>CM052539.1:162691178-162767757 GCA_028533065.1 Trachops cirrhosus | reverse complement strand
GTTTGAGCCATCTCTTTGCTGTTTTTTTTTTTTTTTTTTTGGTCTTGTGTAGCACTTGTGGTGAGCGGCAGGGCCTTAGGTGTTCACCAGGGTGGGGCAGCCCAGTTGCTGGGTTGTGATGCTGTATGTCTGGGCGGGGTCAGAGAGGGAACTGAAAAAACATCACTAGGTGTCTGCTGTCATCTCTCAGTTCTGTTTGTTTCTGAATTAGCTTTATTCTCAGCCAAGTTCCCCTCAAAAGTGGCTCATGGATGCCAGTGGCTCCAGGCTCACTGCTTACCAGGTTAACAACCCCAGCAGAAAGAGAGTATCTTTTTCCTGATACTTTCAGCCCAAGTTCCAGGGTTGACTCTCATTGAACTGAAAGTTATTTGTCCATTTCTTAATTAATCATTAAGTTGAGAAAAATGGAATGTGATAATTGGCTGGTTTATGCCCTGTGCCCACCATAGTTCTGGAAGGCGGGGTTAGTATCACCTATACCACATGGACTGGGAGTGGGAAGTAGGACAAGAACACTGTTAATCAAAAGAAAGAAATAGATTCTAAGCAGGTGGAAACAATGAAGCATATTCCAAACTTTATTGCTCATAGAATCCTTTTTTTAAAATTATTATTCAGTAGAATATACTTGTGGAAATGCAGTCTTAAGTGATTTGATCCTTAAATAATGTCTCATAATGAAGATGGTCTTGTTCCTAGACATTCTTATCTGACCCTATTAAAGTTGTTTGTTCATTAAGATGAAAAATGCATTGCCTGATTATTCATACCCCTAGGAACTGCCACATTGACAATAATAATTGTGATTAAATTTCTTCTTAAAAGTACCACTCTGCATTTGTTTAGTGCTATACACTTTATCAAATGTTTCCTCCCACATAACATCTCATTAGTTCTTAGATACTATCAATTGTAGTTAATTACTCCATGACCTAAGCTACCAGACATCAGTCTTCTTGTCATTAGCTGTCAAAATACCATACCTGGTTCCCAGGTCCCTTTAGTTCCACCTTGCTGGACTCAAAAACTCTTTGTGAAGATATTAAGTATGCTAGTTGACTTTGCCTTGTTTAAGGTATCTTTTATTTTAGCAACGTAAGATATTAACAGAGGAAAGGGCTGCTTGAAGTAAGACTGGCCAATTGCTCGCAGCTGTCAATCTGAAAAGTGACAGAAGGCAATGGTCCAGGTCCCAAGTATTTATGTTCAAGAGCAGTGGCATTGGGGTGGCTTAGATGAAACTGACATCAAGCACTGGGCAATTTTGTTTTACCCAAGAATGTGTAAATGTTTGTATGCATGTGCCAGTGAGGTTGTATTTGGTTCTAAGTAAAAGAAAGCTCAACTCGAACTGACTTGAAAATAAAGGGAACTTACCGACTGTTATAACCCCATGTCTGCCTTAGATCTTTTTTAGAACAAGAATGGTAGGTATGTAGATAGATGATAAATAGAGAAATAGATGAAAGAAAAAGAGAGGGACAGAAAGAGAGAGAGAGAGAGACAGAGAGAAGGAGAGAGAGAGGAAGAAAGGAAGAAAGGAAGTAAAGGAAGGAAGGAAGGAAAGAAGGAAACATATAGGGTGGAGTTTAAGATTTATTTGGTCCATGTCTTGACACAGTCATCACAAACAGCTTTTTCATGGAATCAAAATGGCTGCAATGGTTCCAGGCTTCATATCTGCACCATATACCATCCAGAAGGAGAGAGTAGCCTTTCTTTCCTGTGAACCCCCAGCAAACATCCTCTCCAGTCTCATTGGTTTGAATTAGGTCTTATACCCCTTCCTCATCAAGAAGTCTGACCAGACGTTGGGATTATGTTGATTAATATTCTACTCCTGAAGCCAGACTTTTGATCAGTTTCCCCTCAGTCAGATGGGGGTTGAGAGAAGTGGGTGGTCTCCAAGGAATGGGAGTTAGATATAGAAGAGGAAACTCCAAACAAAGCTCATTAGTCTAGAATGGTATCAGTGTAGTCTCTCTCTCTCTCCTTCGAATATTATCTATTTATCCTGATTCTACAAAGGATTTCAGGCAAGTGATGGCCATTTATAGGAGGGATTGGAAATAACAGAAAGAGCCCTGGATTCGGAATTCACTGATGCCATATCCCATCTCCATGACCTTGGACAAGTCCTATATTTGAAGTTCAGTGTCTCTCATTGGTTAATGAGAATAGTATTTACTCTATCCACCTCACAATGTTGTTGTGATCAAAGAAAAGATCATGACTTTAGGAACATTTTCTAGTTTATAATAAAAGTGTAAGTTATTTTTTTATGGCTGGCATCACTTAATGGGAAATGCAGATTTCAGAGCAACAGATTTGTTTTGAAAAATGTTCTATCCCAAATCTCCAGTAGGATAAAAAAGGAGCAGCAGTAGCTTTTAGGTATATGTTGCTGAGCACAGGAAATAATGACTTTGGAATAGCTGGAGAAAGACCAGATGGATGCCTCTGTGATCAAAGGAGTTATTTTTAGAAACATGTTCAGTATCCTAGGACAATGTCATGTGGGGAGAAATTATGCTCTGCTATATAAAGTACTGTACTAGTTATTCCCCTTAGAATATCCAGAGGTTAAAAACACGGGTTTTTGGAACAAACAGACATCAAATTGTCATGTAACCTTAAGTCAATCATTAACCTTTCAGATCCTCAGTTTTCTCATATGATAAAGGAGTAATAACACTGACCTCATAATATTTGAGAGATGGTTATACTATTAGCTGGTGACTGACTATACAGTGCCAAATGGTGCCCAGAACATAGTAGCTGCTTACTAAATGGCAACTCCTCTGGCTGCCTCCATTAACTGTGAAATTTACAAGTGGCTAATAATGGGAGTACCTTATCTCTGAAGCTTCTTTCTCTAAGTCTCAGAAGTTCATAAATATTTTAACTAAAATTCTTTATATTCTTGATCCTAGGAAAAATGATTTGGAAATGACACTAAGATATTTAAAGCTAGACAGTGATTTCTGAATCTTGTAAAGTGTCTTAGCACACTTGGTTCAGTATCTAAATTGGTTTTATTACCAGACTGAATTGTATATAAAAATGAACAAGTAGCCATCTATTTAGTTATCAACATATCACCTTATATTTCTAGTCCTTACCTTTTAACAAGTTTGCAGGGCTTCTTTTTAGAAATATAATCATCATTTTAAACTTCAAGAAAACTTAATGGTTATTAAAAATTTAGAAAATGAGTTTTGGTCTTTATATACTGGAAATTTCATCTGATTGGTGCATCTGTGAAGTAACAGTTCAGTATTGGTTAAAGTTTGTAACGATGATTCTCAAGATATTGCCAGTACCTCTGAGTCATCAGACATAGGCTGGGTAACATTCAAATAACTTTAGTGTTAAATGCATTTTGTTCCATCTGAATTCTTTGAAATCTGTATTTGTGGCACAAATGTTATCTTTCATGAGACATTTTCACAGGTTAACTTGAAAACTTTGTCTCTGGACCTAGAATAATACAGAAATCTCAATCCAATTGGGGATTTCAAATAAATTTTTTACTCTAATAAAAATTGTAGTTATTATGCAAATGAATGGAAGTTTATATTTAAGGATGACTGTGAACATTTATAAACAATGATAATTACTTAATACTGTGGGTTAGTAGAAAGATCACAGGATAAGAATTAGGAGTTATTAGTTCTAAACCCTAAGTTTTTTCATAACTTTGGGTAAATCACTTAACCTCCTCAGTTTCAACCCCTTTATCTGTAAAATAAGGAAGTTAAACTAGATGATTGCTGAGATGTCTTTAGATTTCAACATTTTATGCTTCTATTCTTATATATAATATGTAGTGTGTTTTTAATAGATAACCAAATTAGGCTACAGTTGGAATTTTAATCTTAACTAAGCCAGTGTACCTTTAAAATACAACCACTGTTTAAAAGTACCGAGTAAGGACAGGCTTCAAAGAACAAACTCCAAACATATAGCATATTATTATTTCTAAGATGGAAGTACATTATTTAATATAGGCAATTATGGCTATAACAAACTACATTGATAACTAAAATGCAAATAGGCCTGTTTTGAGGGTATTTGCTAATATTCTTTCTTTATTAATAAATATTTCATCAAATGCTTTCTTCAATTTTGAATAAATGAATAACTTCAATTATAGACAGTGTATGTATTTGCTATTATGACAGATGTCCATCAACTGGCTAAAATTTGTTAATAATCCTCTAATCAATATTTATGCATTTATTGACCCACCTGCTTACATCCTCTAATGGCCTATTCCTTACTTAATATTAATCATAAGAATACCTAGCACAACAAGAAAAGCTTTAAAATGTTCAATTATGATAAGCATCGGGATCAACAAACATTGTTGGATGTGTAAATAGCCATCAGTAAAGATGGTTTGTGTACAATTCTAAAAAGTCAGTCACTGGTAGATGTTAACCTGTAGGTGGACTTTGGTCATAGCATAATCACTCAAACTGCAAGAGTGTTTGTGATGGAAACTCCTCCAGGAGTAAATGTAGCAGGATTGATTTCAGCTGATTAGCTTGCTGTCTTAAATATGTGCCGACAGGTAACAATTTAAGGAGACAGCTGACATGCTACAGAAGCTGGAGATCAGACAATGAGGAATGTATTTCAGACACAAGCAATGGGAAATCAAGAGATTTCCAATCTACGACAAGCAGCAAAGCTGACATAATTGTTGAGGTAGAGAAGATATGCTTTGACCCTTACTATGACAGCTGCTTTTGGTAGAGAAAGATCTGTGAAAACAATAAAAGGAAACTTTAATTATAGTTAATGTGATGAGTAGCTAAATATGGAAATACAGGCATACCTTAGAGGTAGTGCAGGTTTAGGTTGAGACCATGACAATAAAGCAAATATCACAATAAAGCAAGTTGTAATTTTTTTTGCTGATGGACGGGTTTGCCTTCAATTTGTATAAAGCACAACACCTGTGAAACACAATAAAGCTAAGTGCAATAAAAGGAGGTAGGCCTGTATCCTTAGGGTTAGCCTAAATTCAAGAAAGCATCTATTATTACTCATATGGCTTTTTGGATGTTATTTATTTTCAAAGTGCTGCCAGGCCCTAGGGTGTTAATGGTATAACTCTCACTGTAGAAAGAAAAGGGGTCTTTCAGGATGGAGCAGGCAAAGTGGGACCAGTGTCAAACCAAATGTGTCCGACAAACTGACAACAACAAGAACCACCAAACTGAAATCATCGTTAGGAATAAAGAAATTTATCTAGAATCCAGATATAAGGCAGACCACTATGTTAACTCAATCCATTTACTCCATCCTTGTTTTCCTGCTGTTTCCTTGGTTCTTCTCTCCTCCCTTCATGGTAGCTTCATGCTGGTATTGAGAGGTTGCCCTAGGATTAGATGTCATGTCTATTAATAGGAGAACACAAAGGGGAATAAAATATTGCTTCTGGGACTTCCTTCCAGAAGATCAAGGGATAACTTTTTCCAAAAGCCATTAGGAAACTTATTTTTGCATCTAATTAATCCAGTTGACATCATGAGACTAGTCAGGAGTCAATTATAGCAAGTGAGATGGGATGAATTTTAAATGAATCAAGCTCTCTGAGGCTAGATGTGTGGACAGCTTCTGTCAATAAATACTAGGCACCATGTGTGAGAGGACTAGGTACCTGGAGAAAATCAAGATTCTGTAAGGAGAGCAAAAGAGAGGGAGAAATGGGTGCCCAGACACTAGTCTAGCACCTGTCCTTACCAGCAGGTGAGATTGGGCAGGGCAACTAGCCACTTTATTTCCCTTAGCCAAATAACAGTTCTACTTTTATACTTGATATTCATTTTATCTTTCCTTAGTAACAATAGCTTCTTTTTGTTCTGGTTGAACAAATCGCTAGCTAAAGTCTATACTTTTTAGCATACTCTGCCTCTCAGGCTTTGGGGAATTGCCTTAAAAGGTGAGCTGACAGTTGGTGTGTGACTGTCTTGTCTTTCTTTGCTTTATCTTGTTCCCTACCTTGAATCAAGAGGTAATTATTAGAGTTTGACAGCTGTTTTTGGACTGGAGGGACTCTTGAGAATGGAGACCATGTAGAGTTGGCAGTTCAGCCCTGGACTTCCTGTCTAGACCTTTCTTTTATGTGATAGAAAAACTAACTTATAAATCTTTTAAGCCACTCTTACTTAAAATATTTGTTGCTAGTCTTAGAATTAATTACTCAAATGGTCTTTTCCAATCATCAGTGTATAATAATTTGTTAGTAAAGTTGAAATCACTATGACAACTCAAATGGATGACCTTTCAAAGTTTCTTATGCTCATGCAGAAAAATTGTTCTCTTCCAATGGAAACTTTTAATGAAATAAAATTATAATCAAATTAAGTCATCCTGTGTTTTATTCATTTCACATAAAAGAATGTATGAGAGACTAAATTTGCAGGGAAAATGAGTAGAGCTCTCCATATTGCTTGACTCTGCAACAATCTGCATCAGAGTTTATGATTCATTCAATACTTTAGCACCAACATTTCATGAAAAAGTGCATAATTCTGGAGGGTAGCATTTGTGTACTGTTGTAAAACTAAGTGAACAGTTCTTAAAATATCTTGTCACATTAAATTTGTACTGTATGTCTGTAGCCACTCAGTAATGGCAGAAATAACCAAGTGTTTTGAATAAAAATTTTCTTTAGGCCAGGGGTTATTTGTAAATTTTTTTCTGGAAAAACTACATTGAGATATTTGCATTCAGTTTCCCTTCAACTATCTAGATAGATGGCATCCATAAATGGACTTGTATTCTCCTTCATGCCTCCATGTTCAAAGATAATGACATTCACTTGTGCTTGCTTTTGTTTCCATTTTACTAACTGAATCTGCACTCTTACTTCAATACCTGCTTTTGGGTCCTTTGGCTTTGGGTACACTTCTGGAATTTTTCACAGAACACTCTCATAAGCTTCTTTTTCTTCCTATGATTTTTCTTTTGACTGTGGAAGTTCACATTACCTTCAGTGAAATCATTACCCTTTAGCTCCTGGCCCATGAGTTTCCCTTTCACCATCTTTTCAGCCATACTCAATTCCTAGATCATATTTTTGAGTGAATAAAAAATATCTTATGATTCTTCTTTCAGTTTAAGATGGTAGCCTGAATGAAAGGTGTGGGGAAGGCTTGGGGTTGGGTTGGAAGCCAAGAAAGGACTAGGAGTGACAGTAGAATTTAGCCGTTGGTTTTAGTTTTACAACCTTGTGCATCTTCTAGGTTTTTATTTAACTCATCATCAAGTGCTAGATGTCATTTATTTAAGCAACCATTTGCAGAGTCTCTATGTACCCAGTTCCATGCTAGTTACTGGGAATAAACAGGTAGAAGATACAATATGTGCCTTCCAGGAGCTTACAGCCTTATGGGGAAAACAGACAAGTACATGAAAATAACAGTTGTCTGTGGTGGGTTCTACTGAAAAGCTCTAAGAGAATTAGAGGTAGCATAAAACAATCATTAGTGTGTATGCCTGTGATGTCATGATTGGCTGGGAAATAAAATACAGGTTGGTCAGTTAGGCAGCAATTATCATACAATATTCCAGGCAATCTTTATAAGTCCATGTCACCTGCTGAAGACATTTTCCTTAAACTTGGTGTAGTTCCTATAATGATAGCATTGCCCCACCCATGCACCTAAGAAATAGAGGGTTGCTGTCCTTGGTGCTGAAACACAGATTTTTTGTGTAGGTAAAGAAAATAGTATAAACGGTGTTGGTTTCTAAGGTTAGGGGCAGGGGGGCAGGAGGATGTAGATATTTATCTAGAGGGCAGGCTGACCATAGGTTGGGTGGCCTTAATTTTGACTAATAGATAAGGAAATATTCATGAACAGTCATTACTGAGAGGCAAAGTACAGGTCCTTCGTAGTCTAATTCCTTTTATAATTCATTGGTTTAAGGAAGGCTCACCATACTAGTGGTGGGGGTGGGGGGTGGGTGGGGGTGGGGGAGAAAGTACAGGAAATGGAAGTGCTCTCTACCCCCACATCCTGTTGCAGCAGATGCCATGGTTATGTATGAGCATCTCAGGGGGAGGAGAGGTCAGTGTCTGGAAAGACACAATATAGCAGCTGTTCCTGGTCCCAATTTCCCAGCAGCTACTGTCAGGGTTGAGACTCTCTTCATAAATGCACCAATTCTGGGATACACTTTTTAAAGACATTTTTAAACATAGAGCTGCTTTCCATGCCTTAGTCATATGACTTCTAGATTTTTTGTCTCAAAGTGCCTATACTTATTTTCTTAAGACTGGTGTGGAGGCAGCACAATGTGGTAGAAAGACAGACAGACCTGGATGCTCAGTTTATTTATTTGCCAGCTATATGACTTTGGGGAAATTATTCTTTAAGCTTTTGCTTTTTAATATACAAAATGGGTTAAGACCCAACTGGTGGCGCTCAGTTGGTAAGAGCGTCATCTCTATAAACCAAAAGGTTGCAGGTTTGATCCCTGGTAAGGTTACATACCTAGGTTGTGGATTCTTTCCTTGGTCAGGGTGTGTTGGGGGGCTCTGTCTGCAGGCCCCCCTGGCCACCATGGATGAGAATAAGTCTACCAAGACATGATCTGCTTTGGGAAGAAAGGTGGCTGATCTCTCAAAGGAGAAGGATGCAGAGATTTTTCCTCAATGGACTTTTATTGTGTTCATGTTGCACATGAATATAGGTAAAGCTCATCAATCATTATCAGGCAGTAAGGATTACATAATAGATAACATACAAAGAACTATAAGGGCTTATTCTGAGTCAGGGTCTGTTAGCTAAAGGGCTACAAAACTTTGGGAAACAAACTCATTTCCTGCTCAGACCCTTATCAGAAAATTGAGAGCATTCTTAGCAAAGGAGGTTTCACAGGATTTTATGTGTTCTTTCTTAGGCCTGATTACCCCAGGAACCCACCCTTTCCAGCACAGGGCTGCACCACCCTCTGTCACTGTTTTAGGCTTAAGTCAGGCAGGGGAAGTAAAGCAGCCAAGAGATTAGGAGACTTCTCGCAGACAGAATGAGGACTCAGGCTATGTCAAAGCTGAGGGGTAACAGTCCATCACCCCCTTTTGCTATATACCCCCAAGTCCTTCCCTTGGGCCCCCCCTGTGATCATGCCTGTCTTAGGTCATCCCTCCCTTGAGGAATCTTACCTGTCATTGACGAACCAATCATGCACTGGGGGCCAGGCAGGGTGAAGTTAAAGGGGCAGAGGCAGTACCCCTGCCAGGGAGATAAGCTTTGTCTCCTTAGTGGCTTAAGGTCCCAAGGTTGCTCACTAAACTTTAGCCATGGGAAGGTTACAGCTTCTGAAACCAGGAAGGGCAGTTTCCAAGAGGGGTGTATATGGGAGAAAACCGACGTTTCTCTTTCTCTCTTCCCCTCTCTTCTTCCTCTTTCCCTAAAAGCAATAAAAAATGTCCTCAGGTGAGGATAAAAAATGCGTTAAGAAACTGGCAGAATTGTAGTGAGGCTTTATAGGCACAATGCATGTAAAGTGTCAGCAGTTACTGACAAGGGTACATTTCCCATAAATGGTAGTTACTAAAGTTAAATATTGCTATTTTCAGTAAGTTTTCTTTTATCTCTTGGGGGTTAAGTATGTTGGCAGAGATGCAGAAGATATATTTTTCTGATAGGAGCACATACAGTCTCATCACATTAGTGCAGAGCACCTTTATTTCTCTTTAATTCATTTTGGAAAAGGAGTAGACTGATAGGTATGTGGCAGAGGCAAGGGAAGTCAGGCATGAGCCTTTGATGGCTTTGAAGCTAAATTTTCTATCCAGGGTAGTCTTGAAGTGGGCTACCCACTATTCTTGGATTTGTTTATCTTCTTTTGCACTCTGGAGTACAGAACTGAGTTCATCATACCTACTCTTAAATTCATGCCTCACTATCATCATTAATTCATAGAAAACTTTTTGTATTTTATTTCAGTATTTTCTCTCTTTTTCCTCTAATCCAATCCCTCTTTCCTACACTCAAAGGCAGCCACCATGACTTATTTTATGAATGTCTTTCCATTTTGCTATTCATATATCTATTTACACATATGTATATAAATAGAAATTCATAATCTTATGTGTATTTTAAATGTACAGAAATTGATTTTTGTCAAGAGTCTCATTTTGTTTCTTAGTTTAAAGCTCAGAATTATGTTTTGAGTTTTATTTTCATTGCACTATGCAGATCTGTTTCACTCTATCAGATTCCGGCACACGTTTCCTTCTTACACGTCTACGATATTTTACATATAAGATCCCCTGGTGGTTGACTCTTACTCCTTATTGTTTTAAACCACAGTCCAACTAATATTCACTTCTGTGTTTTCTTGTGCACTTGTCTGAGAGTTTCTGTAGTGATATATCCAGGAATAGAATTACAAAGTTGTCAAGTACAAGCATGCTCTGCAGGCTCGATTACCTTACGAAATGGCTGCTCCAGTTTGCATTTCCACTAGCAGTGTGAAGCAAGTGTGAAGCAAACCACTAGCAAGAGGGTTTCTGTTTTCACATCCTCATCAGCACTTGATATTATCTGCTTTTCTAATTTTTGCAGTCTGATGTTTGTAAAGTGGCATTTTAGTATTGTTTTATTTCAATTTCTCTGATTACTGCTGAGAAGGATCATTTCTTCATGTAGTTACTAATTGTGCTTCCTTTTCTGTGAATTACTATTCTTATTTGACCACTTTTCTAGTTGCTTATCTTTCTTTGTGTTGCAGAATTCTATGTATAGTTTAGATAGTAATCTACTGTCAGTCATGGAAATTATAAACATCTTATCCCAGATAGTCATCTACCTATTAATTGTCTGCAGTGTTTTTTAAAAATGAATAAAAATGTTTGTATGGCATAGTTGAATTTAGCAAAATTTTCAGATTGTTTTACAATTGAAATATAACAAATATAAAATTTTGCACAAATCAGAAGAGTATGGGTTAGTGATTATCACAAAGTGAAACCTCCTCTGTTCACCTTTCAAGACAAGGAATAAAACATTATAAATGTTTCCCTTGTGCTCCCCTTTGTTTATTATCCCCTTTTTCTTCTTTGCAGTTAACAACTCTCTTAGTTATTTCTGCATCACAAATTATCCCAAATTTAGTGACTTAAAGCAATAAACACTTATTACCTCATACAGTTTCTGAGTGTCAGGAATCTAGGAGTGGTTGAGTGGGGTGTTTTAGACTCAGGTACTCACAAGACTATAGTCAAAGATGTGGGCCAGGGCTGAAGTCATCTGAAGGTTTTACTAAGATGTGCTTCTAAAAAGGATCACTCATGTGGCTGTTGGCTGGAGCCTTCAGTTCCTCTCTGGTTGCTGCAGAAGGCACTTTAGTTAGCTAAAGTGGTAGATGTTATTTGTGCCCTGCTCATATCCACTGTGAATGAACCATTTCTGTGCATGCTGAGCTGGCTACCTGTGATTCTGTGATTCTTGGCCCTGGAATTTTCTCTTGTCCTTGGAGCCTCTTCTGCTTGTGTGTATGTCAGGCTGCAAGTATTAGAGAATTAACATATTTCATCCCTGGAGCAGCCCTCAGCCAATGACTGATGGAACTGGGAAGATAAAGGATCCAGTTTCCATGCCCTCTGGGGTGGTGGTGGGGGGATAAAACTTAGGCATGTGTTCTACACTGGCTCCCAGTGTAACTAATGGATTAAACACAATAAATGCAAGTTGTTCATCATGATAATTTGCCTGAAAGTGCTCTTGTTTCCTTCTTTTATTCTCTTAATTCACTCACTTGCTAGTGTTTTCTAGAATCACCTTCCAAATAAATCATTGCTCATAGATCCTTATTTTGGGGTCTGATTTTGTGGTATTCCCCACATAAGAAAGCTAACATTTTTATTTGAATTTTGTATCTACATTCAAAAGTAAAATCACCCTGTAATTTTAAATCTTACATTACCCCCTTCCAATTTTATTATCAAAATGATATAATACTAACAAATATAGTATGATAGCCTTTCTTTTTCTCTTCTTGAACAACTTATATTAGAAAGTGATTATTCTTTAAAATTATATAGAACTCATACACAAATTCATCTGTGTGTTAATCTTTCTGGGGAGGAAAGAGGAGGCTTTGATTGCAATTTTTTAATGGCAGTTGGTTTATACAAGTTTTCTATTTCTTCTAGTGTCAATTTTGCCACATTTTAGGTTATTCAGTTAAACAGGATTTCAAGTATATTGGTTTATAGTTGTTCATAATAGTCATTAAGTATAATGGTGGAGCTAGCCCATAGTGTGGTTCAAGAAAGCTGATGATTGTTAAATTTTCAAGAACTTCACAAGTGGTTGATGTCACATTGGTAACCAGTCACAACCAGTAATTGGCCATGGTAGGAGTATTTACATTATGGAAATTGGCAAACCCTACCTATTGTAATTTTTTCCCTGGTGAACTTGTTATAAATACCAGAACACCACTGGTTATTCTCATACTTCACTGGCCCCTTCATCTCCATCTCCTTTACTGACTTCTCCTCTTTACCTTGACTCTTAACATTTCAATGTCCTGTTGTAGTCTTGGTCCCCTTCTCTTCTTCATCTATACTGACTGCCCTTGGTGATCTCATCGAGTGTCATGGCTTCAAAATCCACTTATATTCCCATGAATCTCAAATTCCTACCTCTGGTCTGGATGTTTGTTTTAACTATTAGACTCACATATCCAGTTGTCAACTCAACATCTCTTACTTGATGTCTACTAGACATCTCAATTAAACATGATTAAAGCTGACCTCCTGATTTATCTCCTCAGGTCTGCTCCACTGGCAGTCCTCTCCCTCTCAGTTGATGGCAACCCCACATTCCAGTTGTTCAGGCTAAAAGTCTTCTAGTCATTCATGACTTCTGTTTTTCCCTCACACCCTGTATCCAATCCACTAGAAAATCATGTTAGTTGTACATTAAAAATATACACACCTGGCAATTTCTCACTATTCTTACCTGAGTCCTCATTATTTCCTAACTCAATTATTGCCATAGCTTCCTAATGGGTTTTCTCACACCCACCATTATCCCCCTCCCCCAGAGTCTATTGTCAAGTCCTTCAGGTAACCAGAATGATCCGTTTTTAAAGATCACATCATGCTATTCCTCTGCTCAAAACCCTTTGATGGCTCTCACTTACACTCAGATTATAAACCAGAGTCCTTATGATAGGCCTCACTTTATCCTCTCTAATCACATCTCTTACTAAATTCCCCTCCCACAGACACCTTGATCTGTTCATTGCTCTTTAAAAACACAAAAACAAAACAAAACAAAACAAAACAAAAAGTAGGCAAGCATCTGCCTCACAGCTCATGCCTGGAATGTTCTTCCCTTAGATAACAGCACAGCCTACTTCTTCACTTGATTAAAAAAACATTTTGTTTATTATCTCTTTCCCCCCACTGAAGTCTGGGCCCTGCGAGGGGAAGGACTTTTCTGTTTGTTCCCTGAGGTATCCCAACAGAGAAGCAGAAGACTTGACATACTGTGGTGATCAGGCCATATTTGCTGAATGAATTATCTGCTTACTTAGGGAAGAAGTGGCCTTGCCACTCCTGTTAAGTTTCAGGGCTATCCTTGTGTCTCCAGGATATTCTCAGGTAATGGGACATGTCAGTCCCACTTCCACGGCACATCTTGTGAGAGCTATTCCTATGCTGTCCTTTCCCCTGACCGGAGGAAGCCGACGTAGTTTTCTTAGGAAATCACAGGCAATGGAAATCACTTTGCCCCCTCCTCACCATCTGCAGTGGGAAATCCTGTTTGGAATGAGGGGAGACTTTATCCTTCTTTGGCTGGGAGCCCCAGTCCTTTTTGGGACCGCTTTGGAAAAGGAGGATTGGAAAGCAGAATTAAAATGAAAGCTTAGTTAGGCTTTACCTGTGCTTGTAGGCCTATGTTCCCTGAATTCACACTCACAATTTAAAGGAAAAAGAAATTGCTTTTATGTCCATGCCTAAAATTAGAAAGTTAGTCATTAATCAGGCAAATACAAACAGATAATGATTCAGAAATAGGTTTAACAATTTGAGGAGATTTAGCTCAGTAGAGTGTAACAGTTTTATTTTTTCCAATTAACACTTTAAACTATGCTCTGATAAGTTCTCCATTTCCTGTGTCTTAATAGTATCCTCCATAACTTCTTGTCACTTTTGCTAATTAAGAATCCAGTTCAATTTCAAAGCTTATTTAAAGCTTACCCTGTCCCCTCCCCACAGTGACCTCTGGATATTGGAAGCAGAGGAGGGGAGACACACACACCCTGCTTTCTCCTGTTCTAGGTCTCTATCCTCTGGAGTATTGGGGGCTAGAAGGAGAGATGGTACAGGCAGGGGTCATCTTCTACAACTGGCCACAAGTGCTTTGATCTGGTTCTGCCTGATGCTGGTGGCCTCTGCTAATGGAGTGGTTTGGCATAGATATTATTCAAGGCTTCTTTGAGGGCAGTGTCAAATTTTGTCTGATTTCCACTATTGGTACTTAAGATTCTTTAGAGAGAAACAATTGACTCTTTTGGTCCTACCAGTGGTCCATGTCTCCACTCTCCTCTCCTGGTAGGGTATCACCTCACCTGGTCCGGTGGCTGCCCTGGCAACCCTATAACTCCTCTCTCCTGCTACAGTTTTTATGCTTCTATGCCATCAAAACCATGGAGTTACATTCCACATCTTCTGAGAGTCCTGGGCAACTGGGCTGAGGCTGTTCCAACTATCATTTTCTTACATGGCATAATACATTATAGTTCCTTCTCTTTCTGATAACACTCTTCTAGAAATATCCAGACAAGAGGCAAGCACCAATCTCTAAATTTAGGAGCATTTCGTCTCCCCATGTGAAGATGCCCTAAGAATTCTGTCCCCACACTCTGACCCTCTCTAGAAGGCAATATCAAGCAAGGAGTCAGATCACAGTTCAGACAGCATCCATCTAGGGGGTGAGATGACAGGTGCTACTCCTTGTGGGCACCTCCAGTCTCTACAATTCATTCTTTGGGGACCTTCTCTCCATTACATGGCACTAGGTAATGTGGCAATTGTGAATAGATGTCCTCTAAAATTTGTGCTCCCCTTCCCCAATAGAAAGATGTCTCTGGGAGAAAGCTTCCTAACCAAGGACTAGAATTCCATGCCTCCTTTGTGTCTAGGTCAGCCCACATGACTGGTTCTCACCAATGGAATGTGAGCAGCAGTGATATGGGACACTTCTAGGTGAAAGTATTTAAGAAGTTGACGTGCTTCCTCTAGGCATGATTTCCATTTCCAATAGCTGGTTTTAGATGATAGAACCCAGGAAATGGGTAAAACCACAGGATAGGAGAAGCCAGTATCCCTGTGTCACTTATAGATGAAAGTTCTCTGTTGAACAGGAACATCTGCTTTGAATTGTTGTATGAAAAATAAACTGTTGTGTTTGAGCTATTATAGAGCTTTGGTTCATTGGTTACAGCAGCTAATGTTACATTAACTATGCTATGTAATAAGGAAGCACCAGTCTTTTTCCCCAGTGATGGGAGAAAGAAGCCTCTGACAATGAACCTGAACTCTTTACATGGGACAAATCACTTTCCTTCCCAATTGCCAGTCTTATATAAACAGAAGGCTGGGGTGAAGGTTGGGAGTGGGAAGGGGTGTTTTGTTGGCTCTTAGTTTGCTGTGGGGCCAGTGTGTGGCCCAAGCATTGATGGGTTTATTAGGAAGTAAAGATACCTAGTCACCAAGTCTAGGGAAATAGAAAATGTTTCACTCAGCATCTCATGATAGTAATTTTTGAAAATATGAAAATGTGTTCATGGACCACTCATAATCATCATCACAAAGCATTGAGGGAGCCAGAAGTTCCAGATTTGTAATGACAGATGTGGACTCCTTGCTCTGTTCCCTGTCACTGACATGCTGGAGTTGGGACTGATGGAGGGACAGCTGTGGTGATCCCCACGGTTGAAGAAAATGTCATATGGTTTGATGGCTGGAGGAACCATTTATGGAATATCAGCCAGGCCTGGCTTTGGTGTCAGTGACTACTTGACTCCACAAAATGCCTCCTTCCCTACCTGGTGCTGAGCTGGAGTGTACTCGGTGCCAGGACCATGAGAATGTGCTTAACTGGGGTTAAGACACCAGTGGGGGGTGTGAGAGGTGCAGCTAGCAACAGGTAGCAATCCAGACAGATAAATAGTGGGTTGCAAGGAGGTCCTGCGGGAGGCTAGAGGTGAATGCTCTGGAGGGTGGGAGAACTATAGCATTGTTTAATTTATTAGAAGAAGAACAAAAGATAAGAAATCCCAGATCTGGACACTGGAGGAGGACTCTAGTGTCCAGAAGGTGGGGACCCATGTGATGATAAGTCAGGCTTTAGAAGAAACCTGCAGAGTAAGAAAAACCAAGATGAGGGCTGAGGCGCTAGCACCTATAGGACCCACAGGAAAAGGCTGAATGGGACTATTTTCAAGGTTGTCTTCGTTTTGAGTCACTGAGTGTTCTGGGGTTATGTAACTCCTCCTAGTGAGAGAGGAATGGTCCCAAGGCCTGGTGAGGGCTGAACCCACAGAAAAAGGTCAGGTGATCCAAACCAGAAAGCTCAGACAGCCTTAGGTGCAGGGAGGTAATTGGTCAAGCAGATCAACATGTTATGGTGTCTGAAATTCCCATCATTAGAGTTAAAGCTTTAGGTTAAAATAATGTACAAAGCCATTATTAAAATGCAAGTATATCCCAAGAGAAGTAATTAACATTGGCACATCTGTATATTAGCGTATCAGAAAGCTAATTCTGAAGGGATGAGACTTTGATAAGTCTCATATGTGAAATGTGGGAGGGAACTAATTTATCTCATTTCTTATATATTATACTCATTTTTAAGTCCATATTTTATTTACTCTTCCTATCATCAATTCCAGGTTCATATCATTATTCTCACCTTATACTAATTTGCAAAAGGATGCAGAGTTAGTAAGTGACTGTATTAAGTTATATTATTATTCAATGTATTTGCTGTCCCTCCTTGGGGATGTGTTAAACATCCCTGCTGTGCTGGTGACAGACTTGGCCATAGGACTAGTTTGGTCAGTAAAATATAAATGGAAGTGACGTGAGCAAAACTTTTACAATCCGGCCCATGGGCCCACTATCACTTCCCCTTTTCCACAAGATTAATTCCCCAGATAGAGGCTGCGCCTTTAGCCTGGGTCTGGAGATGAAGGCAACGTGGAACAGAGCCACAATGGAGCTATAATCGATATGTATTCTGAGTGAGAAATAAACCTTCGTTATTGCAAGCCACAAGGTGCTGAGTTTGTTTGTTACCATAGCGTAATTTAGCTTACATTGATTAATACAGTGACTGACACAGAATTCAGGCCCAGGCCTGTCTAACTCCAGAGCCCATACCCTTCCCCTCTCAGCATGTGAGTCCCAGCAGGAAGGACTCACAGGCTTAACCACCACCGCCCTGCAGCATGGGGCATCTCTTCCTCACTCCTCCCTCCTTCTACAAATGACCAGTACAAGCTTGAGAAAGTTTCATGAGCGTGGCCATCCCCAGTGGAGCCCCTCCTAGAGGTGCACATACTATACTCACACAGCAGATCTGATGCCCCAGTTTCTTCCCCGTTCTGGGAAGCAGTAAAGCAGGGGAGGGAATAATGATGACAGTGAGGAGTTCTGTGATGCCTGAGTGCTTTCCAGAGACTCTCTCCAGCTCGGCTTGGCAGGAACTGGTGCCATCTGGTAGAGACGGACACCCAGACTGGAGCGATGGGCCAGCATTTCACTCCCAGTTTTCTCCCTACCCCTGGAGTAACTGGGAAGTCCTGCATCCCAGATTAGCCATGGGCACTTCCTGGTAGGGGAATGGCCCAAGGGCCTCTCATTCAAAACAAATGGGCTTTCTAATGAAAATCAGGCTGGGTCTTCAGGCAACATGGAGTTTTTCTACTTAGATTGACTGGGTAAATCAGGTCAGAAAGGAGAAACAAATAAACAAACGAACAAAGCAAGGAACTCAGCTAATCCAAAAAGTATTCTGATATTGCTGCTTTCCCCCTTACCCCAACCCCACCAAACACCAATGGCATTTTTCCTCCAGGGATTTAAACTGAGAAAATAGACTCAATCACCCCTTTCTTTGTTTGAATTTCTCCCTAGGGTTCTGTGTCACAGGGAAAATCCAGACTGGGACAATGGCCTGGAGAATTGCCCTAAAGAGTCGCCTCCCAAGGCATCTGTTGGAGGAACCAGGTGAATATGGAGCAGCCAAGGTACCCGCGGCAGAGAGCAGTGCAGACCGAGTCCACTGGGTCCGCTGTGAGCCAGGCTTCCATTTCCAGGGGAAGGGATCTGTGTAGCCAAGCAGCAGGCCACCAGCTGCATCATTTGTTTTCCTTTTAAACTGTCTTTGAGCCACTGCATTATTCTCCCCAAGTGATTGATCACATTCAGGAGCTGATTGGCACTTGAGTTTCTTGGGTTTCTTTGTTTTCCTGGAATTCAGAACACCAAAAAATACCATTTTGTTCTGTTTTACAATGAGTCCTTTTGAGATGTGTACAAAACAGGAATTTTGTAGAAAACCTTAGAGTCAATCCTAATTTATAAATAGTTTACAAAAAGCAAGAAGATACAGAACTTCCCTTTGTGCTACAATGTGTATGTAGGTTTGCTCCTACGTTTACTAGCAAGGCTTTCCCTCATTGCATGGCTCCTCATTTTACCGTCTGGGGGAACCAAAGCATCTTCTTAGCACTGGTGGCCAGTTCACCCATTCCAGTGGATCCATTGTGTTTTGTTCCCCACTGTAGTAATAGCCAACCTGTGTCGAGGTTGATAAAGCATTGCCTAATCAAACCTTCACCATTTCTTCAGAGTAGATTGAGCAGAATATTATTAGGAGCCCCTGTATACAGCAGGTCAACACTGGTTTCACCATCACATTGCTTGGATCTGGGGGGTCAGGGACCAAGTTGCTTTGGTGTGGTTCTGGATTATGTGCCCTTTTACCTATAAAAAGGGTGCACAGAATGAGACAGAAATGAGTAAATAAAGAAGAGGAGGGGAAATTGGGTAGGAGGAAGCAAAGAAGGAAGATGGGCAAGGTATCAAAATAAGAGGTAAAACACGTAACCAGCAGGAAGCTCCACTGGGCTGGACTAAGCGCTCGTGGGGCAGACACGGGGCTTCCCTTCCCTGTCTTCCCTTCCCATTGGAAGCCCCCGATGGCCCGAGCACCTTGTAAGGGCACTCCCTTCAGCATTTGCTGCCTGAATTAACGGGAGTGATTTGTAACACCACCTATTGGATGGAGGAGTTCTTGTATTTTCATGTGCATGAACCCCACTCTCCTATTTTTGTTGTAAAATAACTGGCAATAAATAAAACATTCCAAAATCTAATTTTTTCTTGCCTAGACAATTTCAAATAACATCGGGGGTAAGATTTTTCCACTAAATTGATTTTTTTTTAGTGAGTTGCTCTAATAACATACCTATTGCATTATAATTTAGTGAGCTGCTTGTTTTCCCAAACACAGTGCAGACAGAGCCTTGCTTTGGGCACAGGACTAACCGTTGTTTTCCTCCTCCTGTGTTTCTGATCTTCATTTTTCTTCTTTTTTTAAAATAGGAGATTGTGCCTGGGAATCTTTAGAAAATCTTCCCTCATTAGCTTCTATATTTTTATCCACTTTGACATTTAATTATTTTCTGCCTTTAACATTGTTTCTTTTCCTTTTTTGAAGCATATATGACTTAGCACACTGCCTAAATTGAAAACTCCTCAAGGGTAGTGTTGTGTCCCCAAATCCATATGTTGAAGCCTTCAAACTGTGACTGCGTTTGGAGAGAGGGCTTTTAAATGAGGTAATCGAGTTAAAGTGAGGGTATCTAATCTCATCTGACCGTGTCCTTACGAGAAGAGGAGATGAAAGCACACAAAGAGACACCAGGGATGAACACGAAGAAAAGACCGTGTGAGATCGTGGCAAGAAGGTGCATCTGCAAGCAAGGGGGAGAGGCCTTGGGAGAAAACAACCCCGCTGACACCTTGGTCTTCTGGATTCCAAAGCTGTAAGAAGATAAATTTCTGCTGCATAAGCCACCCGGCCGGTGTTCTCTTGTTATGGCAGCCTGAGAAGACTAATAGCGGATGTTGACATCTCATGCTTCTGCGGTCTATCTTTGCCCCACTGTGCCTCATGAAATGCTTAGCATACACTTTGGACAGCACTTAATAGCACCAGTTACATTTATTTTATTTTTTATCTTTTCTGAATGAAAAAAATCTATCAATAAAACATATTTAACAATTCACTTCACATGCACTTATTTTGATTTGTTGGTAAACAACTCTCTACCTATAAAGACTTAGTCACTTGTTTGAATAGATAGTAACCTCCCATGGTGAATATTTTTAACATCATGAAAGATTATATGGTGAAAAGTAAATCTCACTCACCTCAGTCCTTCAGTTCTCCTCCTTAAAGTCTCAGCGTGTTGATCCTCATTCCATAGACGCTCTATAGAGATACTGCAAAGTAAGGAGCCAGAAGGGACCTTTGGAAGCATAAAGTCCAAGCCTTATATTTTACGAATGAGGAAACTGACTCACCCATAGCCACCTGTGAAATGAAAGGTATTTTAGGATTTATTTCACCAACCACTGACAACTGATTTGATCAAGGGAAGCCCATCAGCCTTTATTCCATCTGAGAGATGACTTGCTTACTGTGGCCACTAAGACCAAGTAGTGTTTAAAAGCTCTCTAACTGAGAAAACAAATCGGTTATATTTCCAAGCCCAAAGCATGGATATGCTGAGAAATAGCATACCAATGCTGCACTTCCCCCCAGCCTGAAGAAATGAGGTGGATTCTATTATTCGGGATCACCTTTAGACAGAGACACTGAGTCTGTGGAGGCTCAGAGTACGCTATATTATGAATGACTGACCATCCAGAAGAGGCAGGAGGAGCTATAAATTAGAGAGATGGGTCTTGTATTGGCATAAGGAAACCCAGATCCTACATAAAAGCCACCCTCTCCACATGGCAGAATAACAATAGACTGACATGTTAAATAATTGATAAAGCTTCCTCTTCCAAAAATACTGGTTTTGAAAACAAGAACCAAAAGATGAAATAAAATCAGTGGGAAAAGACACTGTAATTTTTTCTGAGAAATGTCTGATGAGACAAACACATGTTATTTTCTGATTCTGTGCCTGACATTTTACACGTGATTCACGGGAGGAAGTGTTAATGTCTGACTGTGATTTCAGCGGATTGAGGCGTATACTCTTTCTTCTAGAATGTCAAGATGCGTAGACTGGGGGGCCGGCGAGAGCATTAGAGGCGATTCAGTTCATCTCTCTTCCTTTCTGAAGATGACACTTAGAGAAGTGAGGGGCGTTCCCAAAATCACACAGTGGTGAGAGATACCTGCCTTCCAGGGCTGTGGACAGACAACACTGCTTTTCCTGCTGTTTGGATTCAAGCTAGCGGAGAGCTGCTTAACCTGGGTAAGATTCTGCTTTCCTTGTTTATACGAGTTTGACTTTTTATTCTATTCAAAATCATTTGGGAGTGGAAAAAGAAAAAACTACCATGCATGTGATTACTGCTAGCACTTTAATACATTACTTCCCAGAGGTTTTTTCTGTGCATAGTTAAAGTAATTATGATTTAGTGCATACATAATTTTCTTTTTTTTAGTTAATAAATCATAAGAATTTCTAATGGATGCAGAATATTCAGGCAAATCAATATACTACAGTCCACTGCATGTTTCTGTTGTTGGGCGTTTAGGATAATTCCATGTTTTGCTACTATGGATAACAATATTATATGATACTTAAACATCTATGGCATATGCATTTTCAGTAGATTATACTGTTAATATAGAAATTCAGAAACAGAATCAAACAGTCATGGTTACCACTGTTTCCATAGTCACAGGGTCAATTCCAATTCACTATGGTTTTACAACATTGAGTGATTCCATTACAAGTATTTGCTAATTTCCTCATTGAAAATGGCACTTGTTTCACTTCTTTTATTTTGTGACTGATGAGTCCTTCTCTGGACATCTTCACGCTTCCTACTCTAAGCATTTTAGCATTTTTTGGTTGCATTTTAGCATTTTAGTTGCTTATAGTTCCCTGAGCAGAACAGCCTGTTCCATGGATCTTGTTTGCAGGTCTCTCTTGACCGAATAGGAACCCCTTGAGGATCTATAGGTTCTTAGGGTCTTGTGTAATGCCTGGCACATAGTGGGTGCTCAATAAATGTTTATTTATTAACAAATGAATAAATGAGGTTGAACTTTACCCCCATGTTTGTTCAACAGCTGTGATTTCTGAATTCATTGTCCTTTGTTCATTTCCTTATCAGTGTCAGATTTTTATTGATTTTTTACTAGTGTTTGAATATGAGATATTAACTCTTTTACTGTCACATTTGGGCTAATAATTCCTTCCAGTCTATGGTTTACTCCGTATTTTAAAAGAAAGAGTAGGAGCTGGGCTAATAAATGTGTCATCTCCTGCTGTATTTTCTCTACTTAAAAAGTGCTCAGAAAGTGGGGCTGGGGTGGGGGAGAGAGAGAGGGACAGAGACAGACAGATTGAGTCTATGACATTGAGTTCTGAATTCTGAGAAAAGTCAGAGAATTTGGTTACTCTGTTTAAACAGATCTATGGGTCATTCACGTGGAGAGAGGAAAAATGTCGATCACATGTCAGGCTCTCTGAAGCTGCAAAGGTCAACCAACCCCTGAATGCACTGAAAAATGAATTCTTCTCATCCACACAGAGAGGATGGTTTCAATGAAAAGGCACGCAGAGTGGCTGAGTAATTTCTTAATATATTCTGTTTGTAGATGGGAAGTGAAAACACTCATCAGTAAACCCTAAACTGCCGCTGAATCAGCACTGTCCATAGGAAACAAACATATACAACCCTGCCTACACTGAAAGGAGAAAAAAAAACACCTTGCTTTTTCCCTCTTTTTTTTTTTTTGGTAAGAGATGCTTTTCACGTTTTTAAAAACATATCAAAAATGGATCATCACATTGCCCCTCTGAGTGTGTTGCTGCATTTGCAAACTGTAATATTTTTCTGGTTAATATTTTATAAAGCAGACAAACTCATAAAACGCAAGCTGTCAGGACCTTTCAAGATAATAGGGGCTCCCTGAAGTAAAAGTGGAAGCTTAAGCCACACGGCTGGAAATAAAGAGAAAAGAATTCCAACTTCCCAAGGTTGTCAGACCTATTATTCAGAAAAGGAGATTTTGGATTCACAAGCAAACCAACAACAACAACAATGACAACAACAACAAAACCCATCTCCCAACTGAGAAAAAGCTTCTCAAGGTTAGGAATCCATTACAGACATGTTGATGTATCTCCAGAACCTAATGCAAACCTTAGGAGATGGCTCTGAACACATGTTTGAAAGATTTAAAAAAAAAAAAAAAAGATGGGGGCAGCCCTGCCTTGGATGGTGGATACCTCCTGCGCATACCCCAGACCCATTCTGCGCCCTCTACCTGCTGCTCTGCCTAGGACACTGACCCACAAGGACACATGAGTGGGCATCTCGGGCTTTTCAGGGGAGTTCAGCCAGTGAGGACTCTCAGAAGGAGTTAGGAGGAGTGAAGGACACTGAGGTTGAATATTTATTCCCTTGACTTCTTCCTTCTGAGATTGCCTGCAGTTGGCTGCTCTCCAGAGGTCACAGGTGAACCTCTTTGCCCCATCCTTCTTTCTAGGCTCCAATGGCACCTTGACCCTCATCCCCTCAGCCTAGGTGTTGTGTGCTATCGCTTGTTGTCCCTTCCCTCCACCCTGCCCACATCTTAGCAAGTGGCCCTTTATGAAACTCTCCTGTAATCATCCTAATTTGAAAGTGCCATCTATTTTCCGGGAAGCAGGATATAGATGGCCGAGGGGTATTTGCATGTTGGTTTAGTGGCTGCACCTTAAACTTCAGTTTGCAATCTGCTCACCACACTGTGTGTCCCACAGGAAGGAGGGCCTTTTTCCCAATCACCTACTGTGTGGGCTGGTGCCACCTTGGGCTCCATGTATGTATCTGAGCTTAAGGTTATAAAAAAGGCAATTTGCTGATAGATCCATTCTCTCTGTTCACCCCTTCCCCCTTATCCTCAGAGTTGTAGCTTTGCCTGCAGGCTGAGTGGGTCACCTCCAGCCACAGCTGCAGCCATGACAGCAGGAACAAAGGCTCTCCAAGTGTTGACTACTTTGACTGTTCCCACAGAAGAGGAAAAACCACAAACCAATGATAACAGCTCCTCTGGACACCTGGTGTTTTTGTGGCTGCTTCTACCTGTTCCTCATTGGTGCTTTCCTGCAGACTCACCCTCCCTCCACTCCCGAGAGGCATGTGTGATTCTGGGCCACCAGCACAGTTGGCAGAAACTGTTCTTATCACTCCCATCTTTAGTGTGAACGAGAGAAACAGATCTAAAGGACAAAGGCTACCTGCTGCAATGAAATGATCTGCCTTATCTCTTGCCCCGCCCCTGTGGGATGTGAGCCCCAGTTCTGTGGGGTGTGTTAGACGTCCTGCTACTTTGTTGTCCAAGTTCCCTGATTTTAATTGACTTCCCAACTTCTGCCTCAGCACCTGGAATGCTTCCAAGTAAGGGTGCTATGAATTGCACGTGATGTGTCAATCCTCTGGTTGATTCTTATGTCTTCAGTGACCTAGAGGGTGCTGGGAATGGTGAGCGAAGGAGACATTCATCTCTCCTCATCCCCACAAAGGAATCGACAGTTACCTGGGCTACTAGGCCAAGCCAGGGCCTCTAAATCTGACTTGATGGTTCAGTTCAGATATTGCTTCCTATATTTCTCTTCCCCGTGTGTTTCAAAGCTTATCTGATTCTCTGACTATTCAGCTCCTTGTACAGAACGATCTTCCCCTTAGAATGCTAGACTCAAGCTGATTTTAGATGAGAAGCCAACAGATCCTTTCAGCAGCACTCAAAGAGATGAAATCTCAAGCTGCACACTGTCCTTGCTGCCGAAAGAGACTGGCTCAATTTGAGCAGCAATAATTAATTTAAAAAATTTTCCAACTCCAGGTCTTTGCATCTCACTAATTATTTTCAAGGTAAATTGAATTTGCTTTGCAGTAACTTCCTGCTCTACCTTGCAATAAGCAATTTGACATGAAGTCACTGAGCTGTACTTGCTCAACCCAGCCATGGATTCCTAATTCTTCTACAATTTAGAATTACAGCCTCTTTCAGCTGCAACTGAGTTTTCCACCAGCGTAATTACCACTTTCTTTATTTTCACCTGTAATGAGCAGCAGCATTACTTCATGAAGTGCACAGGAAAGCTTCTGCTAGTTGCTGAAAATGATGGAATACTAATCACTGACTTCTGTGCTGCGGGTGGGTGGCAGCATTTTCGAAAATGAAACTGTAGGTCATTAGGGTGAAATATTTCAATGAAGTCCAGCCTTGGTGATGTGCTGAATCTTAAACCAGACAAAAAGAAAAGCACACCAAACAAAAACAGGTTGTTTTTCCTTTTGAATGAGCATATAGCCACAACTTTAAATGCTCAGTCATGCAGGCCTGAGCCCTCTCAGGTGCCCCTCAGGGACTGTCATCTGATCTGCCAATCAAGTCACTTAGCGTTCTGTCCTCCACCCTTGTTTTCCTTCCCAGCTTTTATTCAGATATTCTGTTGTGATTAATAGAGAGTTAGTCTTTATTTCAAAAACCCTCCATATACTATCAGAGCTATATCAGTTATTTACAAATCAGTCTAGCAGACAACTCAACATTGTTACACCTGCACGGCAGCCAGTGATACCAGAAATCTCTAGACTTTGACTTATTCTGTTTGACCCTAAGTTAAATTATTTGTTCTTCAAAGGTTGCTAAGTACTTTAGAAACTGATCCTTTTGGATGCTCCTTGCTCCTGTGTGTGGAGAAAAGGGCGTGGTGTGTGCACAGAGGGGTTAGGAAGATGATGAGGGAAGAGCCTGCAGTCCAGCAGGAGAGAAGATCCACAAGCTGAAAATGTGCTCTTGACCTGACATGGAGCCCCGGGCATTTAAGAAGGGCTCCTGCAAAGGGGCCGAAGTTCTGAGGAGGCAGAGGGTAGGCTCTCAGTGGCTCTTGGCCAGGGCAAGTTTGTTCCCCTGGGAAACTGTCTGGAGATGTTTTTGGTTGACCCAGCTTGTGCCGGGAGGAAGTGGGGAATGCCAGGCTCAAAATGAGTGTGTGACTTACAGAGGTCACACACAAGGAAGTGATGGGACCAGGCATTTAATGTCCTCCCCACCAGCTCCTGCCTATCTCCCTAGGTGCAAAGGGCACAATCATTCTAAGGCCAGCTCTAATTCCTCCTCTTCACTTTTGATCTCCCCACCTGATCTCTAGCCGTGAGTTTCTCAATTCAGCACCAGGGACTCTCTGGCTCTGCTGTGGAGGAGTGTACTGTGTGTTGTAGGATGTCTAGCAGCTTCCCAGATCTCTGTAAGTTACTCCCTCCTTTTGAGCCTCTGTTTCCTCATCTGTTCAATCAGTTCTTTATTGACACAACAAATATCTATTGAAACTTTACTATGTTCTAGAATCTGTTGCAAGCTTTGCGGATACCACAGTGAACAAGAAAACATCCCTGCCCATAGTTAGCTTATATTTTGCCATGGGATAAACAATAAAAACATAATTAAATTGAAATGTAATGTATTATCAGGCAAAGAGAATAACAATAAGCAAGGTAAAGGATGGAGAGTCATACGAGCTGTTCTTGTACTCAGGGGCATCAGGGAGGGGCACTCTGAGGAGGTGACATTTCAGCAGTCCTGAATGAGTGAGAGAAGAAGACATGGATTTTTGGTGGAAGGGCATTCTAGGCAGGGGAAGAGCAAAGGCAAAAGCCCTAAGGCAGGGTGGTGTTTGGTGTCCTCAGAGCAGCCGGAAGAGGGGGTGGCAAGGACTCCGTATTTTGTTCTAAGAGTAAGGGGAAACTTTGGGAAGTTTTGAGTAAAATGGATGGGTTACAGGAGTGCCTTCTGTGGCTGAGATTCTGTTGGCCAAGAAACAGTCAAAGTCAGTCATTCTCAGCCTTGGCAGCATATCACAGTCAACTGGGCTGTTTTGCAGAGCATCCATGTGCAGGTTCCAGCCAAGACCAGTTAAAGTCAGAATCTTTGGGGGCGAAATAATCAACATTTTATAGAAGCTCACCAGGTACGCTAATGTGTTGCCAAAGTTG
This sequence comes from Trachops cirrhosus, assembly GCA_028533065.1. NCBI lineage: Eukaryota > Metazoa > Chordata > Mammalia > Chiroptera > Phyllostomidae > Trachops > Trachops cirrhosus. The sequence goes on along the minus strand of CM052539.1, from coordinate 162,740,462 downwards.
AGAGCCTCTGGTTTAGGTGAACTCAGTGGCAGAGGAATATCATCGCAGAAATGAGGTCAGGAGGACTACAGTGGCTTCTTCTGAAGGGAGAAAGTAGAGGCATCTGAGCTGGATGGGAAGGATTTGGATTAGAGAGCTGGGTGTAGTGGAAAGAGGCAGGCTATTGCTGGTGGAAGAACAAGCTGACTTTCTGGGCTAGGTGTGGGGACCATGGCATAGCAACACCACAGAGCCTGGGGCAGGGCTCACCCTGGGAAGCCAGGCCTCTGTAGCAGGAGGTTGAAGCTTTTTCCTGAGTTCACCTTCCTGAGAGGAGCTGGCTTTACTGCTCTGCTCCTACTGTAACTCTGGTCCTTTGAACTCTGGGTCCAGGAGCACCCTCCCAGTAGGTTTCCCTGTACTGACATCTTCTGGTTCTAGCTTCTAGCCCTGAGTCCAGAGGTCCTGTTTGCAATTAGGGAACAACCAATATCTACTTCTGGGCCTAGTGGTTAGTCAACATTAGTGATGAAGGGGGCTTTGTATAGATTATGATAATGTATACACACACAGACACACTCACTTGTTTTTCTTGCCTTTATAAATATGAATGGCAAATACTAGGAACTGGTGCCATCAATCACTTCCCTTTCTCACATCCACAGCAGATTGGATTTTCATAACTGATGATTATGACTGTCCCAGCACCAATGGTAATGGCCAGGCAAGATAAACCCCTGGCTTAAAAGGGTCATGCCCTGCCTCGAAGAGCAGCTTGTCGTGGACACATGCTGGAATGCTGGTTTACCAGGAATGGAGAAAGCTCCCAGGCACAGTTCAAAGGCAGACCTCAGCTTCACAAATGTAAGAAAATGAGACATTGCTCTTACCACACAGATTATAAGTAAGTTCATCACTAAGAGATTAGTCATCATTCTATAGTTCAAACAGGGAGCCATCATGATCAGAGCTGTTCTTTAGGAAGACTGATCTTGCAACTACAATACATGTAGGATGAGTGGGGTGAGTGGGGAAGGAATACATTAGATAAGCTAGGATGAGCACACATTTGTAGGGGCTCACAGGTATATGGTCCCAGACTGCCTGTCTGTTTTGGGGCCAAGCAAGTTGTGGGGCTGAGTGAAGGAGTTACTATTCCCAAAGGCTCTGAACCCTGCCTTATACACATTCCACAGCCACAAACTTCAGGAGAAGGATCCGGCACTTCCCATCACCACACAGCACATGCAGCTAAAGCAGCAGTGTAAATGGAAACATTCTTGCTACTACAAATTAATCACCATCTAATTTGCATGGCTTGTTGATGAATTGTGCATATGGCCAAAATTCCAGGGCAAAGCTTCTTAACATCAGTTTGTCTGGTGACAATTTCCCACTTGCTCTGGAGGAACATGAACCCAAGATGCTTTACTTAGCTGTAACCACTCAAGCCAATGGTAACAAAGGAAGAGCTTAGGATGCTTCTCACCTTCCATCCTTGGGCTCCAGGCTCCCACTCTGCAGAGATGTCCAGGACTTGGCCAGCCAGCTGTGTGCAAACTGTATTTATTTATGGTTCTGAATATACATTTCAACTAAACATCAATTTATCAACTGTCTTGGTATGAAAAGAAAACATTTTTACAGCAGACTATAAAGATTCTGAAACCCATAGTGTTCAATGGATTGCACTTAATTATAACAAAATCCATTTGCAATGAAGGGAAATTAAATGAATAAGCACAAGTCTGTCTGACGTTGGACCCTCAAGAGTAACCTCATTGCTACCACAGTTGGACACTATTATGACGTTGAAGCCAAAAGTGGCGGATGCCTGCCGAGAGGAAGAAGGGACTGGGAGATTCAGCGGTGATGAGTTGGCATCTCATCTCCCTGCTAAAGTAGATCTGGGTCTTCTTTTCTTAAAGAACTTATGTCTTGGCTTCAAAAGAGACTATCAATAAGCTGGCCACTGGTATATAGAGGAGCCTGTCACCTGATCTTAGTTCAGTGAATGTAGTTTCTTCCTATTTTCACAAGAAAAGCCTTTCGTTTTATTTGTGTGAAATATGGAAGTGCCTGGCTATCAGCTGGACACTAAACCCTATGGAAAATGAATGTCACTTGGAACACCATGATGGCCCAAGCCAGATCCATTGTGGGCGACACCTAAGCACTGAGTCTGAGTTGGAAAGAATTTTGAAGATTTTTGGGGGAGGAAAGTAACTAAGCCTAGATCATTTGGTGGTTGATGGAGAAACTTATCCTTACAGAGTTTTCCTAGAACTAGGAGGGCCTCAAGGGCTTAGAACCACAGCACAAAGAACCCAACAATGCCAATCCACTCTCCCGGGACCACTGTTGGATCAGGTACTCACAATTTTGGGCTCAGCTGAGGCTTGAAAAGTGATGGGACGAGAATGGGCTTTGTTGTAGGGTGGGGTGAAACCTAGAATAGGGGACGTGGGGTGGGGAACAGAGTCAGTTTTACAGTGTGGAGTCTACTGTAGTCCATCGTGTGCCATGCTGGAAAATTGTTGGACATTGTTCTCTCCATTTATTCCACAATTGCTCTGCATCGTATTATAAGCGAATGCCTCTCACTCCTTTCCTTATTTATTCGTGAATGAAATTTTCACCATGGAAGATTCTAGTGACCATCTATATTAGAAAAAATATTTAATCAGAAGAAATGGTAATAGTCACAGGGATGTGAGGCTTGCATTCCCTGCCCATGGCCCTCTGATGGGACCCCTTCTCCTCTTTCCACCCTGCTGTGACAGAAGGAATGCACCTTCCCATGATCTATGAGATCTATGAGACACTATTGGAGATGGCAGTGTCACCTCCTCCTTCAGGCATGCCTGTTCCACCTTCTAGAGGCCCACACTTGAGCTGAGGCCATGTCCCTGTCACCTCTAAGCGGAAGTAGTACCAGATAGGAGTGGACAGCTCTGGGAGACCAGAGCTCCCTTGGTGCCCAGCTGATTCAATAACAGGCGCTTTGTTCCCAAGAACTTGTTCATTGGAGCATCACTCTGTCCTCTCTCTGCAGATAGGGACTTTCTGTGTCCAACTAACACCTTCTTTGATTCCTTTACCCTGCTTTCAGACAGTACATGGACTAAGGCAAGCCATGTGAAACTCCTGGGATTGTTTCTCATTCAGGGTGAACTTTTGCCACCAATAAGACTGGCATCTCAGATTATGTGACTCAATTCTGGCCAGACCTCTGTGGGAATTCAAGGCAGCCATACAGTGCCCCCAGGGTTCCCCTGGGACCCCTCAGCCTCAGCACTTAGATGTGACTTTGAGTGCAAAATAGGAGCTGGGCTATGGGAAAACAGAGACCTTTCCTAAGTTGCTCATTGCACTTATTTAGCATGTTGAAACAGAGGCAGAAAGTTGCTTCTGTGCTTCACAAATGAGAAAATGATGACTGAATGAAGGAACCCTGACCCCAACGGGTGTGGGATAGGGTGAAGGCTTGGGGCTTGCTCTTCAGCTTTTAGGGAACTGTAGCTTCATTGCATATCACGAGGGAGCAAAGATGGGGCACAGGGCCTGACTCCCCTGTGCCTTTTCTCTTCTGCCCTGAGAAGGTCAGAGCCGAGGAGGGCAAGTACTCAAAATTGTTTTCTGACAGAGAAGTTCTCTTCATTTTGAGGAACACATTTATAAAATGGAAAAGAGTGAATGGCTGACTTAGCAGTAACTCCTTCCTGGGACTGAGTGGGTAGCTGCCGCAGGCTGGTCCCAGTCAGTGCCTTCACAAGGCTCTGTCAGACTTCCGATGGAGAAACGAGTGCCGGTCAGAGGGTGTCGCTGCCTCAGGAGGCTGAGAGATTAGTGCACGGCCATGTTGGGTGAGGCTGGGGTGTTGCTGGAGTGCGCACCGCATGGCGGGGTACAGCCACCCTGAGGGGGCTTATGCTGCGGGGTTTGAGTTGAGGCCCGTTAATGTTTGAAGAATGCGGGTGGAGTATGTGGAGATGGTTTCTTGGCCGTGGTGTGGTCTGGTGGGTTTGGTGACCCTTTCACAGAAGGGCAGAGACCTCTTGCCCCTCCCTGACATGCTTGCTGTTGCCACTTAGCAAAGGAGCCTTGGTTATGGTGACTGTTGAACTCCAGCTACTTCCAGTCTCTGAGGGGCACAGGCTCCAAGTCTGTCATTAGCTCTCGCAGGACTCCTGCTCACACAGCCTCCACCTCCCACTCTCCATCCCACCTGCCTGCCTTCCCTCTCCCCTTGTCTTCTCCCTCCACTGAATCCTATTTTACCTTTTTTCTCCATTTTCAAATCTCTTTCTTCCTTTTCTGATTTGACCTCTTTTGTCTTTCCAGACTTTAAGGAGTGTTTTGGACACTTGTTGTGTATGTGTGGGTCAAGATTAAGGAGGCCTGGGTCCTAGGAGCTGTTCTGCCATTTAGCCAGCTGCATCACCTTGGACAAGTTACCTGGCCTCCAGTCTGCCATATGGCCTGTATGTTTATTTCAGTTTTTGAATACATAATAATGTGATTCTAAAACTTGAAAATTCTGCCTCTCATCCCCAGCCATGCAGTTTGCTACTTTGTAGGCAAATAAGGTCAAAGTGTTGTCTCCCAGAGGATAAACACACACACACGGAGATTAATGTTCTTTTCCTCCAATTCAAACAAATAATAACACACCATACACAGTTCAGCACCTTGCATCCTGGTTTAACATATTTTAGGACCTTTCCACATCAACGCATAGACCTGCCTCCCTCTTTCTCCCAGGTGCTTAGTGTTAGATTGAACAGTCAGTCCTCTATTAGTGGACACTGAGGCTGTTTCCAGACTTTTCTGTGCTTCAGTGCTGCGGCAAACAACCTTGCTTATACATCATTGCGCTTGTGTGAGAGCAAATCTGTGCTATAAAGTCCATGAAGTAGAATTTCTGGGTCAGACAGAAAGACAGAGACAAGCACATCCTATTAGATATACGACCTTGGAGAAGGTGATTGTTTTTTCTGTTTCTCACTAAAAAGGAGGGTTGGCCTAGGTGATGTGCAGGGTCTTCCCACCTTGAGAGTTCCTGGGATTCAGAAGCTCCCCCACTGGGAGGAGTTTGGCAATGAAGGTGCCTCTGGCCCTTGTGATCTGCCCACAAACACAGTGTCCCTGGGTCTAGGCCACCATGGCCAGCAGGGAGCCAAATTTCATTCTGTGCACAGCTAACAGAGCAGAACTTGAAGACAAGTCCAAAGGTCAGGCCTGACTTCATTTGTCCTCAAATGATGTTTCTCTTTTGCTCTGACCTTTCGCAGGTAGCTGCTTCAGTAGGCATTTTGCTTCAATTTACAAAATTGAGGGAAATGAAAAGGCTAAACATACTTAAGATAAGTAGAAAGGAGCATTAGCCAGAATGCTGGGCATACAAGGACAGTAATGAGACATTTAGCTTATTATTCAACAATATAATCAACCAGCCAATTTTTTGTTGCATGTTTGTTGGTATATTGACTAAACACAAGCCTGTCTGATGTTTTTTCTCTTGCTGAATATTGGGTTTTGTGGCTGCTAGGCTAAATCTCAGCATGGCCAGGGCCCAGGTATGAGCGTCCTGCATGTGCTCTGACGCTCACTGCTATCGTCGATCATCATGAGCATCAGACAATGTTTGACTTGCAAGACACCCAAGTAAGCATCTAGCGTGTGTGCAGATGAGAAATGGAAACCAAAATGGGGACGTGCACCACCAGGACTGTGGCCACTCTGTGGTAGGTAGAGAAAGGTATCCAGGAGGCGCTGCCACGGGTCTTTCCAGTAGCATAGCTGGCATACGTGAGTGGCCCAACAACACATAGAAAATGGAATTGTTAGTTGGGGGATGGGGAGAACTCAGAGATCCAGGCAAAAGTCCTCAGGAACCTCTGCTAGAAGGAAGGGGATTAGTGAGGCCTCCAATCTCAGAAGGCTTAGATAACCCTGGGCAGGTTGTGGAGTTACAAATGTGGGCACAGGGCAGGAACAAAGCAAGGACAAGATTCCAGGACTGAGGCACCCCATGTGGACAGGGCAGAAGTGCAGCTGTCAGAATTGGGAACCTAGCAAGAGTCATTTGATTTGGGGCAGCAGCTCTTTGTTCCACCATGTCTTGGGGAAGTAAGCTTGCAGATAGGAGTACTCCAGCCCAGAGTGGGGAGGAGTGAGCCAGGAGCCAGGTGGTTCTGATGACCACCCACCCTAGACAAATTCCCCTGAGATTCTACCTTCTCTCTGCAGGCCCACCAGGGCAGTTCAGCCTCTCAGGTCCCTCTTTAGGACCAATGCAATAGCAGAACTGGTGTCCTCTTGTCCATCATTTCCTTCCTCAACCTGTTCTCCACCCAGCAGCCAGATCTGACTTGTCCCTCCTCTGCCTAAAACACTCAGTGACTCCCCCAAATGCTACATGAGGCTTTAGTGACTGGTCTCTCCCTCCTTTCAGCCTCACCTCTTGCACTTTTGTGCTCCAGGAATGCTAAACCACCATGGCATTTCTAGCCTCCGAATGTGTGTTCACATTATTACCTTTGCTTAGAACTTCCCTCTCTACATTACTTACCTCGGTGATTTTTATTTTTAAAACTAAACTTTGTGTTTGTCTCCTCCAGAAAGCTTCTCTCTTTCCCAAGAGTGACCTGATCCCCATAATCCCTCAACTTTGGCTGTATGTTCAAATGGAGAATTTTTAAAACTACGGATGCCAGGGCCCTACTTCAGACCTATTAAATCAGTAGGTTTATGCTCTGCATGCTGATGCTTTTAGCTGAGGTCATGATGTCTCAACAGGATTTCCCAATGGTCCAGAAAAAGTTGTGTGTGTATTTCTATCATAATATGTGTTTATTGTACTCATTCTACCTTTTCTGTTTGAAATTTTTTAAATAAAAATTTGAGGAAGAAAATCATTAGTTCTGTCCAGCCTGGCCTGGCCATCTATCATTTTACAAAGCTGCTGAGTGGTGCTTCTGCACAGAGCTGGTGAGGACTACCGTATTCATCACTTGCCGTGTTGTTTGATGGTCTCTGTGTTTTAACTCTGACTTCCCTAGGAGATGGCCAGGTCATTGAGGGCTGGAGCCTCTGTCTTTTAGACCTTTGCATCCCTCTGCCGCCCCAGCCCTAGTGTGTGCCTGGCATGAAGTGGGTATTTAAATTCAGGGTATATACATATAGCACATCTAACTTGTACTAACCATATTTCAAGTGCTCCACAGTAATATGTGGCTTACAGCTACCATATTGGACAGTGCAGGTATTTAAATACAATAAAGAACATTTTCTTTTGTGTCTGGATACTCAGATTATTTCAGCCTGTAGCCTGGAGACAACAAATCAGAAGAAACAGTGAAAGTCCCTCTGAGTTTTATTTGCGAGACACTGAATCTTCTTCCTTACTCTTATTCCAACTTCATGAAAATGAGGCAATTTTGTATCTTTAAAAACTACGACAGTCTAGTAATTAACTTTTTCACTCTCAATTTAACTTGAGCACAGCTTTCAATAAATCATAGCATGACAGCTCCAGACGCTCCCCCTCAAACAGCTCCCAAGGGAACACACAACTTTGGAAAGCCCCAAGCTCCCACCCAGAGGAAGACAAGTGCCCTGTGATCAGTCTGCCTTGCCATCTCTTTCCATGGCAAACACGTAGCTGCTTGCCCTGACGCTGCTGGAGGTGACCTCATAACACCTCCCAATGCCTCTTGAGCCAGCCGGCATCGTCTCTCCTCTGCCATCCCAAGACTGGGGAATGGAATGAAAGCTGAGAATAATTAGTGACCTGTCTGAGGTCAGGCAGCAATTTGTCAACACTGATGGAACACAAGCTGTTAAGGCCCTGGGTGGCCTTTTGAAAATGCTCTGCAGTGCAAGCATTGTGCATTCCCAGAGTTTCCATTAAGAATTGTGTCCTGGATGATAACGACTATATTTTCACCATGCTTAGTGCCTTACCTGATTTAATCTTCACAACAGCTCTCTGAGGCTGTTACTATTATTATCCCCACTTTACAGATGAGGAAACTAAAGCAGGGAGAGTGACGTGGTTTGCCAAGTAAGGTCACCAAATAAAAGATAAGGAAGAATCAAACCCCAGCAGAGCCTGAGCTCCTCACTGTACCACCGTGCACTTTTCAGACTAGGGCTGACCCACCCGTGTCTTCTTCTCATCAGGGAATTAGATTCAGACTCTGTCCTCAGCATCTACCAGGGTGCCTGACACTAGATGCTCAATAATTATCTGTGGACTGTTACCTGTGTGCTGCTGGTGATGTCCAACCTCAGCTCTAGAGCACAATTCAGGACAAGGCTTGCTCCACTTAGCACCTTTTGTCCTGTATTTGAATTGACTTTGATTTGTGTCTTGCCTCTTGGTTTGCACTTGAGTTCTTCGTCTGTGACCCCTCTGTAAATGATCTGAGCCTTGCTCTAAAGACAGAGACGTGTTCACTCACAACTCAGGGTCAAGATAGATCTGATCTTAGCAAGAACATCATCGAGTTCCATTTCCCCACCTGCTGAGTGAGGAAAATAGACCAAATGACCTTGAAGGAACACCAAGCTTCACATCTCTTTGCTCCTGACAGGCTGGATTGCAGGGGGAGGAGTTGTGAGATGGGAGTAGAACAGAGGCTGAGGTGCCAGGATTTCTATGTGTAAGAGTGTGCACTGTGACAGCCTTCATGGGTGGTGGCAAGGAGGAGAGCCTGGCACTGGCTACCCATCCACTAGCCTTCAAAATCCAACCAAGTTCCCATTTTCCCTCCTCTTCCCACCCGAGGCTCTAACCCAGGTCTGCCTGACTACAGGCTCCATTTGTTTCCACACTGGCTGATGGCAGCAGGCCTGACCTGACAAATCATCCTGTGCTTCCTTTCCACTCATCCACCAGCACTTCCTTTTCTGCATTACAGTAACCCCTCATGTGCCTGCAGCAGAATACTAGGCATGGAGACCACCAAGGGCTTCTTCAGTGGTGGAGAGTATCAAAAGGTGTACTCTTGGGAGGGCCTTGGGGTAGCAGGGGGTCCCTTGTCAGGGAATCTGCAGCCTGGTTACTCCTCTTGGGTAGGCTCGGACCCCAGTCCCAGAAGGTGTGCAAGCCCTCACACACCAGGTCTGGGGCCTTCACACTCATGTTTCCTGCTCTTGGTAGAAGTAAGGGGTCTCAGGAGCAAACACCTTGAACTTTGTGGGGAGATGCCGGAAAGCTGGGCTGTGGATAAGGGTGGAATGCAGGACCAGTTAAACCAGGTTCACATGCAGATTTTTTCCTTGACTTTCATATCCTTTGTTTCTCAAATGAGAAATGTTTCTATGATACCACAGACCAATTCTGTCTCTTTGTTTTTTTGTCCTGGTCTCTGTCTTTCTCTGTCTCTCTTCCTCTCCTTCTCCTTCTTCTGCTTCTTCTTCTTCTTCTTCTTCTTCTTCTTCTTCTTCTTCTTCTTCTTCCTCTTTCTCTCTCTCTCTCTCTCTCTCTCTCTCTCACACACACACACACACACACACACACAGGTGCACACTACCAAACCCTAGATGTGAGGTCTTCAATATCATTCAGCCATGAGAAAGAAGAAAGTCCTGCCATTTGTAAGGATATGGATAAAACTGGAAGCCATTATGCTAAGTGAGATAAGCCTGACAGAGAAAGACAAACACTGCATGGTATCATTTGCCTGTGGAGTCTAAAACAAAAGTCAAACTCACAGAAACAGTAGAAAAGTGGTTGCCAAGGGCTGGGCTGGGAAGTGGTGCTGGGGAAGAAATAGGGAGAGGTTGGTAAAAGGATACAAACTTTGAGCTCTAAGATGAATATGTGTTGGGAACCACCCTGCCTGTTTCCAGAAACTATAAACCCCCCATGGCTAAGGCTGAGTGAGCAACCTTGGGACCATAAGCCACTAAGGAGACAAAGCTTATCTCCCTGGCAGGGGCACTGCCTCTGCCCCTTTAACTTCACCCTGCCTGGCTCCCAGTGCATGATCAGTTAGCCAATGACAGGGTAGATTTTTCAAGGGAGGGATGACCTAAGATAGGCATGATCATGGGGAGATCACAGGGACGGACTTGGGGGTATATAGCAAAAGGGGGTGATGGATGATTGCCCCTCGGCTTTGACATAGCCTGAGTCCTCATTCTGCCTGCAAGAAGTCTCCTAATCTCTTGGCTGCTTTACTTCCCCTGCCTGACTTAAGCCTGAAACAGTGACAGAGGGTGGTGCAGCCCTGTGCTGGGAAGGGCGGGTTCCCCCAGAGTAATCAAGCCTAAGAAACAATACATAAAATCCTGTGAAAACTGCTTTGCTAAGAGTGCTCTCAATTTTCTGATAAGGGTCCAAGTAGGAAATGAGTTTGTTCCCCAAAGTTCTGTAGCCCTTTAGCTAACAGACCCTGACTCAGAATAAGCCCTTGTAGTTCTTTGTATGTCATCTATTGTATGATCCTTATTGCCTGACAGTGATTGATGAGCTTTACCTGTATTCTTGTGCAAATTGAACCCAATAAAAGCCTATTCAGGAAAAGGGTCTGGGCCCTTCTCCTTTGAGAGATCAGCCACCTTTCTTCCCAAAGCAGATCATGTATGTCTTGGTAGACTTATTCTCATCTGTGGCAGACAGGGGGCTCTGCGGGCAAAGCTCCCCCACAAGTATGGTCTGAGGAGCTGAAGTGTAATGGTGACGATAGCTGATAACACTATTATATAATTCAAATTTGTTAAAAGAGAGTGGAACTTACATGTTTTCACAAAAAAAGATAAATATATAAGGTGATGGATGTGTTAATTAACAAGATGTTGAAATCCTTTCACAATGCATATGTATATTAAATCACCACAATGTATACTTGAAATATCTGACAATTTTATTTCTCAATTATACCTCAATAAAGCCAAAAAAAAAAAAGGAAAAGAAAAATGGACACAAGGACAAACTTCTCACAGGATTTAATGTCACCCTTCCCAACCTGATTAAACAAAGCCATCTGGAGACTCTTTCTCCCAGGGACTGTTATTCTTTAACTCCCTCCAAGGCAGAGAGGTCCATGGTGCTAAATGCAGAATGACATTTAGCCAACTGAGTAACGCCAGCCCTGAGAGTCAAAGGCCTTGAGGGAACAGCCAGCTTTTACCTCAAGCATTAACGGACTCAATGTGGTCTGTAGAGCCTTTACATGGCGTTTTACATGGTCAGGTGCTATTCCTCCTTTCCAGGGACCTGCTGGTCAGTTGAGGTATACACTGCAGACAGGCCCCTCCCTCACCACCTCTAGTAGTTCAATCTTCAAAGGACTTCAGCACTTTCATTCTCTTCCCACAGAGACAACTTAAGTGAGGAGACACAGACACATCCTGGCTGAGAGACACAGAGAAGTCACTCTACCAGGCTGAGGAAGTGGTGGGCTGGAGATGGAGGCAGGCCCCGGGTGCCAAGGAAAATAGATGAGGGCAATCTGCCACAGCCTGGCTGGGATCCTGGAGAAGATCACCCAGAGCCGAGTCTGGAAGGTGAGAAGGAGCCAGCCAGGCCATTCCCAGCACAGCAGACAGACAAGTGTGTGGATGTTCTTGCTGGAGGGTCAGGCAGGACATGTGTGTCAAGAGATGAGCTACAGCCCCAGGAAGAAGCTGGTCATAGAAAGTCTTGTGTGTGGTGATAGAAAGTTTGGACTTCATTCTGTAAACAATGAGCTTCTGGTAGAGAGTTTTGATGAAGGCAGTAATATGGACAAAAAAATAGTAGTGGATGACATTTATTGTGTGCTTTCACATGTAAGGCATTGTTCCAAGTGCTTTCTTTGTATGTATGTATTAACTTGTTTAATATTTACAACGGCCCTATAGGGCATCTACTAAATTATTCCCACTTCACAACTGAGAGAATTGAAGCATGGAGTGACCCGACAGTTATGGAGCTCCTAAATTATGGAGCTGGGATTTGGACCTAGGAAGTTTGGTTCCTGAACCCAAGCTCTTAGCAACTCTGCCATTATTTATCATTTCATCGCCATCTTTTTTCCAAAAGGGATTTTAGGTGATTTATAATAAAACTATGTATATATAGAATAACAAATTAAAATAAAATTCAAAATGAAAGAGGATACAGAAACATAGAAAAGCAAGGATATAAGTTCAAAGATGGGCAATCACAGACTTTCAGCTGTAATCTCCCTTAGAACCTTCTGACAAGAAGAGTGCAGAATGTGTCAGCGTGCAACCCTTTTATTCCTTGTTCAGTAAGGGGGTGCAGATCTGAAGAGATACGCTGCTCCCTTGTACTGAATTCCAGAAGGAAATTTGTTGTCTAATCCCTGATACTAAGTGTAATATAGGATACCAAGTGCATTAGTTTCTTAGGGCTGCAATAACAAATTATTGTAAATTTGTGGCTTAAAACAACAGAAATTTGTTTTTTCAGTTCTGGAGGCTAGAAGTCCAGACCAGCGTGTTAGCAGGGTTGGTTCTTTCTGGTGGGCTTCAGGGACAATCTGTGCCTGTCTCTTGGAGGCTGATGGCTGCGGGCCTCTCTCCTAGCTCCTTGGCATTCCTTGGTTTATAGATGTACCCTCTAATCTCTGCCTCCGCCTTCACATGGCCTTCCACTTTGTGTCTCAATACTCCCTCTCCTTTCTTTTGTAAGGACACCAGCCATTGGATTAGAGCCCAGCCTAAATCCAGGATGATCTCATCTCAAGATCCTTAACTTAATTACTTCTCCAAAGACCCTGTTTCCAAGTAAGTCACATTCATAGGTTTCAGGGGTTAGAATTTGGACATATCATTTTGGGGGCCACTCTTCAACTCACTACATGAGGCATTTAATGCCAATTCTGCAAAATAATTAGAAGTATTTTTTAATGAATGTTTCTTACAGTGATAGAAAACAAGGATAGATTTTTTTATTACAGTTCAGCCCACTCAAGATAGGTAGCTCCATTTAATTGCACCACCAACAGTTTATCCATCCTCTGGTCCCTGAGTAGAACACCTTGTGAGTTGTGTTCATTTGATGGAAAGAACTTCCTTGTAGGTAAACTCAAGTGACAAACAGAACTCTTACTATGAAGCAGAGTTTTGGCCAACACCCAGCCAGAATGAATATTGGTGGGAGGCTGCCTGATCTAGTAAAGAAGTTTCTGGTACCCAAGCTACTGCTGCTAAGTCTGGATCCAGTGCCATGTACCACTGATACCTGTCTGCCATGCATACCTGATTTCTTTTGGTTCTAAGTCCAGTATGGCAACTCTTGAGGATCAGCTGATTGTGAATCTTCTTAAGGAAGAACAAACCCCCCAGAATAAGGTTACAGTCATTGGGGTTGGTACTGTTGGCATGGCCTGTGCCATCAGTATCTTAATGAAGGACTTGGCAGATAAACTTGCTCTTGTTGTTGTCATGGAAGACAAATTAATGGGAGAGATGATGGATCTCCAACATGGCAGCCTTTTCCTTAGAACACTAAAAATTGTCTCTGGCAAAGACTAAATGTGACTGCAAACTCCAAGCTGGTTATTAGCACAGCTGGGGCACATCAACAGGAGAGAGAAAGCCACCTTAATTTGGTCCCGTGTAACATGAACATATTTAAATTCATCATTCCTAATGTTGAAAACACAGTCCCTGTGTTTTCACATTATGAACGTCTTGGTCTACATGGCTTGGAAGATAAGTGGCTTTCCAAAAACCATGTTATTGGAAGTAGTTGCCATCTGGTTCAGCCCAGTTCCGTTACCTAATCGGGGGAAGGCTGGGCGTTCACCCACTAAGCTGTCATGGAGACTGGAGTGTGCCTGTGTGGAATGGAGCGAATGTTGCCGGTGTCTCCCTAAAGACTCTGCACCCTGATTTAGGCACTGATACAGATAAGGAACAGTGGGAAGAAGTTCACAAACAGGTGGTCGGCAGTGCTTATGAGGTGATCAAACTGAAAGGCTACACATCCTGGGCCACAGGACTATCTGTTGCAGCTTCAGCAGAAAGTATAATGAAGAATCTTAGGTGGGTGCATCCAATTTCCACTATGATCAAGGATCTCTATGGAATAAAAGAAGATGTCTTCCTTGGTGTTCCTTGCATCTTGGGGCAGAATGGAGTCTCAAATGTTGTGAAGTTGACTCTGACACCTGAGGGAGAGGCCTGTTTGAAAAAGAGTGCAGATAACACTGTGGGGGATCCAGAAAGAAGATGCAGTTGTAAAGTCTTCTAATGTTCCACCTCACTCTTTAGGCTATGACAGGATTTTAATTAGAGATTGTGCATATTGTCCCTTTTATCTGATCTATGACCAAAAACATCAATTTCCTAAAGATAGAATTAGTAATGGTTTAAAAAACCTTGCATCTCTATTCTGATGCTGGATGGTACTTACCTTGTGTAGTCCTAACCTGTTTAGTGTGAGAGTTCCCCCTCCTAAAAGGCACCATGGCCAATGTTGTACACACTACAGTTGTCCTTCAAACTATATGTGTGTTCACTGTGTGTTATATAACTTGTGGTTCCTTTACCCAATGTACCTAGTCCAACTTTTTTCTCTCCAGTCAATCACATTCTGGGATCCAATATATAAATCCAGTATTGCATGTCTTGTATATAACTGTTCTTAAGGATCTTATTTTGTGTACTATATGAATCAGATTAGTGTGTATTGCCTTATAATGTAAAAAGAAAGTGTACATATCAATAATGCAGCCAACTACCCAAGTTCCATACCAACTAAAACACCAAATAAACCTTGAACAGCAAAAAAAAAAAAAAAAAAAGAAGAAGAAGAAGTTTCTAACTAGAGGTACACATAAGAATCACCAGGGGAGGTTTTGCAAAATACATGTTCCCAAGTCACACCCAAGGTCAGTGAAGCAGGATCTTGGACATCTAATGTCATTTCTTCGGTATTGACTTTTTAATGGGACTCTCCATTTGTGATGGAATAGTTGGGAAGACATGTTCCAGGCTGTTGCTGGTTTCCTTTCAGTCTAATAACATGGAGAAAGGCAATGGGGGCATATGGTCTGTCAGAGCACAGTTGGCCTTAAGATTCTGTCTGGGTTTGCTTTCCTGGCTTCTTTCCAAGGGACACATCTGTCCTTCTCTGGACTTCAATGTACTCATCTACAAAATGGAAAAAGCATACTTAACTCAGAGTTGTTATCAAGATTAAAAGAAACATACACAGAACATGGAACACAGTATCTGACACATGTGAAAGAAGAGAGAACTATATGAAGGTCATTGTTGTATGTCTTAGAAACTATTAGCATCTTGGAGATTTCTGGTGAGGATTACTTTGGTGATAAGCTCTGAAGAAAAGCCCCAACCACATAGTCTTCTCATTTCTTTCTGAAGAAATTGATTTCTGAAATCAAGGTCATTGATTTCATATTTGTTCTTCAGCAAGCAGTATTCACCAGGAAGAAAAGCTATTTAACAAGACTCCTATGTCCTGCTGGAACAATGAATATTAAGAAGGGGGCATTAGGAGGTTCTGGTGTAAATTCAGTTTCTCCAAATAAGCTAGACTCTCTGCTCACCTACAGACTTAGCCCGGACTTCAGAGTAAATCACCTGAAGCTTGCATATCTTAGAGCTAAAATTTCATAGGACAGATTTCCTAAGGGTGTTCTGAAGGCAGCAGCTCATTTTCAAATATGGGTTTTCCCAGAAATAACAGGTGTATCTTTACAATGGGTCTTTCTTAGGTGGGAGTCAAAATAATACCTCAGGCATCATTATAAAAACTGTAATTCTTACACAGTATCATCTACCCAAGAACTTTCACTCTAAGACTTCCCGGATCTAACCTACCTTCTGGACTCAATCATTATCTACCAAATCATACTACACAGTGGCTGAGTGTGATAGTTAGCTCAGGCCACCAGAACAATATACCATAGACTGGGTGGCTTAAACAACAGAAATGTATTTTTTCATAGTCTGGAGACCAGAAGTCCAAAATCAAGGTGCCAGCATGGTCAGTTGCTGGTGAGAACTTTCCTCCTGGTTTGTGGATGGCTGCCTTCTCTCTGTGTCGCTGTGTCCTCACTTGGTCTTTCCCTGGTGCATGCATGTGATGGGAGGTTAGGGGGTGGGAAGGGGTTAGGGAAGAGGGGAGAGAGAGAGAGAGTCCTACTAGACCAGGACCCCGCCCTTATGACTTTAGTGCACTGTAATTACTTCCTTATTCTAAATATAGCCACACTAGGGTAAGTGGTTCAAAATATGACTTGTGTTATGGATAGTCAGTTCAGGACACAAGTTGCTGACCCCCACACTGCGCTCGGGGTGTCCTACCACCACGGCTTGGCTCCATCTGTTTTTTCTACCTTAATGGCTTTTGCCCATCAACTCATATTCCAATTCTCTGTGCTAAGACACCAACTCCTCCACAAAACTTTCACAGACTCCTTTCCCATTCTTTCCCCAGATGGACACTGAAATTTCCCTCAGGATGTTTTTGAGTTTGTATAACACTTCCTCTTTATCATTCCATTTTTCTTCACATATTCTTGTCCTCGCCTACTTTCTAGACCTGTGCTTCCCAGCCCTGGCTGTGCACTTACTTGTGGAGATTTTAAAAGCTCAGGTGCTAAGCCCCACTCCAGACCTCCTGACGAAAAGTCTTTGATGATAGGGCCCAGGTCTGTGTCCTGAGATGGGACCATAGTGATGTGTGGCAGTGGTGAAAACTGCTGTACGAGACTGTAACACCTTGAGAATGTCATCCCTGTGGGCACGCATGGTGCCTCCCTGTGCTCCATATTATTTATTAACCTTTTGCTGATATTTCCTTTAGTAAGACATTTCCTAGAGTTTCTTGCCAGATGCAAGTGTGGTGCCATACACAATTCTGTTTCTGCCAGTGTGATGCACTATGTGCTCATCTCCATTTGGTGGGCCTTGGGCAAGCAAACTCAACAAAGTGTTGTCAACGAAGAAAGAATAAGAAGTGTTATTTATTGGATGCTTATCAAGTACTGGAAACTGTACTAGGTGCTTTACATATTTTACTTGGTAGTTGTATTAAAACACACATAACATAAACTTCCGCATTTTGTTGTGTACAATGCAGTGGCATTTAGAATGCTCACAATGTTATACAACCATTGCCACTGTCTAGTTCCAGAATATTTCCATCATCCCAAAGGGACACCCAGTACTGATTAAGAAGTCATTTCCTAATCCTCCCTACTTCCAGCCCTTGGCAACCACAGATCTGCTTTCTGTCCCTATGGATTTACCTATTCTAGTTATTTGCTATAAATGAAATCATGCAATATGTGGCCTTTTGTGTCTTGCTTCTTTTACTTAACATACTGTTTTCAGGGTTCATCAATGTTGTAACTTGTATCAGTACTTTCTTTTTATGACTGAATAATATTTCATGGCATGGATATACTACATTTCATTTATCCATTTATCAACTGGATGACATTTGGATTAATTCCACCAATTGGCTATAGTAAATAGTGTTGATATGAAGATTTGTGTTCAAGTTTTTACTTAAATACCTATTTAAAAATTCTTTGTTATGTACTACTACCCCTCACATTTTACATGACTGATAACAGATCATTTTTAAAAAATGATGTGGATTAAGTAAAATTTCAGATCTTGTAATGTGGGGTAGGGGGGGCACAAAGGAGAAATAAAATTTTTACACTGAAAAAAAATTCTTTGTTATGTACTATTAAAAGTAGATATAGTTACTATCTTATTTTACAGATAAAGAAATTAGACCTATAAGATCTTACTTGTTCAAGTCATGTAGTTAATAAGTCACAGAGTTGGATTATCAATTCTGATTTCTGTATCCATATTCTAGAGTACCTCCTCTAGAGGTACTCAAATGGCCCTATGAGCTGCTTCTGAGAAGTCAGATCTGACTTGTCCCCTGTAGCAATCCTGGAGTTAGGCTTTCTCACTTTCTGTTCTCAACTTCAGAGCAGTCTTTTCCAGGCATCCAAGACCCATTATGTCTGACATGAGCTTGATCTGTCACATCTCTGTCCCTGAAGAGCAGCCGGGCCTGAATTTATCAAGAGAGAAGATTTGTGTGAACAGCAACTTGAACACTTTATTATAAGGGATTGCATAAAGTGTAGTTATTCTTTAAAAATGTGTACATATATACTCTGAATTGCCATTGTGATAAATATTACACTACCTCCTTCATCATAATAAATCTACTTTATCCTTCTAGCATCAACCCTTTATTATGCTTATCAATGTGGATGGAGGATACCTGTTTACTTTCATAACCAGGCAAACATAATGACAAGACATTGGAGTTACTGTCATCTGGAAACTTGAGGAAAATGATAGTAAATGTTGGGGAAAGAAAGGAAACGTGAAACCTCTCCAGAAAGAGGCGATGGGAAAGGATTTTTGAGATGCCTAGCAGTTACCGGAAGCAAAGAGAGGAAACAGTGTCCCTGATGAAGAGTGAATGTTTCCTTGTTACCTGATGAGGGCCAGCAAAGATGGGGGCCAAGATTAGAGTATTCCAGGAGGTTTTACTCTTGAACTGTGGGGGCAGGAACTTGGGATTTGGGGGTACTGCCAGGAGGAAAATTGCCAGGTGGATTGGGGGAAGTTGTACTGGGAAAAGTCCCCAAATTCCCAAGGACAAAGTAGCCATCTGGAGCTTGCAAGAGGTGGGCCTGAATAAGCCACACTTGATTGTTATGCTTTGCCAAGCAGTTTGTCCAGTTTCTCCATTACTGCTCAAAAA
This sequence comes from Trachops cirrhosus, assembly GCA_028533065.1. Lineage (NCBI taxonomy): Eukaryota > Metazoa > Chordata > Mammalia > Chiroptera > Phyllostomidae > Trachops > Trachops cirrhosus. Next base: position 162,721,744 of record CM052539.1, on the reverse strand, counting down.
AATCATCTCAGAACAGTGGCTTGAAACATAACCTTTATTATTTCTCATAGTTTCTGTGGGTCAGAAATTAGGAGACAAGTCAGCTGGCTGGTTCAGGCTCTGTATGTCTCATGCAGTTGTGGTCTCCTTCAGCTGCAGCTGGAGCTGGAATTGGCTGGGGTGGGGGTGTTGTTGCTGGAGCAACTGGGAGCTGACCAGCATCTCTTTGTCTTTAGGTAGTCTCAGGACTTTTCCATGTGGTCTCTCCACCATGGACTGGCTTGGGCTTCCCCACATCATGGCAGCTTTCGACTTCAGTCATGACTTGGAACATTGGTTCCAAGTTAAGTGTTAAAGAGAGAGAGAGAGAGCCTGGCAGAAGCTGCATGGCTTTTTAGACCTAGCCTTGGAAGGTCTAAAGCATCATATCCACCAACTCTGTATGTTGAGGCAGTCCAAAGCCCTGCTCATGTTTAAGCAGAAGGGACCTGGACTCCATCTCTTGATGGGGGAGTGTCAAGTTTTGAAAGAACGTGTGGGTCTGAACATATTGTTGCAGACATTTTTGGAAATTATAGTCTGTCACAATAACCAAGTATTTTTCTGTGATTTCCATTTCATGTTCTTCTCTTTTACTTATTTAAGATTCTCTGCACAATAATAAGAATGATGGTGGGAAACCTCAATGGGGGTCGTGGGGAAGAAGACCCGGTTGCAAACCCTGGTTGTGAGGCTGTAGAGTCACCATGTTTATTTACTCATTCATTCTTTAAAAAAATACATTTTATTTTTTAGAGAAGGTTTAGATTCCAAACAAAACTGAGCAGGAAGTACAGAGAGTTCTTACATACCCCTAGCCTGTACACTTGAATAACCTCTCCCATTAACATCCCTTGTGAAAATGCTATTTTGTTACAATCCACGAATCTTCATTAATGCATTATTATCACCCAAAGTCCATAACTTACATTAGGGTTCCCTTTTGGTGTTATACATTCTATGGCTTTGGACAAGTGAATAATGACATACATACATCATTACAGTAACATGCAGAATAGTTTCACTGCCCTAAAAGTCCTCCATGCTCTGCCCATGCATTTGTCTCCTCCCTCTGACAACCAATGATCTTTTTACTGTCTCCATAGTTTTGCATTTTTTAGAATGTCATATGGCTGGAATTATACAGTATGTAGACTTTTTCAGATTGGTTTCTTCCACTTAGTAATATACATTTAAGGTTATCGTGTATTTTCATGGCTTGAGAGTTTATTTCTTTCTAATGCTGAATGATACTCATATTCCATTGTCTAGATGTTCCACAGTTTATCTGTTCAACCACTGAAGGACATCTTGGTTGCTTCCAAGTTTTGGCAATTTTGTATAAAGTTGCTCTAACTATCTGTATGTGGGTTTTTGTATGGACCCAGTTTTCAACTCCTCTGGGCAAATATTAAGGAGTGAAATCGCTGGATCATATGATAAGAGTGTTTTTAGTTTTGTAAGAAACTGCCAAAATGGCTGTACCATTTTGTATTCCCACCAGCACTAGATAAGACTTCCTGTTGCTCTACATCATAGTCAGCGTTTGGTGGTGTCAGTGTTCTAGATTTTGGCCATTCTCATAGGTGTGCAGTGGTTCATTCATTCTTTCAACAAATAATTACTGAGTGTGTGGTATGTGCTCAACAATATTATCAGCCCTTAGATCATATCAGTGATCAAAACATAGATCCCTGCTCTCATGTGGCTTCCATTCTATTAAGAACACTTATTAAGCATGTTCTATGTTCCAGGTTGTAAGGGCTTTACATACATGATCTCACTTAATTCTCACAACAACTCTATGAAGTGGGCACCAATTTTATCCCATTTTACTTTGGCACAGAGAGGATGAGTGATTTGCCCAAGGTCACATAGCTACCAGGTGGTAGAGCCACAATGTATGTCCCGGTGTTCTGGATCCAGAGTGTCTGCTGTATGCTGTGCTGCCTCTAGATCTGGAAGAGATATTGGAGATTAGTTAGTTCCTCCCTTTATTCCATAGATGTGGACTCAAAGGTACCAGGTAGTTAGGTGAACTTGCCCAAAATCAAACAGCTGGTTAATATTGGGAAAAGGACTAGAATGTTATCTTCTAAAATAGGGTTTTTTATTGTACACTTACATTATCTGAGCAAAGGAATCTGTGAAGGGTTGGGGCTTAGCCATATCTTCATCCTCCTCCTTGTTCTTTGGTGGAAACACACTACTTTCACTACTGTTTTTTTCCTGTATTGTCTACTGGTCAACAGTCCCTGCTCTGTCCGTCCATGGGTGGAAGATGCTCTGCTCAAGTTCACCAATGGTGTTTTCTAGTATTTCTCTTCTGAAGGTACATTCCTGATCAAATGTGGGACAGATGCTCCATGAGGGTCTCTGGGACCACCATTACCCATGCCAGTTTTGGTTTCTCCTTTCCTCAGCCACCAGTGAGCCCAGGTCCCCTCCATGGCATTGCCACCTTGGCATGCTTACCAAGGGTTAGGAAAAAGAAATGCATAGGGGTCAGTTGTCCCTTCTCAGGCAGCCATCTCTGTGCATGATAGGCCGGGGAGGGGGAGCACAGCAAGGATGGTCCTCTGTGCAGCTGTCATTGAGTAGTCAGTGCCATCTTAGATACCAGTGGCCTCTAACCTGCAGGGCACCTGCTAGGCATAGAGGGCCAAATGGGGAACAAAGTTCTATCACAGGGGCCTGGAGGGCAGCGCTGCAGGATTTCAGTCTGGAAGTCAGAGTTTGGCAGCCATCCTTCTCAGATTTTCCAGAACAGTTCCAATTTCATGCAACATAATTTTTTTAATAAAGACGGCCCATTAAATAAATAACTAAATGTGATTTAATTTCTATGCCTTTTATAGGGCTTTTCATTTAAATAAGCTACCAATCAGAAAAACAAAAGCCTTCCTCAGTGCTAAGAGTATGTATTTAGGCTTTGGAAATATATTCCCTCTTTTTATGGATTATCCTGTCTGGAGAGGAGTCAAAGAGAGAGTTGGCCATGTTCAGATCAGGGAGTTGGGGAGTTGGAATCACATACTTCCCCTGATTGAATGAGGGTTATCCCATATGGCTGTACAGGTTGTGCACTGTACAAGGCTGCTATTTGCATTGCAGACATCACTGATTTGTATGTTTATTACAACAATTCCATGATATATGGAGAGACTGTATTCTTATGTAGTCAGTTTACAATATTCAGACAATTTCAAACAGAATGAAGCAATGTGTCCTGAAGGACGGGGTACTGCTTTAATCTACACTATGATGTCTTATGGATACACTATGGATCACTGGGGGCCTAGACAGAATGTCCATTCTGACACAAACCATGGGCCTGGGTAAAGCAGCCAGGATATAGAACAATAAGGGGAAAGTGAAGCTGTTAATCACAGGATCTTGGTTAACCTGATAGGTAAGTGAATGAACACATTATTTCAGTGGTGCTCAAGTTTGGCTACACATTGGAATTTCTTGGGGAGCAGTTACAAAATACTAGTGCCTAGGTTCTACCCCAAGAGATTCTGATTTAGCTGGTATGAGTGGTAATAGCCTGAACATCAGAATACTGCAGTTTCTAATGAGCTGCCATACAATGACTTCCATAGTTGAGTCAACACATTCTTGAGAAGATATTATTCCAAGCACCTCTGTTTGAATCTTTTACATTGTTAAACACTAATAAATTAAGAGTTCATTTAGGTAAAATAAAAAGATGAAAGCGGTCCTTCTTAGAAGTGAAAATATTGATTTATCACCAGTGAAGTGAAAAATGGCTTGTTTCTCAGCCTCAGGTTAATCAAAGAGCAAATGTCATTGTAAACTGAAAAATGGTTCATTGGGTCGTTTTATATTCTGATGGCAATGACTCTTGATCTCTTCCTTGTCATCTACTATGTCACCCCAGATGTGTGACTATGCCCTCTTTTCCTACCCTGCATCATGTGAAAGAAGATATTCATATACATCTAGTTGGGTTTACCTTGATTCTGGGATTGGGTATCAACTTGGCCCAGGGGATGGGAAAGAGACAGGCCAGCTGATGGGATTGAGTAGTGCTGAGAGATAATCTGAGTGAGGTTTTAACACGTATGTCTGCTTTCTCTTCTGTCACGCTGGACACCTGAACATTGATCTATGTACTCTTTTCATCTTAGGCACAAAGTCTCTCAGCAAAGGTCCCAAGATTTAGACATTATCAAGACCTTTAGGAGCCAAGCAAGTAACATAGTTGCAATGAAGAAGCAGAAAAAATAAGATAAAACAATAGAAAGGAAGAGAAGGCAGTGGCAAACATGAGTGCTTGCTTAACCTAAAGGCATGCACATTTATTTATTTATTTTCTCTACAGTATTCTTTTGGCCAAATCAAACATCTCCTAGTTGATCTGGCTGTCTTTGCGGGGAAACCTGGTGCCTTGCTTTTAAGTAGAGCCACACAGGGACATACAGACAAAACTGACGCTTGTCTTTCTGGGCAATACTAAAACTTCTCTGATGTCAGCTGCTTTCAACCTTAACACATCTCTGTGAATATTTCCTTGCAAGATCTAAAAGAGGAGAGCCTTTCCTTGGAAGGTAAGAGCTCTGGATCCCTGAAGTTCACTTACTTGTCAAAATCAGTAATAGCTAACCTCATCTTAGGCCTAGATATTGGAACTCGGATTCTTAGTAACCTTGCACAGGTTTAGTACACTAGAGTGGTCCTCACTTATAGTGAGGACTGCATGGTTCACCTGTTCACTTTCTTGAAATAGGTTACAGTAAATTGTTTAATCATGCTTTGATGTATCAATCAAGATAGGCAAAGTTATGTTGCAGTAAAAAACTACCCCCAAATCTCAGAGGCGTAACACAAGTTTAGACCTCCCAAAGATGACCATACATTTTTGAAGTGTGCCTGTTGACCTGTTTGCTCTCAAATTGTCCAGTTTGTAATCCTAATTCTCAATGTGGCTACACATCCAAAGCAGGTCAGAAGGGTTTAGCCTATTGGAATCTCAAACTGGTAGAGGCATCATGTTGACAGAGGCATCATCATTTCAGCTGTGGGAAGGCAATGTGGCCAACTGCCCACTGACTTGTAAGATTCCCATTCACAAATCAATGACTGAAGGTAGTCACATGGCCACATCAGACTTCAAAGAGGAAGTGAAGTGCAATGCCTAGAAAATGAAAGCTAGAAATAATTTGTGAATGGCACTAATGACTACCCCATTTAGGATCAAATGTTTTATTTAGCATTTGGAAACCAAATGAAGATGAAGTTTATAAATGTTTTATCTGATTTTATTTAAGTATTTAATTATGTAGATCTTGTCTAGCCTAATTCAATAAACCGTGCTTCCTACTCCCAAAACACTCACAGGGTGTTGTGAAAAGATGGTGCTCTGGGACACGCCGCCTATTTGTGGCTCCAGTTTGGTTCTGCTCTCCTCTGCTCATATCTGACTCATGACCCCACCTTGCATTCAAATTCTTCCACTACAGTTCGTACTATTTCTTCAGTCATATTTGCCTCCCCCTAATCCTTAATAGTAGTAAGTTATTTCGCTCAGTTCCTCTCTCTGTCTATGGTTCCTCAGGAAGAAACATTTCTTCAAATTTATCTGTGCCCCCAGAATTCCTGGCCTTCAACTCTCATTTTCCCTGTTACAGTGTGATGAATTACATAAGCCATTCTATCAAGTGTGTTTTAATAAACAAGAAGTAGGTCACCAATGAAGCAATTTCTGTTGTAGTTTGCACAGAAAAAGAAAGCAATATTCAGATGCCAGAATGTAAAAGCCCTGCTACTACGCTCTGTTCTAGTTAAATCCCAAGTTTAGAAAGGGACCCTTGAGTGGATCAGGAAGGGACTGTCTCAGAAAAATAAAAATATAGTAAATGTGGTTTAAACACAAATCAAAATATCTAGGAGACTGGTAAGGTAAGTAAAAACTAGGACAGTGCAAACACAATAAGAATTGTCATGATCCCTGTCCCTATTTGAAGTGCTCAACTGAGTATGATGCTGGTATTGATACTGTGAGCGCGATACTAGTATTGATACTCTGGGCGTGGTTCTGGTATTGCTACTCTGAGTGTGGAACTGGTATTGATACCCCTGGATGGTACTACCACTACTATGATTGTTACTTCTACTTATGGTGATTGTTGTGGTTTCTTTGAAAAAAAGTTTTCTGATTTATTCAGTTGGCTCTTCGTCCGAAGTATAAAAAGGAAGGAATTTTTGAAGGGCACCGGAAAATCTTCATTATTGCTAATATCAGAAGTCAACGATGAATGACTTCTACAGAAATTTGGTATGAGCTGTTTATTAAAAACACATCATAGGACACACATCTTGCCTGGCAAGGAACCATAATCTGACCCACAGGGTTTGACTTTAAAAACCTTAGGGAAAATTTTACATCATTGATGAGAGAAGAACTACTTATTAAATCATTTATGACCTCCAACAACTGTGTTAATTTATGGTTATATCCTTTCACAGCTGCTGGGCACAACCATCTCAGACATGCACTCAGAAGCTTGGAAATTGGCCAAAGCAGTTAGGCAATGAAGGCCATTATCAATGCAGACATATTTTTTTCTCAGTAGAATTATTCATTTCCTGCTATGGTTTAAACACCAAGTATATAAATAAAAGGACAACAGGATGACATGCAGAGTCGTATATGCTATACTGAAAGGCCTTCTTAGAGAATAATAAGCCATCTTACATGCCTTGGTCTCCTAAATTTGGAAGTTGGTCACTTTGTTGTTTAGAATCTTAGCAACTTTGGAATGATGTACAATTTTAATGCTTTATTGTCCTGGCCGGTGTAGCTCAGTTGGTTGGACGATCAACCAATAGCCAAAAGTCTGCAGGTTCAATTCCTGGTCAGGGCACGTATGGGAGGCAACAAATGAATGCTTCTCTTTTGCATCAAAATTTCTCTCTCTCCTTTCCTCTCCCTCTAAAAACAATGAAGAAATGTCCTCAGTTTGAGAATAAAAAAATAAAATAAAATAATTTAATGCATTATTGAAGGGATGAATAAAAATCCATAAATAAGAAAATAAAAATCTTTACTTTGCACCTTAGCTGTTCTCTTATCCAGTCAATCCTTTGGATTAGGCTTGGTGCTTGAAAGCAAAATACTGCTTTCTCAGTCCCAAAGGGATACCGTTATCAAGACATGAAATAGAGGACTGTAAGTAGAATAATAGGGAGAAATTACAGACATGAAAGTCTACTACTTGCTGGCCATTGGATAGTTAAGAGTTTCCTACAGCATAATACAAGTTCATCCTCTAAGTCAATCAAATTCCCACCCTATTCTTTACCTTCTCTCTTTGACTTACTTTGAAAGCTTCTTACACTTTGTTTATCACATATACGTAGGATGCTCTTGGTTCTTTTTGGTCCTTTTCTCTTCTCATACACCATTTTCTTTTTTGGTAATCATATACATTTCCATAACTTCAACTGTGATCTCAGGCCAATGATTCTCCATAATCAGTGCCTTCAATACTAATGCCTCTTTGGGCTCTGGACATGCATTTCTACCAGCTTTCTTGATACAATAGCTCCATGTGGTCATTCCATGGATATCTTAATTTTGCCATGTAGGGTAGGGTGTCTGGCCTCTGGGAGTCTGTGGTGGATATACACCATAAGTCTAAGGTCAATGTTCATGGAGTTGAGATGGGAGATCCATGAGGCAATATCTTGTAGAGAAGCTAATTCAAACCATATAGATCATTCAAATCACTCATCATTTTGAATAACCTGGGCAGAGAAGGAGAACCTGGATAGTGTAGAAAAAGAAAAACTAGATAACCAAGAGTGTGGGAGGTGAAGCATGGAAGAATTTACCAAGCTGAAGAGGGTGGGGATGAGGTTTTCTCTGTAACTTCTTTCTCTCCGCAATGCACTGGTCAGAGGTGGGAATGCAAATCAAGATAAATCAATGACACCCTTCCAGCACTTTCAGACTTGGAATCAAGAAAGAACACAAATAGTCTCTTTCTAACAGCTGAATGCTACTGAATACCCTGCTAAAGAAACAGAGGATGGTCAACAGAGAAAGAAGAAAATAAAGAAAAGAATTCTTAGCGGCGTGCAAATTCCTGGTTCCAGGTGACTCTGAGACTCCACTACATTACCGCCCTTTTCAATATGTAATTTTTCTATAGTAGAGCTCCACTAAAATCCATCTTCACTTGAAGACTAGTTAAAGTTCATCATTGAAACCAAAACATTTTAATGAAGACGGTCACCACATCCTGCTGAAGCTCTTGAATGTCTGGGTTACATGTTCCTGTATTTCCATTTTCTCTGCTGGATGATGTGTCTCTGGGGTGCACAACGGTGTCTTGCTTTTCTTGATGCCCTATCCAACTTAGCACAACACCTGGCACAGAGAAGGTACCAAAAAAGCCTGCATTGCAATCATTTCCTGCAGCACACCCCAGTGGTCAATCTGTGTTTCTTCAGCACCCTGATTCCGAGATCACCTACAAGTGTCTTATCAGCAGATTTATAGTGCAGGCTTGACAAGGATATAGGAGCAAGTGTGTGACCCTTAGGGCCTGGGCTTCATTTCGGCTCTGCTATCAAAACAGCTTTCCATTGTCGCATTTGGTCCGAATTTCTCACCACTCCTTGTCCATGCTAACATGGTGAGGCTATTTCTTATCAATCAGCTCTGTATTTCTCTCTAACAGATTTCTTTAGGCTAAACAGTGAGGAAAGTTTTAAACATAGAATGACAACCTAACATGTCCTCTCAGCATGCACTGTGTGAAGAAGACAGGAAATATGAGGAAAACAGGAAGAGCAGAATGATACAAGCAGGGTGGGCTCTTGGAAAATTTGTCAGAAAGATACATTTCATATCAAGTCTTCTGTCAGCCCCTGCCTTCTGTTGACCAGAGGGTCGAGTTCAGCCTGTACTCTTCTCTGACACTCCCTGCTCTTACATTTCATGCCAGGGCATTCAAGCCCAATGATTTGTTTTGGAAATGCTATCATTTGTTAGCTTAGCTTTTATCTCAGTTGGATGCCTTTCCTGTTTCACTGCTTTCCTTTGAAGGAGGCAGAGTCAACACTTGACTCTGGAGTTTTATTCAACACACCCCTGTTGTTAGATGAAGCTAAAGAAACTTTGATTAACAAGCCTACCCAGGTTCTAGGATGGCCCAGGGTGTGTTTCTGCCACCCTCTGTAGCTGAAAGAGAGATGAAGTGAATGGAGCTTCTGTTTGGAATACTGGCCTAATAATAACCCCAGCAGGGTGAGGTGTCTGTGTGAAGCAGCTGCCATTATCAAAGTGGTTCCACATGGTGATGCTGCACTTGGACTAGACTTCCAAGATTCCTGTGCGGCTCAAGGCTGTGTCTGATAATGCAAAATTGGTCTTCCAAGGCAATGAAGAATTCCTCAGTAGGATTCTGAATTTGAGAGCTGAGGAGGGAACAAAAGATAATAGAGATAATCCCACCTCTGGATAGGAAGAAGCACCTAGAAATACTTGGTAAACAGAAGGGCTGTTGGAAATATTGATAATCATCATTGTTATCCACCTAAAACTTTATATTTGAGTAGTGTTTTTATGTTTTTTAAAATTTATTTTTACAAATTCCTTTTGTAATCGTTAAACCACTTGATCTTACAAAACATTGAGGGCTAGACCTACCCAGGGAGGGGACACCATAGTATATTGGCACTGATAACCTGTACATGCCCTAGAAGGTGAAGACCATCATTGCCTAGGCTCATCACAGGTAGAAGGGAGAGAATCGAGGAACTAAAACTTAAAAATCAAAACATCATACAAATTGCAAGAAAATATAGGACACTAATTTTAGCATCTTGATGGGAAAACAGAGTAAGTTTTGCTTATCAATTCACAAAATCCAAAAGTCCTGCAGGAGAAGATGAACAGATTTAACAACACCAAGACTTTTTTTTAAGTTTTTTCATTTTCTTATCTTTCATTATGAGGCTTTCATCAGATGGCTGGGGCTTCCTTTTCTGTCTGTTCATGATTATAAATAAAGGAAAGAGCTGATTGAAAACTGAGTATATATGCAGGGTTAAGTGACTTTGCACTTTCTTATTGAGTGACCTGGGTGGGCCATTTATTGATGAATTCCCAGTGTCTGTGTATTAGTTTCCTATTGATGCATACACACACACACACACACACACACACACGAGCTGCTCATATATATTCCTATTGCTGCTCACATATATGTGTATGTGTGTGTGTATATATGTATATGCATCAATAGGAAACTAATACACTAATAAAGCTCATATATATATATATTGGTGCTCATATATATGCAGCATATACATATATGAGCAGTAATATAATATAAGCTTTTGACACATTCATTCTGTAAATATTTCATCCAATCTACTTATTTACAATCATGGTGTGCACTTTGACAGTCTTTGTGTTTTCTCTATATTGTTTTCTATCTTTAGGTTGTTTTCTTCAGGGATCAGCCTGTGTTTTTATAGCTTCTTATGAATATGCAGCACAGGCCATGCACAAAAACCCTCTGATGCGGAGGATTGGAACTAAATAAACAGGGAGCCTTCAGACTCACATGCATTTGGACAAATCTCAGAGAAATGAAGAAAGAAAAAGGTAGTGGAAAGGTTTTTTTTTGTTGATGTTGTCATTGTTTTCCAATAAAGCACAAGTCTTTTTGTATCCAGTAGTCTTGAATAATTTATTTTAATCAAATGAATAAAAGAAGATAGAGTCAACATATACAAAAAAGATAAAAAAATCTAGATGCAGACTTATCATGGTGATCATTCTGTAATACATAAAATATCAAATAAGTGTGTAGTACACTTGAATTAATATAATATTATATGTCAATTATAATTCAATAAAAATAAATAAAAATGAAACAGCTGGATAAAATCCCAATTAGAGTTACTAAATTGAATATATACATTTAGTTCCATTTCCTCCAAAAAAAAAAGATTTCATGAAGCCATCAGTAAGATTATTTTTAAAAAACATAAATTCACAAGGAAAAGAAACTACTATAGCAACACATTTTTGAAAGTTGAAAAATTAAAGGAATGAATGACAGCTGACCTTAGCAGACCTGAGAAAGCTGAATCCTGAGCTGACAGAAGGAAAAGTTAAGAAAAAGAAACTAGCAGGCCCCTCACAGGGCTCAGGAGTGCAGGGCACCAGACTCTAGAAGTGGGTGTATGCCTGTGACTAGAGGCAACGAGATAGGCTCGAAGGACGTTGACGAAGCAGTTAGACCCAGAGACCCGCTCCCCAAGTCCAAATGACTGACATTTGCCTCTCTTCCATCCTGGGTAAAGACTGGAGACTTATTCTCTGGATACTGTGACAGGTCTCTGGCTGGGGGACTTGAAGATACTGACCATTGCAGTTATTACTGCTGCATAATTACACTCCCGCCCCCCACCACACTGACAATAAGAAAAAAAAACAGTGGGATAGAATGACAATTTTATGAAGCTCATAGATTCTGTGAGTCTGTTAGTTCATACAGTGCCCGAAAAGAACAGCTCCTTTCTGTCCCATGTGTCTGGGGCTTTTGATGACTCAGTGGTTCAGTGCTGAAATCACATGGAAGTGTCCCCACTCAATGTGTCTGCTGATCAGGCCTCAGCTGGGCTCAGCTGGCCAGAACACCTATATACAAGGTGGGGCAAAGTAAGTTTATAGTTGTTCTTATGGAAAATAATACAATGATTAATGAACTATAATACAAGAATAAGCTCTGTGTTTTGTATACTCACAACTGTAAACCTACTTTTGCCCCACCCTGTATGGCTCCAAATGTGGCCTCTCTACCCGGGCTTGTTTGGGCTTCCTCACAGTGTGGTGGCTGGATTCCTAAAGCTAGTGCCCATGAGAGCAAGAGGGGAGTATCTGGCTTCCTTGTTTTCTAGTCTCTTTTAAAGCATGGTGTTCCAAAGAATGAACCCAATTCATCGTTTTGAATTATCTGTCCATATCTCAGAACAAACAAAAATCACAACAGCATCCTCTGTGTAGGGGGCTTGCATTTTTCTCAGAGGTCATTTCAACTTTGATTTCAACTCTGATAATCCCATAAGAACTCCGATTTGACTTCCATAGTCATTTTTGCAGAGACCTTAGTTTGTGTTACCTGCCTGCAGAGTTCAGTGAGAATGGTTTTCCTGCAGAGCTTGAAGTTCCATCTTTGAGGTGTTTTGATCATTATGGGATCAGAATATTATTACTCAGATAGTATCTTTTGTCATTTTATAATTAGGTTGCAAATTCACCCCATAAGAGTCTGATAATCCCAACTCCCTTACAGAGTGTCCTTGTAACTGGGATATCCTGACTTAAGTTCACGTGACGTATCTTAGTTTTGGTCGCAGAGTCTGCACAGCAGGCAAGTGAATTGAAAGAAACCCTGCTTTTCTACCCAGCCACTGTCTTACAAAATATGATATTGAAATATATTTAACAATACTAAAGAACACTATATTTAAACCTGCCATTTGTACAGAGCAAGATTTAAAGAAACAAACACCTATTTTTAGCATCTTATTAACTAAGCCTCATTAATTATGGTTTATAAAATTTTCTATGCCTTTCTGTAGACAAAACCCTGGCTTTTTTCTCTCTTCTTTTAAATTTGCCATTGTAGTCTCTTAGCTCATATAAAGCTTTACTCTGTAATGGAGTAATGTAGTTGTTCTTATAGCAATCCGGAGTTGCTCTCGGTTATTTTGGTCTTGTTACCATTCATTAAACTGAGGAAGAACTGCGAGTAGAGCGAGAACAATATAGCATCACGTCTCCCCTGCTTGGAGAGGCGCCTCTTTCTTTCTTCCACAGAGCAAAACCAGGAAAAGCAACACGGTGGTCACATGATAGCCACACAGCAGTACAAATACTTTTTCTCAAACAAAAAAAAATGTTTCTTGAGAAGCTCTCACTCCTCCCCTAAATTCATAAACAACAACTCCTTCCAACCTAAGGTGGTGATATTTCCAGCCATTGACAGTCCCCCTGCGGCCGTTTTCTGAGTCCTCAGGGACATAGAACACCGAGTCCAAGAGACTGTCCAATTGAGACTGGTATCTCAACAGGCTTTATGGCATTAGCAGGAAGAATGCAAATGTTAAGACACAGCACTTGCACCTTATTAGGGAGCCAAATTGAAATCAGGAAAAGTAACTTCTAGTTCTCTGTTTCAGGATCACTGCTCTTATAGTAATGGAGAGTAACTTGGCCACAGGCACAGGTGAGAGAGCAAATGTTACCAACTTGATTGAGGCCATCCTCCTCTGTATTCTTGAAGCTCCCTGCACATAACTCTGCCATAGCCCTCATTACACTGCACTCTAATCGTCTGTTGCTTGCCTTTCTTCTTTACCTGGCCATGAACTTTTGGAGGGCAGGCATCATGTTTACTTCATTTTAACCTAATTTCTATACAGTGCCTGGCCCAAGGCAGGCACTCTATATCTGTTTACAGAATGAAAGGTTCTATGGTTAGAAATAAAAGAGAATGAGAGAATTTCTTTCTTAAAATCTAAATTTTGACTGGGTAGATCTCTTTGCTACATATAGAGTCATTGCTTTTTCCCCCTTTTTTTCAATTTAGAGTCATCATTTTTAAAGCATATCTCCCTCTTCAAGAGGAGATTCTCCTTTATTTAGAAAGCCTGTTCAAGGAAACCATAAAGACATTAGTCTTCCACAGTTTAGAGTTTGAAGGACGTATATGAGAAGAAAGCCAATGGGGAGCCAGCCAGTGAGATTGTTGTGTACATAAAGTCAAACCTAGACAGGTGAGGGTCAGACTGACAGTCTGTCCCGGGTTTGCATGCCTTTCTCCCCAGACCGTCATCTTCTTAGGGCAGGGACTGAGTCTCCTCTGCACTTCCAGCACCTGGTGCACTTTAAGCAGAAAAAATGGAAGATATTTTATGTTTTGAGGCACATTGGGTATGGCAAGGTTAGGCAACATGCAGAAATGGTGAGAAGATGAGGTTTTCTCCCAGAGGGCCCCTGGAAATGGGGGGAGGAGGGAGGAACATGAGTTCTGTTGAGCACTAACTGTATGCCAGACACTGTATGTTTTCACATATATGGCAGGAAGCAATTGTTTTCAAAATTTCTGAGACTTAATTTGTCTCAGATTACTAATACCTCTGAAGTTTAACTTCAAAGAGCAAAATGATAGAAAAAGAATTCTCCAGGTCAAAAAAAGTAGTAAAGAAGCTCTCTTGAACAAAAATTGCATTTTCAAACTTTTATTTTCTGTAAATACATCATATAAATCAGTGGAAGAAGGCAATACATATCTATCATTAATTTTCATAGGTTAAAAATACGTAGGTGTTACAGAGAACAGACTGATGGTTGCCCGAGGGGAGAGGGGTTGGGAGACGGGGTGAAAAGGTGAAGGGGTTGAGAAGTGCAGATTGGTGGTTAGAAAATAGTCATGGCGATTTAAAGTACAGCAAAGGAAATACAGTCAATAATATTGTGAAAACCAGGTATGTGCCAGGTGGGTACTGAAAATATCAGGGGAAACACCTTGTAAAGTGTATGATGGTCTAACCACTATGTTGTACAACTGAAACTAACATGAAATAATATTGAATGTAAACTGTAATTGAAAAAATCAAAATTAAAAGAATCACTAGATGTATCTAAAAATAGCATGTAAATATGTATATAAAAATAACATATTCTATTTAGTATTTCTCATAATGAAAAACAAGAATTTAAAACACCCACTCATCTCCTTAAAACTGGTGATATTTTTACACACACAAATACAGATAACATTTTTATTCTTTAGAAATTCTTATTGATTTGTGGCAAATTCCCTCATTCTTGGGAGTTGATATAATTGCATCTGAAGAAACAAAGATGATGCAATAGCTTTTCTGAGAAGATTTCTTGGTACCATCTGTTTCCTTTAGCAGATCCTTTCCTTTTCCAGGGCCCTCCTCAGCTTGTGTGTCTGGAATGTCTCCATGAAGCCTGTGAGGTCTTCCCAATGTCACCTAGCCTGGGTGGAGCCACTGTGTCCAGTCTATCAGGGTTCCTTTCCCTCTGACCCGCTGCCATGGTGACATCATCTTGCAGCCTGGGAAGCGAGGAGATCCCCCTGGAAGCCTGCTCTGCTCAGTCTCCCCAGTCAACAAATGCTTTCTTGTTTGACAAGTCATTATATTAACTGTCATTTTGCAGGTGAGGTGACTGAGGCTCAAAAGAATTTGAATACTGTTAATTTGCCCAAGTCACACCTAGAATAAGGATAGGAATCAGGAGAGTTAAGACTTGAATCAAAGTCTGTCTCATTCTAAAAACCATGCTCCCTTTACTTCACCATTCTGAGAGATTTATTGATGAGAATAATGTGGTATTTGGGGGATCACTGGGCAAGGGGTCCAACTTTCAGTCTATAAACTTGAGTGTAGGAGAAATGTCCCTGCTTTATTTGTCTATAACTCAACAGAATTTGTATAAGACCTCATTCTGCCCGAAGCAGAACTCTTAGTCAATGAAGACTTCCTGTCTCCCGACTTCTCTGGTTTTACCCCAGCTCTGAGAGGACTTTGGAGTGGGAGGGAGGGCATCTGCTTCTCAGTTGTCATCTGCTTGCACTGGGGCCCACTAATTCATCCATCCTCTGGTCAGGTCATGCCCAGCATTTCTCATTCTCATAAGAAAATGCTTGCCATGCCTAACCAATTTATCTACTGCTTTTGTGTCTCTCTTGGGTACATGATACTCATCCCACATCACCTCTAGGAATTGCCTGGGACCATTCTTCATTTGTGGACCAACTCTGTGAAGCTCTCTGAAGCTCTGTCTGTCTAGACATACCAAATAGGTGTTTCTTGTCTGGGGCATTGCTGCCTCCCAGGTTGTCTATTTAGATAGCAGCCACAGATCTCCTCTGCTCTCAGATCCCACTCCCTGGTCAGAGGGTTCTATCCCTTACATTAGACTATAAAGTAATCTTCTTACAGATAGGGAGTGTGTCAAATACGCCTTCGTATTCTAGTGCATACCATCAAGATTGGCAGACTAAAAGACCCTCTATAAATGCTAGTTAAATTAATAATTGTCACCTTACTAGATGCAATCCCATACCTTCTTTCTCCTGTTGGGTTATGGTCTGTTTTTATAGCTTTTTCAATATTCATTGTGTATATAATAGGATGGAGAGCATGGGCTTTAGATCATGAATGTCCTCTTTTAAGAACTGGCTTGTCACAACTTAAAACAACAACCACATTCCAGGAATTCAGCTGTGTGATCCCTAGTGGTCGCCCCATGCCCCCACCCCTACAACTTCAGTGCATTCCAGCAGACTTCCAACTACCAACGCCTGCATCCTTTTGCTTGAGAGATTTCCTTGACCATAGAAGCCGTGTTGCTCACCTGTGCCACAGGAAGTGCCATGGTATTGACACTCTTAGCAAGGGCTTTTAATCAGTGACTAATGGGATCTGGTGAATAAATACCCAAGGTATTTATTCCCTAAAGTGGTAGATCTCTGAGGCATAGGCTTATACCAGGCTCCAAGTGGTTCTCTCAGAGGATTAAGTTCCATTTATCCATATATTAACTGGCTCAATAGGCACCTTTATTGTCTTCCTTATCTCGCCTTCCTACTCCTTCAGCTACAGACAAACTACTAGCATTTGAATCTTTGTCTCATGGTGCTTCTTGGGGAACACACTCTAAGAAACAGATTTACATTTACTAAGTTCCTGAGCTAACTTTTTCTTCTGCATCTACTGCATTATTTTAGGAAGTTACACAAAGTATGTCCAGAAGGTATCCAGTCATGTAATATGAAAAATAGAGACATGTATTGAAGAGAATACAGATACAAGAAACATTCTGCATAGGACAACGATGCCTCAGTCCCCTTCAAAGTAGGCGCCTTGGGACCTCACACAGTTCTCCCAGTCACCATCAGCTGCCCTGTCATATTTTCCTCATCAATGGTCTGAAATCTCTCCACTTTCAAAGATGATTTTAGTTTTGGGAAAAGCTAGAGGTTGCAGGGCACCAATGATGGGCTATAGTGGGGCTGAGTCACCTGGGTGATTTGATGTTTCGACAAAAAACTACATCTGACATGATGCATGTGGGGGGTGCACTGTCGTGATGAAGCTGCCAATTACCAGTTGCCCATAGCTGTGGCATTCTGAATTATCCAAATAGTTTCTGTGGAGGAATATTTAAGCTTAATGCAAAATTTGATGTAGATTCATTTAAAATGACTCACTCAGCATTTCAAATGCAATGGGCACACAGTACACATGCTCACCCAATAGCATCTACTGCCCCCACTGACTAATGCAGTGAAGTCGTCATTGTTCATATATGCACATTCCAATCCACTTTCCTTGGCTGTCAGGTTACATTGATGTCGTGGAAACCATTCTCATTATATTAATAATGGATAGACTTTTTCCAGACAGACCTCAGTATATAAAAATAACGGGAGAAGTATTGAGGCAGGAGAGAATGAGTGCAGAAGATCATTGTGATTGCCTACAAACAACAGTGACCAACTTTCCTTGTGTAGGGCTTAGAATGGCCTCAGAAGTGTTTCTTATAGGTTCCTCCTGCTTGCTGTATATAAAACATGGTTGCTTACAGTTTCATAGTTCTTTGAGAGTGATGACTTCCGAGAGGGAGGCTCAGAAGAAGGTGGAATTAGAAAGGGAACAGTGTGTAGTCTAGCAACGAGAGCAACACTAATGTAAATGTCACAAAATGAAGAAACAGAAAGGGAATCAAAAGGACGCCCATTTGATGGGCTCTGCTCCCCACCTCGCCTCCTTGGGCTGTGCCTGCACCCCTGCCTCCACAAAGGAGTGATTACCGTGTCTACCATTAATTACATGCTTAAAGGTCACACACCATGCTAGGTGTTTTAGAAACATTATCTGTATTATTTCCAACAACCTTTTGGGAATACATCACAGTCTCCATTTTTTGAAATATGGAAAATAAGAATTATGATGGTATCAGCAACTACCCTATGATCACTCAACTATTATATAGAATTCAAACTCTAGTGTTTCTGTTGCTTAGGAAATCAGATTGAGGAACAGAAAAATGACCTTTCTTGCCCCCAGTTTTATTGAGCTATAATTGACACATAACATTGTATGACATAGAATGTGTTGATTTAATACCTTTACGAATTGTGAAATGACTACCACTCTAGTACTAGCTAACACCTCCATCCCATCACATAGTTACCATGTCTTTTTTTAATGTGTGAGAAGAAAAATGATCTTTCTTATATGATGGGGTCATGATTACTGAATTACAAAACAAGACCAGGGAATTGTGTAGCTACAAGAACTTAGGAAGAAAGTCTTTCTAACCCACGCTGGGCTGGCTCCTGGTGTGGCCACCTGCAAGGCGACCTTGTTCTCATCTTGTTTCTTTTAATTATGTATGGAACTGGCAGTAGACTTGCCACTGAATATGGCACAAAAGCTTGACCTTTCCCTTCAGTTGAGCCAGTTCTCAGGGTAGCAAACAATCACCAAACAGGAATTCCAGTTGAGAAGTGTGCATCCAGCCACGTGCCAGGGGTAGCTGCTTCTCTGGAAGGATGTTTTCTCTGGCTCTAAAGAGATGCAGCAAGTTGGCCAAGTTGGTTCCTTATGGCTAGAGAGAAGGGATTGTGTGCATCTCTCCTCCCAGCTCTGTTCAATGACATCCCAGGGGTAGCTTGAAATCAGCTATGGTATGGGTATTTGTACCACAAAAATTGCAAACACTGAAGATAAGGGGTTTTCTCTTGGAGATCCAGTTGATTATTGAACATCTCTCTGAAGGACCAGAGGCCATCCATTAGACACTGCCATCTGACCTGTTGTGTCAAAGACAGAGCAGTAACAGAGTGGGTGATATCAACTATGTCTGTAAACCTATCAGGGATTTAGGGAGCCTGTAAGTGTACCCCTTTTTCCTGACTCAGTTTTGAACTAACTGGGGTGTACAGAACAATCAGGCAGGTGAAGACTAATGTATCAGCTTTTTTTTTTTTTGCTTCTAAAAGCTACATTGGTGAATGTGGGTTAGGTGCAACAAGAATGACTTTCCTAATGCTGCCCTCTAGCATCAGGCAGACTTAACTACCTAATCCAAACTCATCAGGATAACCACCAGCCTTCCCATAAGGAGCTCTCCTAACTGAAAAAGTTATAGCACAGCGACCCAACAGAATGCTTGCTTTCTGTGAGCAACTGACTCCCTAGCGGAAGGAGGGAAGAAAGGACTGATCTTTCTTTGCCTGGTCCCTCTCTCAAAGTCACCAATAAGTAGTCACTCCACCCTGGGGTTGGAGCTCTATCTATCTATCTATCTATCTCCAAAAGATATATCTATCTGATATATATATCAGAGTAGGGTATAACTATCATCCTATGAAAACCTAAAAACAACTAAGTGGGTAGGTGATAATAAATTAAAACTGGATTCTTTTTTCCCCCAGGTTCATAATTTATTGTATAAATTGAGTATCACCTGATAGGTTGACATTAGCTTCTCCAGGCATGGGAACATAACAGATGAGGTATAGGCAATTTAGAATTCATATGTTGCTTTCACAGCTGGGGTTTTTTTTAAGACCTTAACTTGAAGTATAGCCTCGTCAAAGCAATACTCCTATATGTGGCCAGTACACAATTCATTCTACCTGTGAAAGTGTAAGAGTTGAAATATTTTTTAATACTAGTAAAATGGAACTGGGCATCCATTTCTGGACCTACCATGATTTCAGTTTTGCAAAACACACAAATTCTGCAGCCTGTGTGCTTCAACATACACAGCTATCCCTCGGTTTAACCAAAAGAATTCCAGTAAACTGGATCTGTGGGTCTGAATCTGGATACACTTCTTCCTTCCTGGTATCAATGTTTTAGAAAGTATCAGATTGTCCTCTATCTTGAGGACTATATGGTGGTATTCTTACACACACACACACACACACACACACACACACACACACACCCCTGACCATATTACAGATGGCGTCTATAAAGTGATTGTAGTCTATAAAAGCTATATGAGATCTCAGAACCTTCTTCAAGCCTGGAAATCCTGTGTAACCCAACCACAGGTGAAAAATTCTTGTGGGACTATAACAGGTATTCAGAACTTGGGGTGCCTAGGAATATAGGAAAACCCCCCACTGACATGGTTGGGGAAAGGGGAAGTGGAGAGGAGCCCTTGAGAGTTGCTTTGTCTGTCTGAAGAAGTTGGCTAGCGTTTTAGTAACACCAATAGCTGCATCTGCCAAACTCGGAACCAGGAAGATGGGCATGACTAACTCGTGTTGTAGCCAGAGGGGCTTGGTGCGCCTGAGAGAGAGAGTGTAGAGAGAGTGTTGGAGGCGACTCCTGCATCACGGGGCCAGGCCTGTCTGGACTAAGAATGGCAGCTGAGAAAGGCAGAAGAAACCAGATTACTGGCAGGTGTAACCCTTTGTGGGAGGAGTTGGGAATAAGATTACGGAGGAAGATCCATGCCAGGATTTAAACCCATGCATGAGCGACAGCCACACTTAAGCTCTGGACCATGTGGCTTGGAAGGAGAGTAGGAGAGCCATGAGAGGTACTCTCTCTCTCTCCTCCCCTCTCTCTCCCTGTCTCTCTCTCTGTTTCTGTCAGCCATGGGAGGGAGGGTATCTCTGGACCATGCAGCTTGGGAAGGAGAAGCTCTCTTAACCATGCAGCTTGGGAGCAGAGAAGGCTGTATTGGCCACATTGTTTGAAAGGATGCAGAAAGACCCCCTCCAACCCTGCGCCACTGGCCCTCTATGAGGATGCAGTTTTGAATTAGGAGAAGGAGGCTTCCATAACATGGACAACTGGAAGAAGCCAGAATACAGGCAGGAATCTGCTTAGCTAAGCTACAGACTTCTATTTCTTTTCCTGAGATGCGGTACTCCTGACTGGCCTGGTTTGGCAAGGGGAAGGAAGGACTGTGTGATTATAGGTGTTTTTTTGTTTCTAAAGGGAGTGGGATTTAATGGCAGAATTCCACCATTGTTCTAAATCTGTCTAACTTTTGAATAAATAGTTCCTTTCCTTTTTATAAGACTCTGGCATTGGGAGTTATGATTTTTTGGTGGCAGGCAATAGAACAAAGAGGAATAGAACCCAGAGTGGTTCTGTTTCAGTACCTGCCAGAGAGTAAGCTTTGCTTTCCCTCTGCTCTGGGAGGCTTTTACCGAGAAACCTCTGAATACCCAGAATTCACCTTGATACCACTGACTTTCACTCTCTCCATTATGTAGCTCACTCTGGCCAGCAGGATACATAAAGAGTGGCATTCTGCAGTGTCTTTAGAAAGTTTTTGTTCAGTGCATGTTCCCCCAGCTCTCATTTGGAAACTGTGGGAATGTTTTTCCCTTATCAGTCTACTGGTATCCTGACTACTAGAGCAGTCTAGGCCTGAGAAGCTTTGAACCATGTAGAAGGGGCTGGTTTCCAGACTTAGCTCTTAGCTATATTTCCATTAGAGTGAAACTGCCTAAGAACCAGCTATACCTTTATAACAAATGAAAGGGATATAAGTATTTCCACAGATCCTTTGTTTAATGTGAAAGACAATATTTATTCTTGATGTGATTTTATATACCCATGTCTCTTATGGTGCAATATTATTCAGGATACTTACTGACATTGATTGGGACATAA
Organism: Trachops cirrhosus; assembly: GCA_028533065.1. NCBI lineage: Eukaryota > Metazoa > Chordata > Mammalia > Chiroptera > Phyllostomidae > Trachops > Trachops cirrhosus. Next base: position 162,699,988 of record CM052539.1, on the reverse strand, counting down.
AAGAAGAATTCGTATCCTGTGGGATGTCTCCGGGGCAAGTGGAGTCATGATCTCTGCCCCCTTCCATTGGCTTCACGAGTCTGCTTCTGTCACAATATGATCTAGAATCTTTTCGGGGTCTAATTAAGTTTGAACTCTAAAGCTTTGGAGTTCAATTAAAAGAAAAATGGGAATGCACTTTAAATTTTATGGTTAGAACCTCCTGATTGATTGCATTACATTGTTAGGACCTCCAGAGAGTCTCTTATTTTATGGAACATCAGCCTGAACTTTATACCGAAGCTCCATGTTTGCCTGTGAATCTATTCAATGGCTGCTTATTGAGAGCCCATCATGAGCCAGGGCCTACGCTGGGCACCAGGGTTAGTGTAAACTCAAATAGTGGAATGAGGAGAATGACATGCTGACAAATCATTACAATCTAATCAGTATTACAGAGCTACATTGCTAGAAACAGTGGAAGGAGGGAAGAGATACATAAGACTCTCTGGGGAAATCATGATGCACTTGAACTTTGAGGAATGAAAACTTGAGGAATGAAAAGATGTTTTTTAAGAGGACAGTTAGGGGAAGAGTCTTCTAGGCAGAGCAGAAGGGACTGGTACCTTAGAGAACATGGCATTCTGGGGAACTTAGGGAAGTTCGGTATTGTTGGAGTCCAAAGGACAAAGGAACAGGGAGTGAGGTTTACAGCATGTCAGGTACTGTTCTAACTGCTAATTTCTACAACACTATGGGTGTGGCACTATCAGCCCCATTTTACAGGTGAGAAAACTGACGTTCAGAGGGGTTATATAATTTGCTCAAGGTTACCAGCCTAGTAGATGTTAGAGCTGAGGTTTGACATGCCCCCCGAAGTGACATTTTTTTTTAAGATTTTGTTTATTTTAGAGAGATGTGGAGAGAAAGAGGAAGACAGGGAGAGAGAAATATCAATGTGTGAGAGATACATTGATTGGTTGCCTCTCACACGCCCCCAACTCGGGATCTGGCCTGCAACCCAGGTGTATGCCCTGACCAGGAATTGAACCTGTGGCATTTTGGTCCAAAGGCCAGTGCTCAATCCACTAAGCCAACACCAGCCAGGGCCAGAAGTGACATTATTAATCGCTACACAAAACTGTCTCCCCATGCTTATCTTCATACTCCAGTTCATAGACAAAATTTTTCAGTTTTCTGTCTCACCAAGTAGCTGCCAAAGTCCCTGTTTTTAATCAAGATATTTTTATCCACATAGTCAGCAAAGATAGCTGGTGTGTGGAATGCAGTCATTTTACATCATCATCATTCTTTGGCTAAACTGAATGCAGATCCAACCTCATTTGTCCAAACACAACGCCCAGTGCATGGCACAGGAATTTCAAGTTCAAATCTGAGGCTCAATAATCATCAGTTATCAAATTGTAGCTCCACCAAAACATCAACCCACCCTTAAAGTAGCTTTAGTAGAGTCTGAGCTATTAAGGGAGTTTTGGAAAGAGCTGTTCGAAAGTAGAGGAACACGTATGTTTATTAAAAAGCATGACAAAATCAGGCATCTTTGGTGATTTTGCCGCACTGCTTCTCATGAGTCTCTTCGTTTGTCTAACCCCTGACCCTGTGCATGAAGAGCCAGTCTGGCATGATGGAAATCCCAGTGAACCTGCAGTCTAAGATCTTAAGTTCAGTCACTTAAGACACTGAAATCTTGGGCAAGAAACTTTCCCCTTTTAAGGAAAATGTCCTTGCTGGTGTAGGAGAGTGGTTAAAGAGCAGGCTCTGGGGCCAGGCCGCCGGAACTCGAATCTGAGCGTGGCCATCCCCCAACACTGTGTGCCCCTGGACAGGAAATGGAACTGCCTGTGCATCGGTTCTCACATAAGTCAGGGAGAGTAATAGACCTACTTCACCAGGCTGTTGGGAAGGGGAACTGAGACCATTCACGGGAGGATTTTAGAAAGGTGTCTCACAGAGAAAGGACACATTGAATGTTAGGTTGCATTACTGTTATTTTCTTCTAGCTCTAGGCTTCCCTGCCCCATTCAAGGCTAAGTGCTCCTTCCTTGAGAAAATTGTTCTTTCCCTTTAAATATTTTTTTCTACTTAAGGAAGCCCACTTTAAACTTCTGTGCATTGTAATCCACTTGCTGGCATTGCATTGACGTGCAGATCTGCAAATGCAGACATCCAGCCTTGGCATGACCCCTCTGGCACTCGGTGTCCTTGGCTGTAGCATCTCAAGGCCAACAGAGAATCATTTTGTTCCAGACAAACAATGGTGACCTTATTTCCTGTTTGCTCTGTGGCCAGAATTATGGTCTCTTTGCCATAACCAAATCTTACCATCTTTGTGTAATGGAAAAACAAATATTGACGAACTTTTAACTTGTTTCTTGTAACGAGGGGAAGCCTACGATGTAATTTGACAAATTCTACTGGAAATAAATCCTATTGCTATGGAAACCTGTCCAGTCACCACTGAGATGTGATTGCTATATATATGTTCTTTGAGTGTACATGTTTTAAGCATTATATTTTAGAGTATATTTGACTTGCAATTCTGTTTCCATAGTGTTAGACCAGAGCTCATCTGCTGCCTGCTTTCCTGTTCAGTCTTTTAGGGTCCCTTGCTATCTTTGGGATGTTGAATCCTGCGGTGAAAACACAAAAATCTTGTCATTCGTTCCGGCTATGTTACTTCTGTCCATGTGTCTCGGGGCAAGCTTTCCACTCACTCTGCTCCACTACAATTATAAATTCTTTAGACTATAAAAATAATGTCTCAGATAATATCTCAAAAGGCTTGAGTGAAGATCAAATAGGGTGATATGCATATAGGTACTTAATACATTCTAAAATGCTATTCAAAGGTAAACAGTTTTGCTTTTCAGGAAAGCTACCCACTGCATAAATTACATAGCCAAGTAATTTTTCAAGTTCCTATTTCCCCTCTAGGGTTCAGTTATGAGAAGTATGAAGATGCAGGGGATGAATGCAAGCCTATTGGGATAAGAATCCCAACAACACAGCTCACAATCCATGTAACCTTGGGCAGGTTACACAACTTCTCTAAGCTTCACTTTGTTCACCTTTATTATAAAAATAATAACATTTATAGCCAGGCTTATTGAATAGATTAGAAAAACTTACATGTCAAACACAGAGGTTAGCAGGTGGTAAGCACTTAACAGTGGCACTCACCATTGGAAATAATGGCGCTGTTCTCAAGCTGACAACATTAAACAAATTCCAGACTACTCAGCAATTTGGACCTGGTTTCTGCCAAAGGGAATGCCACTTTCAATACCCCCAAATTCTTACACTTTCTTAAAGAGCATTTGCTTAGGAATAATAACTACTCATGAATTCCACAACAAACATTTATTGAATTATCTACTGTGCATCAAAGTGCATGGAAATGATGAATAGAAAGTGCATCGGAAGATGGGTAGAAGGACAAGGCTCTTGTCCCTCATAGTGTCATAACCTGGGGAGTAAAGCAAGCATGCACAGAGGTACTGCAATGTTAATGATGACTCACTGATAATACTCATACAGCAAGGAACTTAGTGAGCTTTATAACAATCACCAAGAACACAGAGCTGAATTCATTTAAACAGAATTTCTTGCATAGGGGTCCATGAAAACTCAGAACAAGAGAAACAGATGCCAAGACATAGATACTAAAACCCAACAGTGAAACACCTGCCCCTGAAAAGCTTTGAGGAGTCTCTGGCTGACCCCGAAGTTGAAGACTGAAAGGGAAGAGAGTGTGCTAGTTTTTATACAACATGCCTTTGGATGTTGCTCATTTTGGTAATTACCATCTGTACTAGTATAGTCACCAAGACTTTCAATTTGGATAGAAGTTGAACATATATGATTTAAAAATCCTTGGACCAAAACTCACCTTTATTGGAGAGAAAAAATAGGTCTGAATTGAAACAGACCTGTCAGCAACTCAATCAAGGATGTTAAGTCAGAGGCAAAGGAAGATGGGCATCTCATTTTCAGTTTTGGGGGCTATTAAGTTTGGCTTCTTAATAAATTAAAGGTAGCTGTGCCTTACTTATAAAGCACATAAATAGCACCCTGATCACGGATCAAATATAATACATTTTAATACACTTTCTGAAGCAGTAGCAGAAACTAAACACGTGCCTTGTGCACGAACATACACATGCATGGGTACACGTGCACACACACATGCGCACCCACAACCGGACACTGGAGTAGGAGAGTCTTCGCTGTCTGGTGAGCTTACTCCCCTCAGATCAGTGGGGCGAAATGGCTATTTTCTTTCCATGTTTTCCTTCTCTTCCCTCCTTTTCTTTTCCCCTTTCTTCCTTTTTTTCTGTTCTCCATACTCTTTCCTTCCTTCTTTTCTTATTTCTTTTCTGCCCCTGATTTTAAGGACAAATGGGATACCAAAGGGAGAGTAAATCATTCATTTTGAACTAAAAAATTTCTCTGACTGTTATGCCAGGAGCCTCCTTTGGAATGTACAAAAAATGAAGTAACAACACATACCTTTGAATGGATGGATGGTGGGTCTGAGTCTTTCTTCGGACAGTTTTTATGGGAGGTAGCTGAGCATTTATTGAGCCTTCCTAAAGAGAAATGTCTTACCAAGGGAGAAGATGCAGTAAAGAGTCATTAATGCACTCCAGAGAGGAAATACAGAGGCATGTTTTGAATAATGTTCTTCTTCATAAAGAATTGATTGAGAATTTTTTTTTTCCTGAGTAAAGTGAATGCAGAGTCCTAGGAACTCAGATACAATAGAATATCTGTTAAGTGAGTAAATTGACCAAGAAGAAAAAAGGAAGGAGAGTTTATGAAAGAGATGAAGAATGTGAGGGAAAGATTACTTGAAATTCCCAAATACACTACATCTGCTCACCTTTTCCTCCTTAAATCACAGCTTCTAGTGTTCCTCCTAACACAGTCTTCCTGCACTCCCCCTTCTCTGTCAGAATTACACACATACACATTCTCTCTCTCTCTCTCTCTCTCTCTCTCTCTCTCTCTCTGTCTCTCTCTCTCTCACTCTCTCTTTCTTCCTAGTCATCGATGCCTGGAAGCCCCACTACTGAACCTTGGACCAGGACTGCGTAGACCTGAATCTCTGCAGACATCTCTGGTGCCAACTCTCCAATATTAGAGACCCAACAACCAAGCCCAGAATTCCATCAGAACCTGAGTACCCAATTCTGGTTTGCCATACAGATCCTTTTGTGTCCTGAATGGTTCCATTCAACTGGTTTTATGTGAAGACCAAGGCCTTGTGGAGAATCTAGGAGACTCATGTTCTCAACTGTCACCTGTTTCCCAGATGGCTTCTGAATGGAGCTGTTTCACCAACTTGGTCTCTGAACTCAAAGGAAGAGGTGTTTAGATAACAGTTACAGGTGTGAAAGATGTCAAAGGAGTAGGTTTTCAAATTGGGGTGAGCCAGAATAGAGCAAGGATATAGGCCAGGGGGTCAAAAAGGGCAGACTCAGGGTACCAGACAGCCTGGAGCTGGATGGGTATAGGAACTGATGGTCAAAGAGAGGGCAGAAGACAAAGGAAGGGGTTGGCACCAAGCCCAAACGGTATGAAATGTGGGCAAACAAACTTGAAGGTGGGGGGAAACACAAAACCCTTGTTCTTGTCTATTCACTTGTTTATTTTAAAATCTACAATTCTTGAAGCAGAGCATACTTCAACCTAGGGGCGGGCTTTCCTTCTTTCCTTCTTTCTTTCCTTCTTTCTTCTCTTCCTAGAGTAGTAATCTTTGTTTGGTCACCATAGGTGTGACCAGTTCAGGCCCTGGGCGTTCACAGTGTGAGGCAGTGCTGCCTAGCAGACAGAGAGCAGTCTGGGCAGCCATTCGGTCTTTGATTCGAGTCCCAATCCAGTCATTTCCTGGCCGTGTGTACTCTGGCAAGTCATCTACCCCCCTCCAAATCTCAGTAACCTCATTTTAAAGTGCCAGTAATAATAGGGGATCATAGGAAGATTGTGAGGCTTGAATGAGGTGAATTGTGTGAAACATATGAAACAGAGGACGTTCCCAATAAGTGGTAGCTGCTTACTGTTGTTGTTGAAATCGACCCCGTCTTGCAGAGCTCCCCAGAGCATTAAATGGCATAACTCAAATGAAGCGTGTAGAGCACCCACACAAGTAATGCTCAGTAACTATTTATTTCTTCCCACCTCTTCCACAGAGAACCAGGTGAAAATGCCCTGAGCTTCATCTGTAAGTTAATAATAACACGTATTTTGTTGATTCTAAGGCACTGGTTTGACCAAAAAGTCTGTATGTTTTTTTCCATAAAATAAAAGACATACGTTTCCTTTTCACCAATAACTTTATTGATTTGTAATTTGAGTATGTCGGCTATCTCCCACATGGTATAATGTTGACTGTTCTCAGTTAATGTCTCAATTTGATCGCTATCAACTTCAACTGGTCTACACAACCATGGAGCATCGTCCAGCAAGATATCTCCAGCACGAAACTTCACGAACCACTTTTGACATATTCCATCAGTCACAGCACCTTCTCCATACACTGCACAAATCTTTTTTTGTGTTTCAGTTGCATTTTTACCTTTCTTGAAATAATAAAGCATAATATGCCCAAAATATTGCATATTTTCTTCCATTTTCAAGGTTAAAATTCACCATTTTTTTAAAGCACACTGATATGACAGCTGTCACAATATAATCTAAAAAAATGGTTTCAAATGAAGTTAAAGACAACTAAGTGCTACTAGAGACATCTTATGAAAAAAAAATCTTTTTGGCCAACCCAGTACCTTTTGCCATTTTAACATTTTGCAATTGGCAGCATCTTACAGTTTGAAGAAGGCAGTTGTGACGTGGCTGTTACTGTTTGTGAACATGTGAAGTAATTGTTATTTCTGAAGGCTTGACTGGACGGCTATAGCTCTTCTCACCACTTGAGAACAATTTGAGGAAGGGTTGTGAGTCCTGGTTGTGGGGAGATAATTTTACACAACTTTTGATAACATAAAAGTCAACGTCCTCATATCAAACCTAGGAAAATGGGTATCAGCCACATGAAAGAAAATATCAGAGACAATAGTGGAGCACTTTTTAAACAAGAGCAGAATCACAAGTGTACTTGGTGGCTTAGAGGACCATATGAAGTGCAAAACCACAGAGATCTTTGTACAACCCAGAAGAAATGTAATTCGGAAAATCCAGACTCTGAAAGTGAAGAGGTTTTCAGAATATGTAAACTAAGTTATTTTTTTTATATTTTCCATTCAGTGCACATGTAAAAGTGATATGTAGTAAAAAGCTATTCCTGAATAAGTCTAAGAGGGATTTTTTGATAGGTACACAAGAAAAAGCTAAGCAATAAGAGAATATTGTATCAAGATTTAATTGGCAATATTCTTTCCATCTTAATGGTATGTAAAATAATGGCTCAGCTTATAACCAATGGCATACTGGATTGATGAAATGTGGTAAAAACAATGACAACAATAACAAACCTGTCTGATTTGTTACAAGAATAAGTGAGACATTTATGTTTTCTCACATATATATTGTCCAACACTTGTTAATTTAATCTCACTCAGAATTGACAGTCTTGGACTCTTAGACTTGGAAGTGACCTCAAAGGTCATTTTCCTTTAGTGGTTACATTCTTCTGCCAGTTGCACTGGTGCCAGCTGTGTCTATAGACCAATTTGAGGAGTTTCTCAGATGTAGCCACCATCCCCTGGCTACATTTAGAGTCTAGAACAGTCATCTCTGTGCTGATGCTGACCTGGCACTGGAGCTCCGCCCAACAGCCATGCTCTACAGGTAACCACTGAGCTGCGAGAAGATGCTCTGACTTGCCACAGTTGATACAGGCTCAGCCAACAGTAGAGTGGAGAGAAAGAAACAGAAAACAGAAGCCACCAGGCAGAAGCCAAGACCAAAACAGACCACAAGGAAGCAGAGACCAAGAGACAAAGTAGCAGAGGAATAAGGAAAGCAAGGGGAGAAAGAAGCAGAGACGGGCCGTCTGAAAAAGCCCAGTTCACCCAAACTCAGCCTAGAGTTGGCAGCACTCAGTGCGAGGCATTCCTCAGTTTCTCACACGAGATTTTTGCAAGGAAATAAAGATATTTTTTAGCTGGTTCTTTATAACTCTCTTTTCCTGTCAACTGATTCAGTGGTCTTTCTTCTAAAAGCATTTTTTAAAAAACTTGTAGAGATTAAATTTATAGCCCATTATAATGCCTAGGGAAACTAAATAAACCACTCAAAATATTTCCGTATCTGTACTTCACAATAGCCACAAAACACTATGCAGATCACATTTAATTTTCAGCAAATTGTCTTAGGCAGCAATTCTCATGCTTATGAATTTTGGGGAATGGTTACTTCCCTTAATGTATAGCATACTTACTATAATTAAAAGCATATACACCAGTATTTTGTTCTCTGTTTAGTTTCCTAAAGCACAATGTGTGTTATGTTGATGGTACATTGAACTTACATAACTCATTTATAAATAAACTTGTGTACACTTTGTATATATCTCTACACATAAAAGGTAATGATATATATTATATACATCTGAATGTAATGGGGATGGAGCTACCCATTGAATAGCACCACATGCCATGCCCTGAGCTAGGAATTTTATATTTGTCATTTTCGTCTTCATAAAAGTCATGGGAGGTAGATTTACCCTTTGTAAGAACTTTGATTGTTTCCTTCATTTCTGAAAAATTGTTTTCCAGGTCTTTTTTTTTCTTTTTCTTTTTTTTATTTTAGTTTATTCAGTACAGTTTCTATCCTTTATTCTCATTCCAGGG
>CM052539.1:162534941-162690678 GCA_028533065.1 Trachops cirrhosus | reverse complement strand
TGATCCATTCATTTACTGGTGGGCACTTAGGTTGCTTCCAGCACTTAGCTATTGTAAATTGTGCTGCTATGAACATTGGGGTGCATAGGTTCTTTTGGATTGGTGTTTCAGCGTTCTTAGGATATAGTCCCAGCAGTGGAATTGCTGGGTCAAAGGGCAGGTCCCAGGTCTTGTAGAAGCCATTTCTAAGGGACAAAAGTTTGTTCTCAGATTAACATCGGTACCATCCTTTGAAGCTGCCCCCCACTGGCCAGGAGGTAAGGAAACAGAGGTCAGAGGAGTTGTCTTTTAGTTTGTAATTCTGAGCTGGACTAAATAGGAACTAATTACCTGGAGAAGGAGAGTGCAATATATCATTTTCAACTCTTGGAGTCATTCAATTACCTATTCCCATTATAATAGGATACTTTCAAGTGTGTGTTTGTTAAGGCTTTAAATAGGTTTACTTTTTTTTTTTAAAACCAACTTAGGTGTTCTTTACACAGGAACACATAATGAAAGATGTGCTAGATTTTGTTGGGATAGAAAGTAGTTGGAGGATGTTCAAGCATACATAGGAGCGTAATACATATTTCTTGCCTTCATGAAACTTTAGTCAGGCTAGGACTATTTAATCACAGAGAAAAATAGCTATTAATTCAAGGTAGCCGTTGATATACTATATGAAGGCTTAAAGCAATAAATAAGACCTATAATAAATAAATAATACAGAGGAGTGGAAAAGTACCGGGGCAGAAAGCAGAAGTCAGATTCAAGTTGGGAATTTGAGGAGGCTTTAAATTTTTCAAAAGGCTATTTATAAATGTGAGTGTGTCTGGGTGGGCGAAAACCATAGACAGACTTGAGGGTTGGGGAGGAAAGGGGCCAGTCCCTGACACTCGCTCCCTGGGGCAGAGAGCAGGCTGGGGAGGGCGGGAAGCGGATCTGGAGGGGCAAACCGAAGACAGTACAGTCTGAAAGAACGACCGAGTGCTGCAGAGCTCTGATGAAGGCTGTGGGAGGTGAAAATGGACTTGAGTTTTGAAGCAATAGGGGCAGACTGTCAGCCGAGAGCTGAGGGCACCAGCTGCAGAGTGGACATGGGTCCTAAAGGTTCAGATTTGAGGGTGTGCATACTCCAGGGTGACAGCAGTGGTGTAATGAGACATAAGATGACAAGATAGTTTGGGCCGAATTGTGAAGGCCTTGAATGCCAAGCCAAGGAGTTCGTACTTGATCCTGAGAACAGCCAGTGAATGTTTTTAAATCAGTAGTAATGCTGGAGTCTTAGGAAAATTAACGCATGCCAATGAGAAAACTGGTTTAGAAGAAGGAGGCACAGTGGAAGGGTGCTCAGCTCAAACACAATCTCTTGGAGTGAGGTCAGGGGGGCAGTGGGACTGACTGAAAGGAGAAGAAACAGGTGTGGGACATGAGGAAGACACAATCCACATAAACACAAGACTGACCTGCTTCTGGGATGTTCTTTCTTCCCAAATGGTAATCTGTTTGAAATGTACCACCAGTAAGCTTACACAAATGCCCCATTGGGCTGACAAGATTGCCTCAAGTTGGACTCATAACTGTAGGGTTGGTTGAAATGGGAAAAAGGCCTGACTTGGATCCAGAATGTTGATTTGAATCACCGCTCTACTACATCTGAGCTGGGTATCCATGAGCAGATCAGCTGAACCCTCCAGCTCACATCCTCAAAGTGAGATACCAACACATATTGCATAAGGAGTTGTGGGAATTCAATCAATGAGATTTGTAGATCATGGAGAACCACAAGGGTGTGAGGACCACACAGGAGATGGGGGATGAAGGTGGGGATAATGTTCTGCCTGATCCCTAGGAGACCTTGTCACGTTGGGCAAGGCAAGTGAAGACGAATTAGACTCTTGCCAAAACAACATTAACTTAAGTCTCTGATCTCTTCCTTGGCAAAGCTGCTATGTGATCAGACTTGATTGATTACTATAAGCCTCAGCCTCCCAATTATCCCTTTACTGCTGGGTAAGGCAGTATATTTTATCTGACAAGATTTTTTTTTAATCTTGGTTTGTTTTTATTCTCCCAGCCCATGACCCCAAAGGGTTTTTTTTTTTCCTGTTGTTTCCCTAAGCTTATCGCTAATGCGAATTTTGGCTGAAGATCATTTCCCCCAGTGCTTGGTACTTTTGGGCCTGAGTATTTAGCAACATGCTGAAATACAGATTAAAGTGGTGAGCCCATTAAATAAAATGGGTGTAAAATTTGGGATTTATTTTTTACATTTTTGAAGTTTGTACGCAGACACCTCTATAGATTCTCCAATGAAAATACTGCTTTCATTTTGAGGTAAATTTTACACATACTTTATTTTCCTCCCTGCATAGAATGCCCACAGATCTGATGTAGCTATAAAACAACATGGTCACACTGAGATGTGGACTTACATAGCTGGCCAGTCTTACTCAGCAGTTAAGGCTCAAAATTATTAAGTCCAAATTTATTCTTATGACCTCCTGCCATAGACTTCTGTGGTTGGCGTTGAATAATTGAAATGATTACTTTAATCCCTCTAAGGCCAAGTATTCTCTTTAGTTGAACTTAATGGCCTGGCAATAGATGGAGGGGAGGGGATTGCAGGAAATAGTAGTTTATAGGTAGAAAATCGGAGTCTCATTGCCCTGGGTTTTCTTTAGTCCTCAGTGGTTGAACTTTTCATTTACCACTTACTTATGACCATTAATGAAGCCCCTGCTAAACCCACAGCACTGTGCTAGATAGCTGTGGAGAAAGGCAAAGACTTACTAGGTATGGCGCCTCTCCTCTACATGCTTAATGGGGACAGAAGACCCAGGTAATGTTGATTTTCCTTTGTCTCGCCTCTGGCAAAAAATCTATAGTCATACGCTAGACCTGGCCTTTCTGTGCATCCCCCACTCCAGACCTCCTGACCCTATCTTTCCAGGCCACTTCCTCCAACACTCCAACTGCAGTAACTCTGCAACCTCACCAGGAGCTACAGTCCATCCCTTTCACTGTCCGTGGCCTCTCTGGAGTCTTTACTCCCCTTACTCAGTTTACATTCCATGGCTCGTCACTAACAATTACTGTCCTGAAGTGCCATTCACACTCCCTTAAGTCCCTTTTTCCTCATCACATCTCCCAGGTAAAACCCTGCTGAAATCCAGCTCCCCGCCCAACCTTCACCGGCAGCATAGCAGCTGGCTGTGGTTGTAGAGAATATCCACACGACACTGACAACTTGCGCTTTAAACTCATGACTCCCAACTTCCGTGGGCTCTTAGAGCTGCTAGCCACCTTTCTACGTTGTCAAGATCCCATTCAGTTCTCTGCTTCAAAAGATCACCATTTTACACGTCCTTTTCTCCATCATTCTACTTCTTTCTGTTTTATTAGATAGAAAAAAAAATAAAAACTCTCATAAGAGAACTTTTCCATTCTGCCAACTCAGTTCTCCCAACTAACACTACCTGTACATAAATGCCCTGCTCTCCCTCTTGTTGCTCTGGGTGACCTAGTTGGGCACCGACCTAAAGCCAAACCTTCCACTTTACAATGATCCCATCCCTTGTTGTTTATCACAAACGTACTTCCAGCAATTATCTCACCTCTTTTCTGACCAACAGTTTTTCTTTTTCCTTTGGGTCACTCCCAACAACATGCGAACATGTTGAATTACCACCATCTTATAAAACTGAACTTCCCTGGATCCCACTTTCCCCTGTGGCTCCCACCCTCCTTTACAGCAAATCTCTTTCCATGGGCCGTCTCTACTCAGTACCTCCAATTTCTCAGCCTTTTGTTCTCAAAATTGCTCCCCGCCTCCAACTGCTTTTATCCAGATCTTCGGTGATCTCCATATTACCAAATCCAATGGCCAATTCTCAGTCTTCACCGTATTCAACTTATTGGCAGCATTTTACACAGTGGATCACTTCCTCTTTTTTCAAATACTTTCATCACTTGGCTTCTAGGACACCACTCTCAGTTCTCACTGGTTGCTCCTTCTCATCTCCTTCCTTGATCTTCCTCATCTTCACACACTCTGACTGCTCTTTAGGTGACCTCCAGTCTCACAGCTTTAAATTTCAAGCCTGGATTTCTCCCCTGATATCCAACTGCCTAATAGATACCTCAAACTCATTACAGGCCCAAAGGAACACAATTCCCCCTCTACCCCAAATCTACTCCTTCCAATCTTCCCCATCACCCCAGTGTACAGAACAAACACCGTGGGGTTGTCCTTGACGCCTTTCTTTCTCTCACAAACGTTCTCAATCTATCAGAAAATCTTTTTTGTTCCTTTTTCAAAGTCTATTCAGACTCCAAACCCTTTTCGCCACCTCCATTGCTACCATCTTGTCTAAGCTACGTTAGCATTGAGTCTCACCTCTTACTGCAAAAGCTTCTTAACTCTGTCTCTCCTTCTGTCCTTATTCCTCTGAAATCCATTTTTAACACAGCATATGGAGGGAGCATTTTAAAATATCTAAGTAAAATAATGTAATTTTTCTGCTCAAATCCTTCAATGGATTCCCAGCTCACTCAGAGTAAAAAACTCAAAGTCCTTTCCATCATCTACCAGATCCTATTTTCCTGACCTCACTTCCCACAGCTTTCTCTCTGGCTCACTCTGTTCAGCCACACTAATGTCCTTCCTAGAACATGCCAGGCTTTCCCTTGCCTCAGGGCCTTTGCTCTGGCTAGGCCCTTTACCTTGGAATTTCATTGATGACTTCCTCATGGTTTGCTCCCTCTGCTCTTAGTAAGGCCTTTCTTGACTATCTGATATAAAATAGTATGCCTCCACTCTAGCACTCTCCTCTTGCCCTATTGTGTTATTTTTCATTGCATTTATTACTTGATTTACTACATATTATTTATTTGTTTATTATCTCTCTCCTCATATTAGAAGGTAAGCTCAGGGAGAGCAGAGACTTTATTCACACCTGTATTTTTAGCACATACAACAGTGCCTGGTACACAGTAGGCACTCCAGAAATATTTGGTGAATTAACAAATAAATAAATTGATTAATTAAAAAATGTACACCATGGTCTTTCCTGATGTTCCAGAGAAGGTAGAGTATCACAGACTGAAGTCAAACTGAGATCATAAATCCAGACTGGGGGCTGATAGAATTTTGGTATGGCTAGGAAATTGCATGCAGGTGAGGAAGCAGATTAAAAACCAAAAGCTGGATCTAAGGGCAGGTCCATTTTAAGTGCTGGGAGCAACCTAGGTGCCCATAAGTAAATGAATGGATCAAAAAACTATGATACATTTACACAATGGAATTCTATGCAGCAGAAAGAAAGAAGGAGTTCCTACCCTTTGCAACAGCATGGATGGAGCTGGAAAGCATTATGCTAAGTGAAATAAGCCAGGCATTGAAAGACAAATACCATATGATCTCGCCTTTAACAGGAACCTAAACAACAAAACAAAGAAACAAGTAAAATACAACAAAAGACACTGAAATAGAGGACAGGTTGTCAGTGACCAGAGGGGAGGGAATTTCAGGGGAGAAGGGAAGGGTTTACAGGAACAAATATAGAGGACACATGGACAAAACTAGGGGGGTTGGAAATGGGAGGGAGGAGGGGAGGGATGGGTGGGTGGGCTGGAATGGGAATAAAGGATAGAAACTGTACTGAATAAACTAAAATAAAAAAAGAAAAAGAAATAAATAAAATAATTTTAAACATAAATAAAAATCAAAAGCTGAAGAAAACACCAACAACATTTATGGAGCACCCACTACACGCTGAGTACCTAGCATTCACTATTTTGTATAACCCTCGTGATCCCTGTAGCAGACAGTTTTATTGCATCCGTTTTATCAATGGGAAACTTTGTTTCAGGGTCTCCACTGCTGCGGGCATTCAAGGTGATAAGCGGTGCATACTCAGCTCTGAGTATAGTGGTAACACTTCATTCATTCATTCATTCATTCATTCAGCCACAAATACTAACTGAGCACCTATTACAGTCCAGGCACCTTTTCTATGCATAGGTAATGAAGAAGTGAGCAAAAACAAATGAAGTCTTCGCACACTGACAGCCCAGTACCTACTCAAAGTATTAAATGCACAAACAAATAAAAATGTACAATACAGTACAAATAAATTGCCACTTTATGTGGTGAATGAGCACTGCAGAGCAGAAGCAGAGGTCAGTGGTGTCGGAAGTGTAGGCAGAGGAAAATACCTGATCAGGGAGGATGCGGCACATGCTGTGGTGCCTCCCAGCGACCCCTGCAGGACACACCACTTGTTCCTCAACTCCTGATGGGGCTGCTGGCTCACTGCTGAGTCCTCCTGCAGGAATGGCCCTTACTCAGAGAAAGTCTCCTTGCCCAAGGAGTCCCCTCTCACATTTAATGTCTAATCCATGTTGGGAAGAGAGGGTTTGGGGTAAAAATATATGGCCTCCCCTCCTTAACAGCCTATGCTCAAGATGGGACAACTCCAAAGGGCTATTCCAGCTCCAGGATGTCCTCGGAACCGCTGAGCTCTCCGTGCAAATGCATCACCGTTCAACTCCTCCTGCAATCCCGTCTCCTTCTGTCACTCCCCCACAGGTGTTGATTCTGAGGACAGCGCCCAGTGAACTTGCTTAAAGCAAATCTTCACTTCACTTGCAAGGGCTGTCATAGCAGCCCTTATCCCATGATAAGGGTAGCCTTATCATGGATTGGGTGGCTCAAACGACAGAAATGCACTGCTTCACAGCTCTGGAGGCCGGAAGTCTGAGATCACGTGTTGGCAGGGCTGGTTTCTTTGGAGTGCTGCAAGGGTTTCCGTCCTTGACTTGAAGATGGCATCTTCTCCTTTTGTCTCTTCACATTGTCTTTCTCTGAGTGTCTCAAATTTTCTCTTTTTGTAAAGACATCAGCTGTATGGGATTAGAGTCCAACATAAACACTTCATTTTTACTTGATTACCATTGTAAAGAAGTTAAGTCTAAATAAGGTCGCAGTCTGAGGTATGGGGGTTAGGGCTTCAACATACACATTTGGGGGCCACCTAACTCAAACCCCTTTTCTGGTACACAGCATTTGAAGACGGACATTGCCTGGGTGAAAAAAAGGAGAAGTGGTCAGGGGTGGTGAGAGGAGTGTTCCAGGGAGCGGGAAGGTTATATATAAAGGTGGGAAAGAAGGCAGGAGCCATGTCCAGTTTGTGGGAGGAGCTTGAGGCGGCAAGGATGGTCCTGACCTTTCATTCGCAAGCCATTCACAGAGTAGCCCAGGAGGGGCTGATTGCCAGGGCTGTACCCACCGGTGTCTGGAGGCTTGTCCAACGGAACTGATGTTGCCTGAAGATGGCAGCCTTGTTTCTGTGTGAATCCTAACTGCGGGGGAGCTGAGTTTGGCCAGGCGGGAAGAAGTGAGCCTTAGGTTGGAGCCAAAATACACCAATGGGATCTTGGAGCTCCGAGGATAAGCAGAGCCAGGCAAAGGGTGAGGTTGTCATGAAGAGAGCAGTACTTCGAGGACAAGCTGGACGAAGCGGAATAATTGACAACTAAAGCTGAGAATGCCCGCATGCCCCGGACCCCACAGGCCTGAAAGGAGGAGAAGGCGGGGGAGGGCTGCAGCTGTATTTCCCGACTCCTCAGTACTGCATTCCCCTGGTACCCACGGAAAGACAACTGACTACAGAATAGAGGCTTGTAATCACTAGCTAATGTGGAATAAAATGTCAGAAGGGGCCGGACAGAAAGAATCAAAATAAGGGCATCACTAAGCGAGGAGCTCGATCTTGGTTTCATTTAATTTGGAGCCTTTGGCACACAACACAGAGTCTGGCACAAGGGGGACTGTGAGGAATACCTGGGTACGTGTCCCTTTGGTTACCTAAGAGAACATCCCCAGGATGCCAAGAGTCGCCAGGTGCATCCTATGAGTCTATCCCCAGCCTGGGAGACCTTCCTCTGGAAAGGGACAGATTATCGCAGTTTACTCCAGTTTCAAATATTTTCAATGCTGATTTTGGTTTTGATGTATTACTACTGCCTGAGGCTTTTTAATAAGGAGACTGAAATCACACAACACACAGGTCTTAAAATTTAATTATTCTTTTCTAAGAATGAGATAAGATTCTTTCTAAAAAATAATTCTAAAAGACAAGGAGAACAGCAACATGGGAAGATATGGCTATTTTTAGAGCATATGTTTTGAATTTTACATTTTTGGTCCTATTTACCTGGCTAAGTCACATTTTTAACATTCCCCATTTTTTTTGCCTTTAACCTTAAGTTTCCTGTGTCTTTGAGGAGGTTTGTTTAAAAGGGTACCCAGAAGGCAAATCTTCCCATCATTAAACTGCTACACTATGTATCAAACCTACTACTGTTTTCTCCTTTTTGTATTGGGGGACATCATAATATTAAGAAATTGTCAGACAAGCTATATTATTTACCTACAAAGGAGCAGCTCTTAGTAAATGAATTATAAAGAAATAGCTGGGGGGAGGGGTTGTAGATGACTTTGTCCCACTCTTCTCTAAAAGGTAGCTTTAGACAGCTTTAGTAGCAGAGCAGGGAGAGAGGTGAGGCCAGGAGGGTCCCCAGGGAGAAGTCTGGTGGAGGTAGGAGCTTCGGAGAGCTCAGAGAACGTGGCTGAGATGAATGCAAGATGCACTTAACACCTGCCATCTAAGGTGCATGAGGAATAACATGCATTGAGGAAGAGGAGTGCGGGATAATTTCTGACTGGATGGCAGACATTGCCAATTTGACCTTGTCAAGCCCTGGATAATTTTGTATTCCTGTCTCCATTCATGAGATTTGCTCTGGTACACAACTAGCTACCTCAAAACAGTTTGGTCCTTGTGGGTCTTGATTTTTAGGTGTTTTGGATGGAATCAGAGCAGCATTTATTCTAGAGTTAATTTTGCTTTTCTCTTGGGGCAAAGACCTTTCAGTTCTGATGTCCTGTGCATTATGAGGTTTTTCACTCTAGCTGGTGGGATCGGAAACTAGTCCTTGCTCTGACTACATTATGCATAATCTTTTTAGCTGGTTCCTTTACTGAGCCAGATGGTTTTCTCTCCTACATGTGCCAATCCAATGAAGTTAAAGACTCAAGGGGGACCTTCTGTAGCACTTTGGATTTCTCTCTGTGTGCAGCTCTCCTCTGTGCTTCTCTGTCCTGAGAACTCCAGCTGACTTTGCCACCCTAGACTCCCCACTTCATCTCCCCAGCTCAGAGAGGTCCCTGGGACCACGGGCCTTCTACCTGCCAGTGCCACAGCCTGGACATGGCAGGAAGCTGGGGCAGTCACGGCACTCGTGGTCCTTCATTGCTAATGTCCATTGTCTTGGTTTCTTCATATATTTTGTCCAGGTTTCTTTTCTTAAGGTTGTTTTTTTCTTTTTCAGGTGGGAAAGAAGGTCCTATCCTTATTTCTCCATCTCTGACTGGAGTGGAAATCATTCACCTGCTTTTGTGGGCAAATCCAGAACCATACTCAGAGCCAGCTTAGGTCATCCTGTGCTGATAAAATTTCCTTTATCACAGCAGATTTTATTTTCTTGACAGTGCCTTATCTCTCTCTTTAGTTAATAATGAACAAAAAATGGTCTACCAGATCTCTGCTGATTATCTTCTCTGTGTGATATTCTTCCTGAAAAGACTAGTGCTAGGCAGCAGCGTTTGAGTGATAAAGCAGAGATTATTCAGTTAGAGAAACCAGGCTTTCATTACTGTCTCTGTCAGCAAGCAGACAAGGTTGTGAGAGGTGAAATGTGTAAAGAAGAGACTTTCAATTTATACTATGCATACCCCTGTACACTGTTACAAGGAGGATGCTTTTTTTGTAATTTAAAATAGCAAAATACACAGTAAATGGTGGTGATTTCTGATTCACAGGGCTATCATGGGTATTAATTGAAATAATATGTATGCTCAGTAAAGTGGAGCTATGATTTAGCCCATCTCTCCACTGTTTCAAGTAGACAGCAATCGTACTCTAAATAGCCAGTTAAATTTTATAGATAATAAAAGTATGTCTTCTATAAAAGGTCCAATGTTGCTCTCTTTATCTTCTACAAAACCCTGGAAGCATTTCTAAGGGCCCAGGGGGCTCTTAAGGACAGTCTGGAAATCCTTAAGTGTGTATGGATATTGCTGTACGAATTTCCACTGAAAGACCTTTGATTAGACAGACCTCAAAAATGCTGGTGGAAGACCACCTTTAGAATAGATGGGGGCTTGGATTCATGATGGTAACTCATTGAGGAAAGATGAAGCAAACCTAGTTAGGAAGCTGGTGATTAATATTTGCTATGCAATTAATCTTGGACTAGTCCTCCCTACCTCTCATTCTTT
This sequence comes from Trachops cirrhosus, assembly GCA_028533065.1. NCBI lineage: Eukaryota > Metazoa > Chordata > Mammalia > Chiroptera > Phyllostomidae > Trachops > Trachops cirrhosus. Next base: position 162,680,351 of record CM052539.1, on the reverse strand, counting down.
GAGTCCTTGGGTTGTACCTAAATCACTTTCTTCTGTATCTTAACTCCTGCCATAATCTTTGAACAGGTATCACAAATATATGGTACATTTATTTCATCCCCCTCCTATGGGCAAATACCACTAATCTACCATGGCACTCTTTCTATCTGGCCTTTAAAATGGCCTTCTCAAGAGAACAGTCCAGGCAGCCAGAACATTCAGTCATGGTTGCCATAAAATCTACAACCTCTTTATCACCATGTGAAGGCTTCAATGTTCATTTAGGAGACTCATTCAATAACCTAGCCTTGCAATTCCAAGACCTCCTCCATTGAACAACCTCTTCACTTCAGTCATCGCTCGACCCTTGAAACTGCCATCAGTTGGACCAATTGTCTGATATCCTTCCAGGTGACAATAATCTTCAGTCTTCTAATGTTCTCAGGACTCCAGTTCTTCTGCTTTGTTCTTTGGCCATGGCACTTCCATTTTATCCAGAAGCTTCTCTCCTGGCTTTTTTTCCCCCTCAACCCTGGAACCCACGGAGAAAGCATAAACCACTCTTTGCCAACATTTTGAAATTCCTTGCCACCACCCATTCCCCCTGTCTCTTGCTATACTCACCCAGAAAAAAATGGTAGTGGATCAGTGCTGCCGGGTTTTTTTCCTTCTTCAAGAAGCTGGGGGTGGATGGAAAAATTCTGCAGTCACAGAGATTCTTGCTACAGCGGACTCATGGCCTCGACCCTCAGCCAGGTCGTCAACATTGCCAGTTACTTCTTGTGCTTGACTTTGATCAGCTCCTTCCTCCACTTCCCTCAATGACGCTCACATTTTCTCCATTTCCTCTAAGACTCTTTCTCGACAACTCTACTCTCAACAAATAATCTTGCCTGTTGTTTACTGAGAAAAACAAGAAAACACTTTTCACCACTTCAGTTTCTGAACTTTCCCTAAAAATATATGTCTATAGCAATGCCTGCCCTTACCATCAATATGCAGACCATCATAAATGGGACTTCTCCAGTTACTGTTATTATGCTTAAGCTATTGTGCTTGCTCATGGAGTCCACCCATATTCTTGTGACTGCTTTCGGCTGAGCCTGGATGGCTTCGGATAAATCTTGGTATCGGCCTCGGACATGCTTGCTTACCTCTTTCAGGTCCCCAAGGCTATTTTTGCACCTCTCATCTTCTGTGTCAGGTCCCCAAAGAGGAGCCACTTTAGCACGTCTGATCTTCTGAGCAGAAAGGCGGCCCTCTGATGCTCAGCTGTCCTCTTTGATCCTCTCCGTTCAGTTCCCTTAGAGCTTTTCCTTTATGCCCGTCACTGCAGAAGTACCCCTTCCCTGAAACAGCCCATCCCGCCACCTGGGGTTTACAGCCCTGGACCCTACCCATCAGTTATGTTCCCTATCATATGCATTCTTAACTTCTCCACGTAGCTTTCTTTATTGAAGCTTCTCACAGTTTTAAAAATAAGGTAGAATAGCCCTGGCTGGTGAGGCTCAGTGGATTGAGCACCGGACTGCGAAGCAAAGCATTGCCTGTTCGGTTCCCAGCCAGGGCACACGCCTGAGTTGCGGGTCAGGTCCCCAGCAGCGGGTGCGTGAGAGGCAACCACACATTGATGTTTCTGTCCCTCTCCCTCCCTTCCCCTCTCTCTAAAATAAATAAATAAATAAATAAATAAATAAATAAATAAAATCTTTAAAAAATAAAAATAATAAAAGTGTATTAGATAGAATAAAAGTTTAAACTCCCTATCCAATTAATCTACTTCATTGTCACCCCTTTTTTCATCAGAAAAGTCTTTGGGAATCTTTACTGCTAGCCTCTGTTTTCTTAAAACCTGTTTCTTTCTTCCCTAACCTGTTACAATGTGGCTACTGCCCTCACGGTCTAACTGGAGCCTTGTTCTTTAAGGTTAACAGTGAATAACCCACAAAGTCAAGCATCTCTCTATGCTATTGTTCACCTAAACCTTACACTGTAATATCTGTATTTTTATCTTCCTCTTTCTAAAAAACTTTCCTACTCTAAAATAAGATAGTCATACAAAATGTGCATACCACATAAATATGCAGCTTGGTGTCCAGGTCAGCACTTCCCGGGACAAGAAATTAAACAGCACCAGCATCCCAGGAGCGGGCTGTGACCCTTCCAGCGCCCATTCCCTCTCCTGAGGACAACCACTACCCTGACTTTACATCAGTTACTCACTTGCTTTTCCTTATTCTCTTACCACTGGTGTATAACTCCAAATACTTAGTTTCACCTGTTTTAAAAGTTTGTATAAATGGAACCACATGGTATATGCATTTCTAAACCTGGATTTTTTCACTCAACTTATATTTGTGAATTTATCTGTTTTCTTGTATTCAGCTGCAGTTTATTTATTTTCATTGCTCTTATAGTGTCCCACATTATGTGCCACAATTTATTTATCCATTGTACTGCCGATGGCCATTTGGGCTGTTTTCAGATGGAGATGTATGGATAGTGCTGCTGTGAATATTCTTGCGTGTCTTTGGATGCGTGGGCATGCATTTCTTCTGGGGCTATGCCTAAGACTACTGAGATACAGATTGCATGCATGTTAGTTTTTCTGAATCTTTCCCTTGCATTCACAAAGCCAGATGGGAAGATAGAAATCTGATTTAAAAACTCATTCGCTTTAGAGTTTCGCGAGAACAGTCTGTTAAGGGCCTAATACCTAAGTGTTCTAGGGGCCCCAAGGGATCAGCAGACGTGGTCCATTAGGACAGGGACAGTATGTCTGGGTCCCCCTCACCTTGCTCAGGGTGTGGCATATAGCAGTCACCTAGTAAATGTTGGTGAATGAAAAAAATGCTTGATAATGGAGGGACTTCCAAGCTAAGTGAAAGTAGTGTGGTGGTCGGGTGACGGGTGGGAGAATGGGGAACGCTTGGGAGCAGCTGCCAGGAGCTTCTGGTGCCCCGCACGGTGTGTGAGGAATACAGATTCAAATCAGAAAGGCTGGACTCCGCCAGACACCTCATGCTGCTTCCTCTCTTTGAACAGGTGCCACCGGTTTCCTGGCGTCATCAGGACAGCAGCAGCAGAAAGGATTTTGTGCCTGAGGCCATTTCTAGAAGATGAGAATAGAGTCGTTCCAGCCTGTCACTGCGGCTGCTTCAGTTTGAACAGGCAAAAGATTCGGGAGGGAGCAAACCATTCACGTAAAAACAAAAAAAAAAATCAGTGTGTGAAATGCTCTGACCGAGAACTCCTGAGTGACGTTTTGAAAATGTCGGTTGGATAAAACTCAAAGCCACTTTACATTATTGTTACTGGTTTAGAATATTTTGTCATCCATTGTAGCTCACTTATTTTTTTTATGTCAAAAAAGTACTGAGAAATCTGCTACTAGCCAAAGATTTAGAAAGTAAATATCTTACCTTAATTCAAAAGGAATATAAAATAAGATACGACAACATATCTTGTCTCCTTTTGATGCACAAGCAAATTTGCTTTGGTTTTTACAAATTTCATAACCTGTGATTCATGTTCAGCGAGAAAGCAGCAGCCACCAGAGACGTGCTCCCATGGAAGTGCGCTTGTTGTGTTAACTCAATTAGATCCACATTAGGACCTGTGCTCCATGTGGGAGACACAGAACAATAGTGTGGAAAACCACCATAATTTGAAGTCTGAGCAGCATCCTGGGTTTCAGAATGACTCACAGAAAACTAATGAACAACCTAAAGCTCACAAATGAGGACAAAAATAGATCTCCGTAATTCTTTCAGTATGGTTTCGTAACAAGATGTCGGTAGCAGCCATAGAAATACTGACTAATTTAAGATGTTTGTGACATGGAGAACAAGCGGGGGAAATGGTCTACGATTCTCGATTTGGTTGGCAAGAGCCCGCCACACATTGCCAAGTAAAAGTGGGGAACTCAGATCATCATCAGATGCTGTTGAACTATTTTTCTTATTTACTCATTGCCTTTTGAATTGCTTTGCAATGTTTTATCTACCTACATTGACACTATCAATGGCAAATAAATTAATTTGGGGAGGAATGATAATTGTTCATCCCGAGCATACAAGGGGGGCAAAAGTAGGTTTACAGTTGTGAGAACATGAAACAGTTTATTTTTCTATTAGTATTTATGTATTAATTCATGTATTTATTTGTAATGTGTATTATAACTGTAAAGCTACTTTTGCTCACCCCACACATAAACAATGTATACACATATGTCTGTATTTGTATATTATGCAAGCACTTATATACACACATATATATTACATTTATATACATACACATACATATGTGCACTTTTCTTATTGCCTTTTCTTCTAAATACATGATGAGGAAAAACTGTGCTGCCAAGCCTTAGTCCTGGGGTAAGATATGTGTGGAGTGCCACATCATCATTTATTCCAGTTTTGTTGTCTTTGCTCCTCCTGAGAAATTTCTGGAAGAATTAGATATGCAAACCCAGAACACTGAGAAATTGCTGATCAGAAATAAATGGCCACAGTAAAACCACTCTACTGATGAACTCTGACTTCCTGAAATGAAACAAGAGGGTTGTATTAATGTGTTGGCTTTACAATTTCTTCACAAAGTAAAAATGCTCTTTCTCTCGAGCAGATGTGAAACTTCGGCATGCCTGGTGTCTGAATCAGTTTTCTGGTTAAAATGGGACAGGCAAGCTCTGAGGCAGTTCTGTCCAGGGCTATGGCCAGAAGGAAATGATCACCTTCCACCCTAAGTAACAACACCCATCCAAAAGTTTGCTGATGTGACAACGGTAGTGGTCACTTTGGGTTGAACTATATTTCCTCAATAGGTATACGGAAGTCCTAACCCCTCACACCTGTGAATGTGACCTTATTTGGAAATAGGGTCTTTGCATATGTAATTAGGTGAGACGGTACTGGAGTAGGGTGGGTCTTTCATCCCATTTGACTGATGTCCTTATGAGACAAAGGAGAAGAAACTCAGACACAAAGGGAAGATGGCCAAGAGCAGACATTGGAATTATGCTGCCAAGGAACGTGTGGGAGAGGCAAGGAAGCATTTTCCACTAGAGACTTTGAATGGGACATGACCCTGCTAACACCTTGATTTTGGATTTGTAGGCTCCAGAACTATGAGAAAACAATTTTTTTTTGTTAAGCCACTTGGCTTATGGCACTTTGTTATGGCAGTCCTCGGAAACTAATACAATGCAAACAGTAATAACAGTAGCAATGTCTCATGTATTGAGAGTTTTATCTATGTGCCAGTAACAATTTCAAGTGTTTACATGCATAAACTCATTGGTCTTATGGTAGATACTATTTTTTATCCCTTGTTCTGCAGAGGAGGAAGCAGGCATGGAAAGCAAAGGAAAGCCTGACTGAAATGTGCAATGGGGAAATGGTTTTTATGTAAACAAAATGAGCCATCTAAGCCGGTCTTCACCAGTAGGCATCTTTCCAGCACAGGCCTCCTGGACAGGATGTGGGGTGGGGAGTCAGGAGACATTGCCTCTGGCCTTGATTTTGCTACAAATCACCCAGCAGTGCCTCTTGGGTATTCACTACTTATCTGTAAAACCAGGGAAACTGGATGATCTTGAAGGTGGCTGCCAGCCCTGAAACTCTAAGCCTCCACTAGAAACTTGTGATACCAGTGATAGGATAGTGGTGGCTTGCTATGGGCTGAGATTTGTCCTGAACTCAGGGTTTGACATTCCGTGAGACTGGCTGTATAAATTCTCAAGACACAAGGCTCTGGTTTTCCACTCAGGCCTGTGGGCAAGTGCTCAGTTCACCCAGCCCTGGACATCTGGCCCCAGGACTTGAAGGATCAACAAAACACAGATATCATTTACCCTGCCTCAGCCAGTGTCCCTTTACCATGTGGCCTTGCCTAAGCAGCTTCTCTCTCAGCTGGCTGGGGGAGAGCCTGTTTGACCTCAGGAGGTGGGGATATTCCCGGGGGCAGTGGGGGAGCAAGCACAGAAGGTCTGGTGTGGGCATGTCTGCAAAGCCTGGTGATTGGTAAAATTATTTGAAAATAATGACAGTTCAACCTCTTTATTGATTTCTAACCTATGCCATAGCATCATCCAAGTCCACTAAACCCTAACAGATGAAGCTCTGGCCTGTCATGACCTCTCCTTCTGGTAAAGCCCATTTGATTTCCCAGCCGAACTACAGTGCCAGACAAATAATCTTCAAATGTAGGTGACATACCTCAGATTCATCGCCACAGGCTGTGCTGCAGCTCTGGGCCTTACTTAGGTCTGGGATATGCTGCTGTGAATGCCTCCTTCCATTCACTGGAGCCTCAGAAGCTCCAGTTAGAGTACAAGGAACCAGTGTTTAAACTGGGGTGAAACACGTAAGGTAAGAGGCATCTTGGGGTATAAACTAGACATAGACAAGCAGCTACTGGGGCAAAACCTGCTTACTGGATCCAGTGTTATCTGATTTAGAAGGTAATTTGGGGGAGGTGGCTTAAACAACAGAAATTGATGGTCTCACAGTTCTGGAGACCAGGAGTCCAGAATCAAAGTGGCTCCTTCTGAGGGCTGTGAGGGAAGGATCTGCTCCGGGCCTCTCCCCTTCGTTCATAGACGGCCGTCTCTTCCCTGAGTGTCTTCCATTGTTGTCTTCTCTCAGTGAGTGTCCGTGCATTAAAATTTCCCTTTTTATAAGGACATCAATCCTGTTGAATTAGGGGCCTGCTCTGCTCCAGTGTGACCTCATCTTAATTTAACTAATTAGGTCTATAATGACCCTATTTCTGAATAAAATCACATTTAAAGGCACCGGACATTAAGACTTCAACATAAGAACTTTTGGTGGACATAGTTCCATCTGTAACATTCTCCAGCTTCTTAGAACCCTCCATGCAATTAGATGTCAGCAGAAGGTGATTTTTAAGACTCTTCACAGGAGTGAAGTCCCAGGCTCCGCTCTCTCAGCCTACATGGATCTCTCGCCTGGCTATGTAAGGAAATTGGAATGTCCTTCTGCAGTATTTCTCCTCTACCTTTCCGGAGAGGCTGTAGAACATAATCATGTAGGTCCTTAGGTCAGACTGCCTGCCTTAGAATCCCAGTTCTACCGCTTGCTAGTCCTGGGGCCTTGGAAAGTTACCCAGCTCTGGTGGGCCTTGTTTCTACATCTATACATTGGAGCACAAAAGTACTTTGCTAGTCATGGGTGTTACAGACTGAATTATGTCCCCCCAAAATTCCTATGTTGAGGACTTAACCCCCTAGCACCCTAGAATGTGACCTCATTTGGAAATAGGGTCATTGCCAGTGATGTAATTAATTATGTTAAGGTCATATTGGAGTAGAGTGGGCCCCTAACCCAATCTGACTAATGTCCTTGTAACAAGAACACCGTGTGAAAAGAAAGGTACTCAGGGATAATACAGCCATCTGCAAGCCAAGGCGAGGTGCCTGGAACAGATCCTTCCCTCACAGCCCTCAGAAGGAGCCACGCTGCCAACATCAAGATTTAGGACTTTTAGCGTCCAGAACTGTGAGACAAAAATTGTTGCCGAAGCCATGGGTTTGTGGTACATTGTTACAGCTGCCTTAACGGCTGTTCCTAATGCAATGGGATATTAGTGAAGATTCAATGAGCTATTTCACATAAAGGGCTTAACATGGTTCCTGGTACTACCTGAGCAGTATGCAATTGAAAGCTGTTGTCATTATTATCGTCATTGCTGTTGTTGACACACTACACTACACTGCCAGTAAGTGGAGTGACCAGGCACTCATGCTGGATCTTCCAGGCCCTAATCCAACCGTGAGGCCCAGAGAAGCTTCAGGGTATTTCCTGATGCTCTCCAGCTGACACAACTCCTTGCTCAGCTCTTCTTATTCCTTTCACTGTGAATTTACTTTAGTGCTTAAAAAAAAAAAGACTTTATTTATTTTTAGAAAGGGGAAGGGAGAGAGAAAGAGAGGGAGAGAAACATCACTATGTGGTTGCCTCTCGCGCGCCCCCTACTGGGGACCTGACCCCCAACCCAGGCGTGTGCCCTGACAGGGAATCAATCAGCAACCTTTTGGTTCACAGGCCAGCATTCAATCCACTGAGCCACACCAGCCAGGGCTACTTTAGTTTAGTTTTTAATTAAAAATTGATTTATGTCTCTGAGAGAAAACTTTAATTTTCAGAAAGCATGAAAACATAAAAACAAACTCCTTTAATTGCTCATGCCTCAGAGGCAACCAATTTCGCTATATTTCTTTCGGATCTTTTTGATGCTTTTCTTATACAATTGGCTTCATTCTCTGCACACACACAATGTGGTGCCCTGTTTTTTAGCCTTGTATCATAAGTATTTTCCATGCCATTCGGACATTTCATAAGCATAACTTTTAATACCTACATAACAGTCCATCAATGCATAGACACGGTTTATTTTTAGCTTCCTTCTGTTGTTCATTTACTATGTATCTTTTAACTTCCAAGCTGCTATCTTCTGTGCCTGAAGTTAATGTCTTGAAAATTGATTTTTTATTCTTACATCTCAGTCTCCTCCCTATTGATGTCTTTCTCTCTCTCTCCGTCTGAGTCTCATCCTGCTTCTCCCAATCTCAGCTTTATAAATTATATTCATAGCATCTTTTTGTTAATACCGTCTTTGCATTTGAAGAGTTTCCTCATATTCTCCATTTTATTAGGTGGCCACAACAATCCTCTGGTGGAAGCAGGGAATATAGAAACTAAAACGCAGAGAAGTAATCTGCCCAAGGTCACTGACACCCTTCATTAAGCACCTACACAAGACCGCTCCATATGAAGGTTCTTTTGGACAAATATTTTAAAAAGCAACACTAAGAACACATAACTTTATGAAAACAGCTTTTCATTGTTTATATTTTTATGTGTCTCTCACTTAACAATGGTTATAGGTTCTTCCAAGAGTTTTAAAAATTTTTTAAAAATATAATAATTGCCACAGATATATGTGTGGTCTTTCAAACCTTAGCAGCAAGCATTGCCCTGACCTGGACACAGAACCCCCCACCGTGCTTTGGACTGACCCCCATCCTTTTGCAAATAAGCAAAATACTAATTCGTTAATGAGTATTGAGGATTGTCTCCAGTCACCTCCAGCTATATTAAGTTCTCTCCCAAAGGAAATAATATCCCTCATAATCACCCCTTTAGCTCTGTCTGTCCAGATTTAAAAAGCAGCTTTGTTCAGTTATGAGGTCAGATTTCTCTTTGAACTGGTCTTCCGGGGCCAATGGGCTTCCTGAGCAAAGTGAACGTAACCAGATTACCTGGTGCTTCTTCCTTCCCCAGATGGTGCCCCTGGACAGCAAACAGCATCTCTGAGTTTTCTATTTCCTTGTCAAAGAGGAAAAGAACGAAACATCTTAGTCTATGCATAACCAAATTTTAAACCTTTTCTGCTCCACTTTGATTTTTACCAGTTTTTCAAAACAATGTTTTCAAAACCACAACTTACTTCAATAGCTTGCATAATACTAGTATTTTCTAAAATAACAGAAACACATTTTTCTAGTGCTTATCTTGCACCAGACTCTGTTCTGAGCAGTTTATTAATTCACTTAATCCTCACAACAACCCTATATGGTAGATTCAACTATGGTCCCATTTTACAGGATGGCAAACTGAAACACGAAGTTTTTGGCCGTGCTCTAAATGACATGTACAGCCAGGAGCCTGAGAGAGAATTTGGAGAAGACAGGCCAGCTTCAGCTTGTGTCCTGACTCCCCGCACCATGCAGACCTCTCAGGCATTGTGCTAACGACGTGACAGGCATCGTTGTATGCGTGTCCACGTGACATGAGGTACACTGCTTCCCCCATCTTACAGAGGAGGAAAATGCTCCTCAGTGGGGTTAAGCGTATTGCCCAGATCACACACTGGTAAGCTCACAGAAGAAAAACCAATTTGCCTTCCTATTTCTCTGGTTTATGAAGCCATTGACCCAGTGATGAGACGTCTCAGAGAAGGATGTGAAATGTTGATCATAGGATCTTCCTAGAAATAAAGTGGTGCCATCATTAAACAAAGTCTAAATGAGGCTTCTCAGCTTTGCGCTGCTGCCTTTCTCCTTAGGAAAATAGCTTTCAGCACCACCACACAAGGCTGAATGAGTCACCAGGGAGCTGGGAAGCAAGGGGGAATTAATGACCATCTGCAAATAGACACCAGAGAGAGAAACATTTCAGGGATGGACTATTATTTTCAGATTAGGCAGAAAAACAGAATGGTGAGGCAACATACGGAGAGATGCTTTGACCTTGACCTTAGGCAGGAAGTAAAATTAAGTTCAATCACTTACTTAATCAAAGACATTCTTCAAAGAGACCCAATCTTTCACCATTATTTCAACAGGCATCTTGCCCTTGTGGAAAAACAAGCTTGGCTCCCAAATCATTTTAAGCTTGCTTGTTAGTGCAATGGGGAGCTTAATTTGGGAGGTAATGAGACCACCGAAGGAAATGAGAGCCATTAACTGAGGCACAATGAAAGCACGGAGCTGCTGGTGAAGGAAACCGGTATTTGCGGAGCTGTGGGGTTGGGGGCAGGCGACAGAGAGGAGGAGAGCAAGAGGGAGGCATGACTCCTGAGCTTGGTTTCAGGAAAACAAGATTCTTAAGCACAGAGGAAAAAATTGTTAATACAACTTTACAAAATGAGACTACAGATTATTTTTCAGTTAGTGTCAGGGAGGATTTCATGTGGCAACAACTTTTCGGTCACAGCTGGAAACACATTCTTTCAGAAGCACCGATCCTTTGGTGGTTTTATTGCACTCTAGGGGGTATTGCTGAAAATAACAAGCTGGATTTCTTTCCGGGCTCATGGGTGCCTGGGCCTGCACTGTGGCTCTATCTGTCTTAATAGGACAAGCAGTTGGCTTGAAATCTAATCCTGTAATTTCCCTTCTATAAAATTTCCTCCCAAGGAGTCCCAGTTAGCCCATACTTTCCACTCCAAGGAAGCAGGATCCATTCTTAGCCAGAAATCTTGCCCCTTTAACATTTCGGAACTGAATCCGGTCCCATTCCTCACACAGGGTTATTTGCCCCATCCCAGGGCTCTGACCCAGGGAACTCAGGCTGCCGTGGTATCCACATGGGGCGATTCACTGGACACAGACAGAAATGAGTGAGCGTGCAATCCCAGCCTTTCGGGGGAACGCACGTCCTTGGCCTCCTACAGAGGAGCAACAAGAACCGCGTTTTCCAGTTGTGCTCAGATTGTGCTCTGAGTCAGCTGGACACTGACAGAAAGTCCACTGACAGGAGAGGCGGGGGTTGCTATCAGCTGACCTCCACTCTTACAGGGTCCAGGGTCCGGTTGGCTGCTTGACAAATGTAACTGAATGATGACTGCAGAGTGAGAAAGCCAGACGTCTGATTTGAGCCCTCTGAAGACTGTACTGGTTGCCCACGTTGCATGGTTTAAGATTCTGATGCTCAGAAACACACAGCGTGTTCGGGGGCACAAGCCAGGAAGCCAAGCCTGGTGGCATCATGGCACTCCGGGGGGCTGTGTGAGACCCTCCTGTGTTCATTCTTCACTTGAATGTGGTTTTCACACACCCAAGGAGACAGGCCCATCCACGTCACAAACCTGAGCCTTTTCTATTGAGAAACCCTCCTTCATGTGGCATCTGAAATGCCAGCTCTCTCTGCTTCTCTCTTATCTCTCATTCTTCTTGTCCCTTTTCCTGTGTTTCATATTTCCTCTTTAATTTTGCTGTTTTTTTCTCATCTATATCCAACATCTTTATTCTCCTCAAAGTTTAGGACAACTCCTTCTTAATAATTTGGTATTGCCCTATATACACACCATGAAAGATTAATATTTATTCATTTGGGAGTCCCTACTCTGGGTTCTGCAAATTTCAAAAACAGCTTCACACTGGTGACCCCTATTCAAATCACATCTGTTTCATATTATTCTCTCCCTTTGTAGCTTGAAGTCTGGGGAGCTACGTGAGTTTACCACCAGGCACTTCTTCCACTTGCAATCACACTTGTTTTTCTGATTGTTTTGTGAACACCCATTCCAAATCGTAAGGTACGTAGTAGGTGTTTACTGGCATCGAGAAACTTAGGATGTACACTTTCAATTCAGTTATTTAAATATTGATTTTTCAAAAAGGGGCTAGAACAAGTACATTCTCTAAGAACACTTGCACACTCCTTGCAGCTTAATATAGATCCCAATGTTATTATAGTTGCATGAAATAGCCTGTGAAGTATCATGATAAAGCTAAAATAAAGTTTAAAAAACAGGGTAAGGGGGCATAAAGAAAAGAGTTGTATCACAGACAAATTAATACACAAGTTGTGCTTTATGATCATGTGAAGAAAGGTATGAATCTGTCTTTGGACTTACTGTGAAATTCAGCTCTATTCCACTGCACTCCAATAGCAGATCTCCAAACAGAGCGATCGTACAGAAAGGAGACAGGAAACATGAGAGCATTTTCCTCTCCACTGATTGTATTTCAGCAGGAAGAAGAGCTACCAGTACTATGTTATATATTTGAAAGTTGCTGAGACAGTGCATCTTTAAAAGTTCTCATAAAAAAAAACCACATTGTGACGATGTGAGTTGATAGAAGATAACTACATTTATAGAAATCATTCACAATATATACATGTATCAAATCATCATGCTGTACACCTAAAACTAATACAGTGTTATATGCCAATTATATCTCAGGACAACTGAGAAGAAAAGAATAGGTACCATTTACTGAGAACTTCCTATATGCTTTCATTGTTCTAACTGCTTTATACATATGAACTTAATAACTACAAAAACTTAGGTCCTAAGTATCTTTACCCCCTTTTTATGAACATGGTGATTAGGTTACAAACTTACTCAAGGTCACTCAGTTAATAAACGGTCAGGCCAGGGTTCAGCCTCAGGCACGCCTGACACCGAACCCCATACATGTCACTTCCCAGCGTTTACCTCCTTGCTTCACAGCCAGTGAAATCTTTCCTCGAGACGAACCAACATAACATCAACTTGCTCCCAATAGGTCTTCCCATTTGCAGTTGGCCCCTCCCCCGCCAAATCTCTAGGCCTGGGCAAACACCGATCTGCTTTCTGTCACTGTAGTTTCGTCTCTTCCAGAACTTCATATAAACGGGATTCGACAGTGGGAAGTCCATTGCGTCTTCTGTCGTGGTGCATAGTGCTTTTGAAATTCATCGATGCTCTTGCTTGTATATGATGGGTATTTTCCTCTTTTCTTTTATGCCACTATACCCATCTCTCGTCTTAAATGCAAAATACGATGAAACAAAATAAATAGATGAATAAATAAATAAGCCTCTTGTGACTCCACAGCCTCCCTCCAGCCTCCTCAGCCTCTCTCTCCAATTTGTAGCCAAACTTTTTAAAACAATCAGCCCTTCACTTTCTCCCCTCCCTCTCATTCCTCAACCTGCGGCATTCTGGTTTCAGCCCCACCACACCTCTGACGCTCCCCTTCACTATATCCGTATCTTTCTCATCTTTTCAGCCTCATTTGATGCTTTTGAGCACTCCTCCTATAAGCTCTCCTGAGCCTCTTCTTTCCTCTCTGACCCCTCCTTCTCAGCCTCCCTCCACAATGTGTCCTTAACACAAGCGTTCCCCAGAGTGCAAGTCCTAAGGCCTCTGCTGTGATCACTTGCATCTCTTCGTGGACAATCCCCATAGTTTTCTCTAGCTCTGATCTCTTTCCTGAATTCCAGACAAATGCATGCTTCTGTCTCATAAACATCTGCATTTGAATGTCCCATAGATACCTCAGAACCCTATTCAGAATTAAACTCGTCATTTCGATGTCTCCCCTCAAAACCAAACCAAAACAAAAAACCCTTATTCTTCCACCCGTGTTCCCAGTTTTAGTAAATGGTTTTAATATCAACCATTTGTCCAAACCAAAAACCCAGATTCATCTTTCTTTCACTCTCCCAACCACCCTTGTTCAATAAATGCTACCTCCCAGATCTCAGAACCTGGGTACCTCTCACCATCCCCACTCTCGGCCTCCCCTCTGGCCGTCATCACATCTCCCCGTGAGCGCTTTGCTGCTCCGCACTGTGTTCGTCGCTGTGCGGTTTTTCTAAAACACAAATCTGATCTTTCACCTTCTTGTTTAAAACCATTTAGTGTCTCCACCCCAAGCTCCCGAGAAAGAAAAGTCCTCCTGACAGGGACCCTGTGACATCCCCCAGCCCCAGCTCACCTCCCCAGTCTTTACCGATAATCAATATCTGAGGTGTCGGCCACTTAAGAGAGATCATCTGACTTTTTGTCCCTTGGGTCCTAAATAGGAAAAGCTAGGAATGTAACCAAGTGACAGGTTCGTGGCCATTTCCCGTGAGGCTGAATCTTGGCAGGTGACTGAACTGTCTGCTTCCCAGGAGATCCGGCCTGCAACCCAAAGGCAGGGGAGCTCTGTTCAGACAGCGACAGAACTTCTGAGGGGAGTGGAAGACAAGATAATGGGAAGAAGAAAGGAACTCGGAGGCCCCATCCTGGAAGCGTGGGGCTCCCTTGTTCTGTCCGTGTTTGGGAAAGACCTGGTCAAAAGGCTTCTAATGAGAACAAAAGCATTACTGATCTCGGAGTTCTTCTCATCACCATTAAGACCATCTTTTTAATCAGCCTGGGTTTGGGGCAGGACAAAGAGAGCACATAAGGCAGATGTCTCGTCCTTCTCAGCTGTCTGGTTGGAAACTAGGACTAGAGACCCGAAGTGAGCTTGACCGTGGGCCCAGTTTACCATGGAGTGTTTGCAGTTACTGGTTTTCTGTCAGGATGCCTTTGCACATCATACCTCACACCCCAACTCCTCTTCTCTGACAGAGCTACCTCTTTGCAGAAGCACTCCAATTACCAGCAGGATCCTTACAGAGAAAGCAAGACCATCTTTCCAGTGCTGAGTTAACTAGGAGGCAGAACGCACACACATTCTAGCCTTCTGTAAATCAGGGGCACCCAAAAAACAGTTTTTAAAAAATTGGTTAGTATTGCCAAGAAAAGTTGTCAAAACAGCCATTGTAGGAAAACTTCATTAAACTTCCTAGCCCTCTGAGTTTGATAGTGTTTTAATTTTAACTGAAATGTGAAGGTACAACCAGAGTCCAGACAGTTCTGCTGTATGACACCCTCAGAGACCAGCCCACCGCTGACAGGCCCTGGAAGGAAGTCAGAGCAAGACACGGTGCACCTGAGCCAAGGTGTTTTCCTCTCAATGACTCATAGACACAGCTGGCACAGTTGAGAGGACATTAGAGGTCACCTGAGTCTCCCTACCTCCCATTTTACAATCAGAAAGGTGAGTGTGGATGAGGTCAGGTGACTTGCCTGAGATCAGGTGACTTTCTCAGGGTCACACAGTTAAGCTAGTATCAAAGCCAAGATTGAAAACTTGGTCTAACTTTGGGATAATATTTTCCCCATAATATCACACGTGGTTCAATTACTGTGCACAGCCCCCTCCACGCCTTTGTCCCCAAACAGCAGACATATCCCACTTGGGAACTCACAAACTGCTTTTGAATAACCAGAATCAGCCAGCGAATGTATCGTCCTCTGAGTTCAGAGCTGGTTCACATTGTTTCCTTCTCTTTTGGGGGAGGTGGGTTGCGGGGGGCTGATGACTTCACCAGGAATCATGCAGTGAGTCAGAGACTGAGCCAACTCCCCAGATTTGTCTTTCTGTTTCTGAGTCAGCTGAGCTAGTGCAGCCTCCCACGCTGTGAACACACCACAGCAACAATGAGGCTGCTTGTTTAGAAGAGACCTGCTTCCCTGCGGAGTGCCACTGCATGTCTCTTTTTATGCACTTGAACAGTCCATTCTTGCCATTGGCTACTAGGACAACAGGCAAGAGGTCTGGCTCTATCTAGAATGGCCTCCTTAAAGGGGCTTGCTCCATGTCCTTGGTGACAAAAATAAACTCACCCACCAGAGTCTGAGGTGGGAGCATAGTGGGCACCAAGCTGAAGTGGAGACTGTTAGGATCATCCAGCCAGATGTGAGTCTGTTGGATCATGCCACATAAGACACAAGCTCAGGAAATAGACATTGAGTCTGCCCTGGAGAAAAACTGCCCTCTTTCCTAGCAACATCAGAACTTTAGCTTGCTGTGGCCAGTGTAGCTCAGTTGGTTGGAGCATCGTCCTGTAACCGAAAGGTTGCCAGTTCGATTCCTGGTCAGGGTCCAGGTGTGTAAGGGAAGCAACCACTCAGTGCTTCTCTCTCACATTGATGTTTCTCTCCCTTCCTCTCTCTCTCTAAAAGCAATGAAAAAATGTCCTTGGGTGAGGATTAAAAAATTGCAAAGTAGCCACAAAGGAGGGAACAATCTACCTCCCCTTAGGCAGAGTTTCTCAAACTGTAGTGAGCTGTTCTTCACTATATTTGGACCTCACTCCTAGAGAACAAAGTTCGGGGTGGGGCAGGGTGCCTGGGCATCTGCATGTCTGATAGGCTCCCTCAGACCACACTGAGGTGCACTTCCCCATTGCTGCTGCTGCCGCCACTGTCTGGCCTCTCTGGGGTGCTGCCCATGTATCGCTCTTTTCAAACAAGCCTGGAGCATTTCAACAAGGCTGTGCTAAAGGCCTTGGAATGCAAAAATGTAAATAAACAGAGACTAGCTTGCAACTAAATAATCTGGTTTATAAGACATGGTTTTCTCATTGTCAGTGTGGATTTCCCTACACAGTTATCTCTCAGCTGGATTCCAGCCTGGCCAGGCAAGAGAACATATTTTTTACCACCCAGGTGGGCCTGTCTTCATACATATGGAGATGCCCCGAAGCCCAGACCCAGGAGAGGAAAGTGCAGCAGGAGCCAAGGCTTCCCTCTCCAGTCTACAAAACTCCCTGTCTCTTCCCTCAGCAATTGATTATGGGCAAATCCACGTCATGGAGGGAAGAAGATAAAATCCCCTAAGCACTCATGATTTCATCTAAGCCAATGTTGCATCTGGATAAACATCAATTCTAGAAAATAAAAACGAGGGAGAATTTGGAAGAGGGTGGTAGTAGCAGAAGGGTCAGTTCATCTCAGCTCATTCTTGACAAATCTTAGCAATCAGATCTTGGTGACCACAAAGGCAGCCACTTGCAAACTAGGCCAGGTTTGGCATTTCAATTTAGCCTTCTGTTCACTTAACCAGGATTTTTTTGAGTACCTACTATAGGCTAGATTTGATGCTAAGCACTGTAAACACTGTAGAACAATTAACGAGACAGGCTCTTGCCCCTGTCTTCGCAGCACTTACAGCTCAGCAGGAAAACAACTTAAACAACTAACAAAAGCCAGATCTGATGGTCCACAGACCACATTGGGGCCTACCCAGCATGTTAAACTTGGGGCATTCCCCATAAAGATTTGGAGTTCTTACTTCTCCTTAAAAATCAGAAAAGATGGCAAAAGTGGACTTGTATTCTCCAATGACAACCCTTGTTGAGAGCTGAGAAATGACCATTCATTTAGAGAAGCATGCACTCTCTGATTCACCGTGCTCCCCACCACTCCTAATTATCTCATAGAGGGCTAACTACACCCATTTGACTTAACTATCCTGCACCCAGACACATTTGAATTGAAGCCTGGTGTGGAAGCACATGGAAGAGGACCTAATCTGATCTGGAGAGTGAAAGGGAAAGGGTCTCCCAGGTGATAAGAGGAGAGAAAGGAGGTACATTAGGACTGAGAGGCAGAGGAAACAGTATTTGCAAAGCCCCAGAGATGAAGGTTGGAGAGTCTGCGGGCAAGGGGCAGGTATGTTTGAGGAAGGTAGAGTGTTGCTCACAGCTGGAATTCTCAGTAAGAGGTGAGAGACAAAGCTTGAAAAATAGGCAGGGGGAAGTCCTATGAAAAATGTTGGCCATTATCCGATGTTACAAAGAGAAAAACACTGAAGGGTTTCAGACGGGATGATGACCACCCCACCCCCCATCTGATTGTTTTCAGAAGGTGACTTGGACTGTTGAGGGGAGAGCAAGCCGGAGGGAGCAAGACTGAGTTGGAATAGGTATTTCAGGACATCGATAAGCAGTCCTGGAAAGAAGCCGTTCAGGAATGCTAAAGGATTGTGCCTCGTTTTTCTTCTTCCTCTGATCATCTGCCCCAATTGCACAAGAGTCCCGGGCACAGAGTAGGTTCTGACTCAAGCCTCTGGCAGAAACCATGACAGAAATGTTTCAGTCCAGAGATCACCGGGCTGTGCACAAGAGCATGCTCTGCATTGCATAGAAGCAGGACCTTTCTCCTTGACCCTATGGAAGGATACATTTCTTAAAATAATAACAAAAAAATGAAGCCATTCTAAAGTCATTGGCCTTCTCTGCCAGTTATTCAGCTCATCTTTGCTTTGGGCGGCCCCTCTGTCTTGGGCATGGCTTTCCTGAGAGGGAGCCCTGAGAGGGAGGCATGGCTTTCCTGAGGGCTGCCAAGTCCCCCTTAGTCGCTCAGTAGGTGTGAGGAGAAGGCATGAAACTGATTAGAGGGAAGAGGTGTGAGTGTTCCAATGAAGTGGAAGCAACCCCCCAAAGCTAGAAAAATGCTGGCTTTTTTATATTGGCGGTTGGTGGGGGACTACTTCCAAACAAAATTTTTATTTTTCATCCTGACACAACTGATTGGGCTGGAGTTGTAGATCCATTAAAAATCGATTTAGAAAGAGAAGATACTGCTGGTTTCAAAAATAAAGCTCTCCCACCCAACCCCCACCCCACCTCCTCCACCACAAAGTGTCAAATCCCGGCATGGGAGAAACCCATTAGAAATCTACTTTATAGTGCTGACTGTGGTCTGCTTAGATTTCATCTACTGGAATATTTACTTTGGATAAAATGCAAGTTCTCTGAAGCAGATGGGGGAATTACAATAGATGGAACAAGCAAAGTGTTTTATAGATGAACCCGAACCCCAAGTGGTATGTCAACTAAAATTAATTGACTCTTGCATCTCCATAGTCCCCTTTGTCTAATATTGGGTCATCTGTTCTTCATTCTAGGATCTCAAAGCTCTTTATGAGCAGATACTTTTCTGCTCAAATTATTGCAGAGACTTGAAGTGTGTTGCAACCAGTTGAATCAAGATGTCCATTTGTCTGGCCCTTTCTTCTTTTCTTTCCCTTTCTCCCTCCTTCTCTTTCTTCCTTCCTCGCTGGTCTAAACCTTTGCTTACTGAATAAACTTCTCCCACTCCTTTGCTCTGGGGTAAATGCACTAATGATAATAACTTTCAAATGCTTTTTGTGGTAGGACATTTCCCTCTTCTGGGGCCTGATGGGCCCTGAGGCAAAGGGATAGAAAGAAGGCTTTTGTATCGTATTTCAAGGTTGGAAGAGAGGCAGATATGTTAGCACAATGTATACAGCTTTTCCTCGTTTGTCAGAGGGACTCTCCCAAGTCCAGATCTGAAGAAGCAGATCCTCATGGAGCAGAGGATAGCTGGTATGTTGCAACATCAGGTAGGAGGAGAGGCAGGACCTGGGAAATGGGGAGTAGGTGACAAAGGGCTTTAAAGGGCCACGGGACTGTGTGTGTGTATGTGTGTGTGTGTGGTTGTGTGATGATTCAAGGAAGATGGTGCAGTTAGGTTGAGTACTGCTGACAGAGAGCTTAACACGAGGTAGCCCCCAAAAGTCTAAGGTGAATTCCACGTGTCTATGGATGGATCTGGAGACAAAATGAATGGCGAAGAAAGGCTATTTCTGAACCTCCACCAAGTTCTCCATGCATGCCAACCCCACATCCTTCCCTTGTTGGCGCAGTATGGAAAAGGTTATCCCCTGAACCCAGAGAGCTGAACTAAGAATTTTCAAATTCTTCATATTTGCTTGTCTCACTGATCATAACCCTTTTTGGTACTGATAGTACCACCTCTTCTTTCAGTGTTAAGGATACACTCTGAAAGCAAGAATACCTAGAAGCTGGCATCTTTGTTTTTGAGAATAGAGTGTGCTGAGAGTTCTTTATTTTGCTTCTCTCTCAGCTTTTACTTACCTTTCTCCATCTGCAAAAATCTCATATACACTTATAATAGCACTTCTAACTCCCTTCGCATTTGTTAGGTTAAAATGAGATATCATTGTCCCTCCTTAGTACCAGCCTGAAAGATAATTCTATTCATTTGACTGAGGGGTGTATTAACAGCTGTCAACTGAGCTGCATTCCACATCTTCACAACTTAACTGTAGTGTTAGTGAATCTAGCTGCTAAGTCTGCATCTTTATTTCATCAAGCCACCTCTTAGCTACCAGCTCACACACACGCAAGTCACAGTAAAGCCTCCTTGCACTCATTCAAGGACTGAGAGTTATCATGGATTAGTGAGGGACACCTGCGTGGTGTATTCAGCTAAAATCTTGCTTGCAGTGTATAAACTGATAACACTGAGTTTTATCAGACCACACCCTGAGTAACCCTTTGTTAGCCTTGGACAAGGTGACCCTTGTATTGCCTGATTATATGAGATAGAATCATTATCTTTTGGTTGTCAGGTTATCCTGCCCAAATCTGGCATATATGGATTTCACATAATTTCTCCTATTCTCTTTCAGTGGGATAGATATCCCTTACCTGAGAAAATCCTTATCTGCATGAGCACTGTTAAGTCTTGTTGTCACTAGGTTAAATTCCCCTTTCTGGCTCTCTTGTTTCCCAACCATTTACCTACTTTAGATGCCTCTTCCCTGGGCCTCCACATGGCACTCAGCACTGTGATCCATAGCCAACTGCTATCTTACAATTCTCTGATCTAGATGATAGGATGCAGGTAAATTGATTATATAGCCAATTGGACCATGTACCAAGAACCTCAGGGACAGGTGGGCACGTAGTTGTTCCATGCCTGACCTCTGATGGCCAAGGTAGTTTGGAAAAATTTTTCCATATTTATGTGAAAAGAGGTGACTGCCTCCATAGAGGGAACAATGCCCCTTCCCTGGGATACGTACAAGAACCTCCCAGTGGCTTTCTCTCCAAACTGGCAGGAAAGCCACTGGGAGTGTCTTACATGCTGGGCTCCCTGCTACTTCCATCCCAACTGGAATTGCTTTATATAATGACAGATATTACTGAGGGGAGCCCATTATGTATATAAAATCTCTGGGGGCATAAAAGAAGCTGAAATCTCAGACTTATGATATGGACCAACAACACAGATTAAAGAAACTGAAATAGTGGAGAAATAATAAAACAGTTTCACTCTCACTGCCAAGGAGTTCCCATGGGTTCTACCAAATTACTCTCTCTTGGGACTCCACCAAGCTAATTAGAGCCCTGTCCAGTCCAAAACAGCCAGCTGCCCAGGGAAACACCCATATATGAAGTTCAGCTGTGTTCCAGGACCACTGTAGTTCCAGGGTCCAATCTGATCCAATCCAATCATTTCAGGTATAATATTAGGTAATAAATTCAGAGATAGGCTGACCAACCATCCAGGTATACCCAGGACTTAAGGGCTTCCTGGGATGCAGGAATTTCAGTACCAAAATTAGGAAAGTTCTGGGCAAATCAGGATGAGTTGGTCACCCTATGAAATACCACAATTGTGTAAGTAGTAAGGAAGGTGCCATCCTTCCATTTCCAGTGCTGTTAGAGCTCCAGGGGGATGCTTTACTTGACTACGGAGAGCCATGGTGCTCTCATGTAAGCCATATACACTCTGAGCTTATTTTAAAAAAAATTAAGGTCTCTTCTGCAAATTCTTGGAACTCAATCAGTGATACTCCAAAATTAGCTTTAAGTGATAACGTTTTATGTAATTGGACAACCATCTCTAAAATAAGTGATTAAGTGCTTCAATAAAAAAAAAGAAATGGTCTGAAAACAAATCTCTCAGGAATTATAAATATTCTCGAAGATATTTGGCCAGTTAGAAGCTCTTTGAGTCTTGTTTTTATATTTCTTGCCAATGAATGTTGCTTAGCAACACCCAGCCGTCTCTTCTCTCCCATTAGCTTCTGCTCCCACCTCTGCAAATGCAGACTAAAGAGAAGGAAAGCTACTGCTCTAGGCTGACCTCCTGTTCTCAGCTCATAAATATAAAAATGAGGGTTATTTAAGTGTGATGGTATCTAATGCTTACATCAAGGTTTTACATCGGAAGAATCTGTTACTAAAAGAAGTGATATTCTAATGGTGTCTTAACTCATGAAAACCCATACAGGAGTGAAAGAGGTTTAAGCACCTATAATACTAAAAGACCATTGCTTAATTAGCCTGATATCTTTTTGCCCCAGAATCTTGACCCAGTTATCAGCTGATGGAGGGAGATGGACACTAACATTGTTGAAGGCCCACACTGGGCCATGCCTTCCCTAGGTGCTGGTTTAACTGGGCCCTTAGAATTGGACTTGGACTGGCTCAGGGGAGTTTGTGTGTATGTGTGTGTGTGTGTGTGTGTGTCCATTAGGAAGGGAGGCAGAGACAGAGATCATGCAGGACTCAAAGAGCAAGGGCGATGACAGGAGCTAGCCTTATGCAGTCTAAAACAACAGTTTAGTCATCTTTGGAGACTTCAGCAGAAAGACCTCACTCCATTTTCCTCTACTGCTCTAGCTTCACAGACCACCACTGTTCTCTGTCTGCTCTTCTCCTTCTGTGACTTATTGAGTCTCCTTCGGGATGCACACGGTCTCTATCCTTATCCTTGTCACAGCTCTCAACTAATTCAAAACTCAGAGCTGATGCTCCCATATACCTGGCTTACTCAGGGATCCTGTCTACTTCAGGGACTCTCTCTCTCTGTGTTTCTTTCAGCTTCAGCTCTTCCTACTAACTTCCTGATGGTCTCTAGACTTCTCAAGTCAAATACCCAAGATGAACATTCTAGTGTAGGCAATATCACAGGTCAATGGTCAAATGTAAATCAGTAACTCATAGATCAAGTGCCCAAACCTGGCTCAATCAGCTGATGTCAAGGTGAAGGAATTATTATGGGTTAAATCATATGTCATCAAAATTCGTATATTGAAGTCCTACCCCTCATTACCTCAGAATGTGACCTTATTTGGAATTAGGGTCATTGCAGATGTGGTTAGTTAAGTTAGAGTGAGGTCACACTGGCATGGGGGGAGTGCCTAACCCAACAGGACTGATGTTTTTATTAGCAGGGCAAACTTGGACGCAGACATGCTTACAGGGAGAAACCTATGCAAACAGACACGGGAAGACAGCCATCTGTCTGCAAGCCAAGGAAGAATCCTGAAACAGATTCTTCTCTCACAGCCCTCAGAAGAACCAACCCTACCATCACCTTGATTTTGGACTCTGGAGTCCCGAACTGTGAGAGAATAAATTTCTGTTGTTTAGGGTCTCCCAGTTTGGGGTACGTTGTATAGCAGCTTTAGGAAATTAATACAGATTTTGTTACCTTGCAGTGAGGTGTTGCTGTAGCAAATATCTAAAAAATTTACAGTTGGCTTTGGAATTGAGTAATGGTTATGGGTGGAAAGACTTTTGGGGTGCATGATAGAAAAAGTGTGGATTGCCCTGAAAAGACTATTAGGAGAAATATGGTTATTAAAGGAGATTCAGGTGAGGACTAAGAAAGAAAAGAAATATAGAGAAAGTTTTCACTGTCTCAGAGAATACCTATATCGTCATGCACAGAATGTTGCTAGAAATATGTTTTTGGTGAGGTTGTCTTAGTCAGCTCAGGCTGCTATAACAAAATATCATAGACTGGGTGACCTAAACAACAGATATTTACCTCTCTGTTCAGGAGCGTACGGAGTCCAAGATTAAGGTGCCAGCAGATTTGGTTCCTGGTGAGAGCCCTCCTCCTGGCTTGCTGATAGCCACCTTCTCTCTGTGTCTGCACATGGTGGAGAGAGAACTCCAGTCTCTCTTCCTCTTCTTAAAAAGACACTGATCTCATCACGAAGGCCCCACCCCCATGACCTCATCTGAACCTAATCACTCCCCAAGATCCCACCTCCAAATACCATCACATCAGGGAGTAGGGTTTCAACATATGAATTCTGAGGGGGACAAAAACATTTGGTCCATAACATGGGTCTCTGACAGAAATGAGGAATGTGTTATTAGAAACTGCAGGAAAGGTGATCCTTGTTACACAGTGACAGAGGACTTGGCTGAATTGTGTTCTGTTGGATAGAAAGTAGAATTTATAAGCAATGAACTTTGTAATTAGCTGAAGAAACTTCTAAGCAAAGTATTGAAGATGTAACCTGGTTTCCCCTTGTTGCTTATAGTAAAATGCAAGACAGAAACAATTTGAAGAGGGGACTGCTAAGCAAAAAGAAATGGTTGTTGATTTGGGGCATACTCAGCCTGTCCAGATAGCCTGCTCAGGAAACAGAGCCAAGAGTCTGGCTGCACAGCCATTTCCTAAAAGATTAGGCATGTGACTCATGGATTTAACCAACCAGCTCAGCAGAGGTTAGCGACAGAGATGTGGTTATCCAAGAAAGGTCTGCGGAAGACCCTCTTGTCTGATGGCTTGAGTCCCCATGAATTTTATGAGAGGCCAACACACAATCTTATATCAACAGAAACAATGCCAACCTGGACTGAGAGGAACAGAGATGGGGTGAAATAAAGGAAGAATGACTTTGAGGGCAGAGCCATGAATGATAGGGTTGGCAGGACCATCACGGCCAACACAGTCCTAAGGACCAGTCCATCTTCTCCTGGGCTTCAAAGGGCAGGCTGCTACCCAGGGCCAAAACTAATACAGAAGGTCATGCTGTTCTAAATGTGGCAGACTCACCTGTTGGCGGGAGATTTGGCAGGAAGATTCCATTAGGGTTGTGGGCATGACGAATATCTGATACGGAAGCTTTGCGTGCTTTATTAAATTTAGTCTTCACAGAAGCCTTGGGCATCAGCTTTTTTCTCCTCATTTTTCCAGCTGGGAGACTAAGTAGTTTTCTTGAGGTCTCATGTCTGGTAAGTGAAAGAATCCTGATGTAAACCCAGGTCTGATTCCAAGGTCTTTTCAGTTCACCAGAAGGGGTATTGAACCTGGAACTTTGTAATGACAACAGAGATGTTAAATAAAATTAACTAAACTCATTTACTGGAATGGAAACTAAATATACTTACTATTCAGAAAACGTAATGCCTGAGTGTATCTGTATCTTTATCTATGCCCATACTTATGTCCATATTGATCTCTGTATATGTGTATACACATAAAACAAATAATAAATAACATAGTCCTGATAATCACTTCCAACCCTTCAATCTTTCCTCACTAGGGATTGCTGAAACACTGAGCCATGGATGGTCAGGGGAAATTATTTTTCCATTTGTTGTTATTCTACAGATTCTCGCCCTTTCTAAAGGCATTCACCACCCTCACCAGCTTCATTTGAAATGGCTACTTCCTTATAGAAGAGATTTTAATACTGTTTCTGAGAATTTGCAAATCTCTTGCAGGAGTAATTTTTAAAGTTCAAGCTTTAAGTCCCATTACATGTTAGAATTTAAGAAGATTTACCCTTCTTTAATAATATATTCTGCAAAATGCCAGCTGAAGTTGCTTATTACCTAAGAGATAGATGTCTTTTCTCTATTGAAATGGCACGGCATCTCTCTGCCCTGTCTTTTTGAGCTTCGTACTGTGTGTTCTGTGCTGCTGTGCAGAGTGGCAGACTTGTGCC
The DNA here is from genome assembly GCA_028533065.1 of Trachops cirrhosus. Classification (NCBI taxonomy): domain Eukaryota; kingdom Metazoa; phylum Chordata; class Mammalia; order Chiroptera; family Phyllostomidae; genus Trachops; species Trachops cirrhosus. The sequence goes on along the minus strand of CM052539.1, from coordinate 162,654,718 downwards.
TTTAAAGCTGAGGGACACATTCTAGGCTAATTCTCCCACTGAAAATGTTTCCCCAGGATAATAGCACCTGGATTTTATGCTACTTCTTGATTCACCCCCATTGAATACCCTTCCATGTGTAGAGAAGCAACATTTCACAGTTTATACATTTCCTAACCATCAATACATGGGCTTTATGAAAGAGCCAAAATAAAATTCCAAGAACTAGATATAACAACCATTTCAAGATCCAACTTCAAATAATCACAGAAAGTTCATTTCTACTCTTAATTGCATTCTTGCTTTTGTTGTTTTATTCTGCCCTGTTTTATTCGTTGAGGTTTACATGATTCTGTTTTGTTTTTGTCTGTGTGACAGTGCTGGGTAACTGGGCTACTTGTAGGGGTTTTGATGTTGTTGTTATTGTTGTTGTTTACATCAATCAAGTTGCCATGAAATGACAACTACACTGTTTTCCCAGAAGTCCGCAAAGAAGTCTTCTGGAGGTCCTCTTGTTTGAATGGTGGTGATCTGACAATTTCCTATGCAAAGCTCCATGAGAGTGTGCTGTGTTCACTTGTATATCCCCAGTGACCAGAGAAGCACTTGGCACCTAGAAAGTTCTAAATAAAGAGAAATTTTTTTAAATTATAAATTCTGAAACTTCCACATGCATAACCTACAAGAGTTCTAATAACCAGGAGTTCTAATAAATTCAATTTCAGTGATTTTCATCAAAAGAAGGAAAAAACATATGCTACATTTATAATTGTATATCTTGTATTATCAAGTATATTTTTGATAGGAGAGAACTCCTGGTTTGACTAAGTGTTAATGAAAATGAATTCCTTTACTTCTAATGTTATACATCTGATACTTGGAAGACTCCACAGGCTAGTTCTCGGCTCCATGTATTTCAAATCATGTGTTTTCTCCACTATCCAGCCCCAGTCCCGGGCCCCAGTTGGACGCATTTGTTCACAGTATGATCTCTGACATTGTGTCTTCATGTCAAGATGTCAGATAAGTTGGGCCCACGTCCTATAGGGGTATTTCCGGAGCCATTCCTACACCATTCTGGTTGAATGGCATATTCCACAAATATCTCAACCACACATGCAAGTCACTGCAAGCATGCAACTATATCCCACAAAAGCCAAATGAAGTGTACGCTCAACTCCCTGGCTCATAGACAAATGCTGATGGTCACCCAACATTGCGGGACACAAGGAATGTGTGGTGGAGGGGAAGTTCAAGTGGAAAGAAGAGATAGGATTAAAATGTTTACCTTGGAAAATTTTACAATTTAACTTGTTTATCATAACAACGAACAAACAAACAAAAACAAATGTGACTACATCAAACTAAAAAGCTGCTGCCCAGCAAAGGAAAACCACAAAATGAAGAGGCAACCTACTGAATGGGAGAAGATATTTGCAAATGACGTATTTGGTAAGGGGTTAATATCCCCAACAAATTCAGAGATCTCTTATGAAAATGCTTACATATCTCTCTTTGACCTGTTACTTCAGTTAATGAATCACATTCTCCTAAAAAACAAAGAATTCCTTCCAAGGAAATTCACAGGGCTCTTTGTGAGCTGTATTTATACCCTCAAAACTCCCAGGGTAGCATTTAGTAATTTTCTGCACCAGGACACTAAATGAACTCTTAAAAAAATAGTAAAACTCATACCAGATGTTTTTCCTCTGTCATTTTTTGAAGGGCATAAACAAAGTAGCTAGCACCTTAATAAAAAGTTTAGCCATCGACCCTGAAGCTAGAAATTAGTTCTGTCTAAAAAGCATGTGAATGTATTTACTGCCATCATTTGTACTTAAAAATGATATGAGTCACGTTAGAGAGAATCTTGAACACAAATGGTGATTAAGTTAGAAATAACTGTTTTCATCCACTAGAATGTTTTAAGCTTTTCATAATATAATGAGTGTTCAGTTCAGTTTAGTTCAACCAGCACTGATTGATCATCACCAATGTGTTAGGTACGAAGCTCCAGGTTCAGGGGATACAATGATAATTAAGACTAACCCCAGCCCTGAGGAGGTCAAGGTGTAGGGAAACAAGTACAAAGACGGCTCTTTTCAGGAGTCAGGTAAATGCTGTCCACGGGGTTCTGGAGGGGCACAAGTGTCAGGTTAAGCTGGAGTTGAGTCTTGAATAACGAGCAGAGCTTATCTAGGGAAGGAAGGATGTGGGCAGGGGCAGGGTGTTCCCGACTGCCTTCTGAAAGAGATGGCTCTGGCTAACTATAGAAATTTTATTTTGCCGAATGGAGTTTTCAGGTTTAGATTCAAAAGAATTGCCCCAGACAATAGAGGCTCAGCCAAATACCGTCTCTGAATCCTCTCTTCCCCTTCTTTTCTTCCATCAAACACTCAGCTCCTTCAAATATTGGAGGGCAAGTTGTCGAACAAATGTTTAAAGACTGTCTATCTGGTGACCCAACAAATCAACCCTCCGCCTGGGGTGCCCACCTGGAATATGCACTTTTAAAGTAGCCATATACAGAATAAGCAAACAGGAACATTGGCAAAAGGGGATGGTGGCAAAGACCAGGCAGGATTAAAGTGGAACCACTGTTCTGTGGATCAGAAAATAGTGCAGGGAAAAATGCAAGTATAAGGGGAAAAATACCTCAAAGAATCGCTGAGAACCCCAAGGCACAAGTGGATACCCTTGAATAGCCAAAGAGAGACGGTGAATTTGTCTTCTATGAATGATATTTAGTGAGGATTTAAGAGTCAAAATTGTTTTTCAAAGGTGTAAGAACTGGAGAAGCATAGCTTGTATTTTTAACCCTGGGATCTAGAACTGCTTAAACCTTATAAAGACTTATATACTGAGAACCTGGGATTGCCTGTCTTGAGAAGGAATGCTTGAGGTGGGATGGGGTGAAGGATGTCACGTGACCCGAAGTCCTCCACTTTAACTCCTATTAAAGTTTGAATCTTGAATCCCTTCTGGAGGAAGAAGGACAGCTGCAGGGATGTGCGCAGGAACAAAGCAGACTCATAGACACGGAGAACAGACTGGGAGGTGGGGGGCGGGGGTGGGAGAGAAAATGGTGAAGGGATTAAGAAGTACAAATTCATAGTTACAGAATAGTCACAGAGATGTACATTATGGCATAGGGGATGTAATAATATTGTAATAACTGTGTATGGGGCCAGGTGGATACTTGAAATATCAAAGAAACCACTCTGTAAAGTACATAATTTTCTAACCACTGTGCTGTACACCTGAAACTAACATAGAATAATACTGAATGTAAACTGTAATTAAAAATTAACACACAAGAACATCCCAAAGGAGAAAAACCAGAATCTTTATGGAAAGATTTTTAATACTTCCCTTGGAAGGGAACTGGGAGCAAAAGCAAGGTCTCAGTTGACCTTAGTGTTAGGAGTCAGGACCGGATGATAGGCAGGGGACCCAAACAAGTATGGCCCCATCTTGGGCTTTGGAGGCAGGGTTCCCTTGAGGACAGGTGAAAGACCCCGCATTGGCCCTGGACATTGACTCTAGTGGACAACACCATCCAGAGGTGAGGTCTGACTGAATGCGTGAGACGTCACGTACACGAAGAAGGTTAGAAGGTTGTTTCAGCAGCAGCAGCTCCGCCTGGAGTTGACTGCTCAATACAGGAGCCGTCAGTTGGAGGTTGTTAGAAAATGTATCCAAGCTTAGAGAAAAGGCAGACAGGTAATTGCATGTCTTTTGAATGACATATTGGAGCATTGTCTAACAGGCCCACCGAGAACTGCCGAATACTGTCAGGCAGAGGTGAGCAAACTATGGCTCATGAGCTGGCCCCACTAGTTTTTGTAAATAAAGTTTTATTGGAACACAGCCACACCCATTTGTCATATATTGTCTATGGCTGCTTTTCTGCTACAAAACAGATCCAATGGCCTGCGAGCCTAAAATATTTACTATCTAGCTCTTTAAAGAAAGTTTGCCAACCGCTGCTCTGGGGAAGTGTGCTCTTTCATGATTTACTATTTGTTATTGATTAGAGGTCAGATTCTGTAAAGTTATGTACTAATGTGGAAGATTAATATGTTGCAGATGGATTTCTGCCTAGTAGAAAGGAAAACCCAAAGGGTGACCATTCCTCTTAATTCATTTGGGCTGCTGTAACAAAAATACCATAAGCTGGGCGGCTTTATGAACAACTCACCATTTATTTCTCACAGTTCTGGAGGCCAGGACATGTTACGTTCGGCGTCGGGTGAAGGTCTGCTTCCAAACGGCCACCTTCTCCCCTGTAGCCCCACGTGATGAAAGGAGGGAGGGAATCTCTTGACTCATTTTTTTGGAGAATGGTATTGAAAACCAAGACCTGGGCACAAAGTGTGCTCGTTTCTACTGGGATGTCATTATTCCAGGCCCTCACAGCTGATAGAGTAAGGAGATTTATATGTGAACATACTTCCGTGTGTATATATTTTCTTGGGTATATATTAATAACTATAAATATTTCTAATGTAGCCATGCATATGTATATTGGATAAACATAAGTTCATCCTGATGCCTTTAACTTAATCCATTGCCACAGAGTCACTGTAGCCTCTCCCCCTGGTAACCTCCTACTCCAGTGGTCAGAAAGTTGGCTCCCATCACCTGCCATCCATTCGCTTAATTATTTAATTCCAGTACACATATACAGTGTTTTCAGGATTAGTAACTTCTACTTCTGTGGGAAACATTAGCAAATAAACTGCTGTGTTTACATACAGTTTGTTTTGCCTTTAGTTTTTACAGAGTCCACTCATTGCCAAAGTTAATAGATCAGTACGCTTTTCCCTTACCCCTTTGGTTGAGATGGTTTCAGATACTTATAATAGAGTTAGATGGCTTTGTCACATTCTACATTCCATCCTCAGATTCTCTGACCTTATAAATTATTTTTTAAATTTTTTTATACATTAGGCCTTATTTTTGTGCTTTAAAATTCTATGGGTTTTGACAAATGCTTAATATCTTGTATTCAGCACATATCATACGAAATAGTTTCACTGCCCTAAAATATCCTCTGTACTTTACCTATTAAAATCCCAACTCCCACAACCCCCTGCTAAACCTTTAGCATCCTCTGATTTTTACCATCATTATAGTTTTGCCTTTTCAAGAATATCATAAAACTGAAATGATAACAGTATGCAGCCTTTGTGGACTGGCTTCTTTCACTTAGTAATACGCATTGAAGAATACGTTTTTGCATAGCTTGACAGATTATTCCTTTTTATCACCAAATAATATTCCACTGAGTATATGTGTCACAGTTTATTTATTCACTCACCTATTGAAAGATAAAGATGTTGTCATTGTTTTCAGTTTTTAAGGGATGATGAATAAAGCTGCTGTAAACATTCACGTGCAAAGTTTTTATGTGGACGTTTATTCAAGTCAGATGGACAAATAGTAGCATGATTACTGGATCATATGGAAAACAATTTTTTGTTTTGTGGGAAAAGGTCAAATTGCCTGTAATGTTTCTCTGTCATTCTGCATGCCAACAAGCAATTACTGTTGCTCTGTATTTTCACCAACAACCGAAATTGTCAGTCTGGGGGATTTTCAGCACTCTAGTAGGTATATAGTGCCTTCTCATTGTTTGTTGTTGTTGTTTTTAATGAAAGTTAGCAGAGTGACACTGGTTAAAATTGTGTAGGTTTCAAGCATGCAAATCTATGATACATCATCTGTATATTGCATTGTATGTTGTTTAATTGTTCATTGTTGTTTAATTTGGAATTCCCTAATGACAAATAATGTTGAGTATCTTTTGTATGCTTGTTTGCCATCTGTGCAATTGTCGGGTGAAGTGTCTGTTCAGATCTTTGGTCAATATTTTAGGAGGTTGTTCCTTTTCTTATTGTTCTGTTGAGTCCTTTGTACATTTTAGACAAAAGCCTTTTATCAGGTATGTGTGTTGCAGGTGTTTTCTCCCAGTCTGTGGTTTTTCATTCTCTGAACAGTGTCTTTTGCAGAGCAGAATTTTTTATTTTTAAGGAATTTTACTTCATAATGTTTTTACTTCATTTCTATTGGTGTTATAATTAAAAACTCATCATCAAAACTAAGGCTATGTAAATTTTCTTCTACTTTTTCAGGAAGTTGTATACTTTTGAATTTTACATTTAGGTCTATGATTATTTTTGAGTTCATGCTTATGGAAAGTGTAAGATCTATGTTTAAGTTTAAACATGTGGATGTTCAATTGTGCCAGCACGATTTTTTGGAAAGGCTATCCTTTCTTCGTGGGATTTGTTCCTTTGTCAAAGATCAGTTGGTTATTTTCATATGGGTCTATTTCTAGGCTCTCTATTCTGTTCCACTGACCTATGTGTCTATTACTTTGCTTATAATATGTAGAAAATAAAATAAAATACTTAGAAATAAATTTAACAAAATGCGTCCACAATATGAACATTGAAAACTACCAAAAATTCTGGGGATCTAAATAAATGGGGGGGATATGCCATTTTCACAGGTCAGAGAACACATTGTTATCATGCCATTTTTCCTATATAATATATATGTTTGGGTATTTCTATTCAAAATCCCAGTCCATTTTTATGTAGAAAGTGATATGCTTATTCTAAAATTTATGCAAAAAATATCAAGGTTCTAAAATATCCAAAACAATCTTAAAAAAGAATAAAATTGGAGTACTCATACTTTGTGGTTTCCAAACTTTATACAAAGGTACAATAATCAAGACAGTGATGTAAGGGCATAAATATAGGATTTAGAGTCCTAAAATAAACCCTTGCATTTATAATCAATTAATTTTCAATAAGGATATAAAGACCACTCAATAAAAAATAAATGCTCTTTTCAACAAATAGTGTTGGAACAACTGGATAACCACATGCAAAACAATAAAGTCAGACCCTGACATCACACAAATACAAAACCCCCCACAAAATAGAGGATAGTCCTAAGTGTAAGAGCTAACACAATAAATCTCTTAGATGAAAACACGAGAGTAAGTCATCATGAACTTAGGTAGACAATAGTTTCTTATACAGGACACCAAAAGCACAAGCAACAACAGCAAAAAAAAAAAAGGTAAATTGGATTTTGGCAAAAATTAAAATTTTGTGCTTTGAAGGACATCAAGAGAGTGAAAAGTCAACCTAGGCAAAAATTCAAAAACCATAACAGTACCAAACACTAGCAAGGATGTGGAGCAACAGGAACTTTCATTCATTGTTGGCAGGAATTACAATGGTACAGCGACTTTGGAAGGTAGTGTGACAGGTTCTTACAAAACTAAACATACTCTTCATATAATCCAGTAATCGTGCTCCTTGGTATTTACCCAAAGGAGCTAAAACCTAATGTCCACACAAAACCCTGAACATGGATGTTTATAGAGTCTTTAACATAATCGCCAAAACTTGGAAGCAGCCAAGATGTCCTTCGGTAAGTGAAGGAATAAATAACTGTGGTACATCCAGAAAACAGAATATATTTCAGCACTAAAAAGAAGTGAGCCATCAAGCCATGGAAAGACAGAGGAAACTTAAATGAGCATTATTAAGTGAAAGAAGTCAATATGAAAAGTCTGCATACTATATGATTCCAGGTATACGACAATCTGGAAAAAGCAAACTAGATGCAGTGAAAAGATCAGTGGTTGCCATGGGAAAAGAGGGAGAGAGGGATGAACAGCTGGACTGCAGAGGACTTTTCGGGCAGTGAAACTATTCTGTATGATACCATAATGGTGGCTACATGCCATACATTTGTCAAAATCAATAAAATGTACAACTAAGACTGAACCCTAATATAAACTATTGACTATGGGTAACAATGAGGTGCCGATGTAGGTTCACCAGTTGTAACAAACGCACCACAGTGGTACAGCGGGATATTGATAGTGGGCGAGGCTGTGCCACTATCAACAGCAAGCAGAGAGTACATGAGAACTCTCTGTACTTTCTGCTCAATTTTGCTGTGAATTTAAAATCTCTAAAAAACAGTCAACCTATTGAATGGGAAAAAGTATTTGCAAACCATATACCTGATAAGATGTTTGTTTTCAGAATACATACATCTGAATACATAAAGAACTCTTACAACTCAATAATAAAAAATAAATCAATTAAGAAATGGGCAAAAGATTGCAGTGGACATTTTTTTGAAGATGAGATATAAAGTCCAGTATGTATGTGAAGTAATGCTCATCATCATTAGTCATTATGTACATGCAAATCAAAACTGCAATAAAACACCACTTCACATCCACTAGGATGGCTATACTAAGAGAAACAGGTAATAACAAGTGTTTATGAGAATGTACAGAAATAATTGGAACCCTCATACATTGTTCTGGGAATGTAAAAAGGTGCAGCTGTTTTGGAAAATAGTTTGGCAGCTCCTCAAATGTTAAACAGAATTATCATATGACCTAGAAATTCCATACCTGGGTATGTACCCAACTAATTGAAAACAGGTGTTCAAACAAAAGCCTGTCCACTAAAGTTCAGACGCACAATTCACAATAGCAAAAGATGGAAACAACCCAAGTGTCCATCAACTGATGAATGGAAAAACAAAATGTGGTACATCTATACAATAAAATGTTATTCAACAATAAAAAGAAATGAAATATTAATACATGCTACATGGAGGAGACTTGAAAACATTATACTAAGTGAAAGAAGCCGAACACAAAGGCCACATATATTATAATTTTATTCATATGAAATGTCCAGAATAGGCAAACCATAAAGATGAAAGATTAGGATTGCAAAGAGCTCGCTGGAGGGAGAATGGGGAATGACTGCTAATGTGTGTGGAGGTTAAAATGTTCTGAAATCAGATACTGTTGAAGGTTGCACAACTGTGCATACACTAAATACCAGTGAACTGAGTGCTCTAAAGAAATACATCTTACAGTACATGAATTATGTCTCAATAAAGCTTTGTAAAAGTAACTCCGACTGGGTTGGCAAAAACTCAATAGCTACAGGGTGGTAATAGTTTATTAAATATCCCACAGATTCCAGAGGATTATAAGTATACCTACCATTTCTAAGAATATGCATAGTTGAGTTAAATAAATCAAGTAAATGCTTGATTTGTGTTTTAAAACAACTTGAAAGTCTATATAGCCCAGGTCCCTAAATACTCCTCAAAGGTTATTATTTAATTTATTGTTTGGCAAAGCTTACTATATTTTGCTTATCAGGGTGGTTCTTTAGACAGATTCTATAGAGCAGAGTGTGCCAAAGAATTAAATTCCCTAAAATCCTGTAGAAAATTTAAATGGCCAGTTTTCACAATAGCTCATTTAAAAAACTCTTTAATCATCACTGAGTATAAAACCATAAAACAAAGCCAAATTAAGTAAAAATTTTCCTCCCTCTGGCTCTTTACTCGGGAACATAATTTAATGCCTGATCAGCCATGTCTATGAGCTAGTCACCTTATCAAGTGCCTTTAGAAAATCTCAGGTGGAAACTCTATCTATAGTTTGCATCTACTCACCCCATTGTCTCACTTCTTTGTTGCTAGGATACCACTTTTTGGTGATGTGAACCTATTGGAATATTAAAAATTTATTTCTAGTCAAGTTTGTTTTCTACATGGCCTTAGGAAAAGAAGAGGTCAAGTCCATGCACACATAAAACAGGTTCCAGAATGGTTTTAAATCTCTGGTAACAATTCTGAAGATATTTTTTATTTAAAAATCGAAAGCCTCATTTTGTTATCAAAATTTCAAGTTTTAGCTTTGTGTATTAGTTTGTGTATTAGTTCCATGAGAGGAAGAGGAGGTCACGTCACGGAAACTGTTCCTTCCGTCTAAAATGGCTGACTCATCTTGTCTCTCAAAGACAAAACCTCCAGGGTACAGAAAACTCCCTCCTTCTTTAAAGATTCATTTTTTTCTTATTTCTTAGAGCTCCCACGTTCAAAACTAGAAACTGAAACAATTTCTTTTCCTGATTAGAAGGTTTAAAAATTAGTATTATTGAGCCCTGGCCAGTGTGGCTCCGTTGCTTGGGCGTTGTCCTGAAAACCGAAGGGTCACAGGCTTGATTTCTGGTCAGGGCATGTGCCTGGGTTGTGGGTTCCATCTCAGGTGGGGGCACATGCAAGAAGCAACCAATCAATGTTTTTTCTCTCACATTGATATTTCTCTCCCTTCATTCCACTCTCTCTAGAATCAATAAAAGAAAAATTAGTATTATTCAGTTAACTTTGATTCCAATTAATTCAATTCAGTAGTGTGTATGGAACACCCACTACATACAAGTCATTGTACTAACCAGTTTGGAAGGTGTGGAGATGAATAGGCAACAGTCACTGTCTTTAGGATAGTCATATCCTAGTGAAGAAATGGACATATGCACGATATCCAGTATTGGCCTCTGGAGGAGGAAAAAACTGAATTGCTCCAGGCCCAGCACATAGAGTCCCAGCACCTGCTCTGGGGTCTGCAGAAACACAGGTCCAGAGCCTGCATTGGTTGGATGTGAACCAAAAGGGCAATTAAGATATGCAGTACTGTCGGGGTATTAGAGCAGCCCCAGAGTAATAGCTCAAAGAAGGTTACCAGACAAGGAAAGCCAACTGTGTGAAAAATTCATAGGTCAGAGCTCAGCTGGGCTGAGCCTATGGTCTCTTCCCCAGACACTGGGGGTGGGTCAGAGGGGGTGCTGGTAAGGAAGGGCATGACCCAACCCTGACCTGGAATAGGATGGTAAATACCATGGGGCAGGGCAAATCTATCTGACAGGAGAATGGATGGGATTTAAGAAAGCTTTGCAAGCAGCACGACTGTTAAGCTGGGCCCTACAGACTTGGTCAGGCTTCTTTAAGCAGAAGGAACAAGGAATGGGCATACAAAATACAAAGAAAAAGGGAAACAAAACATGAAAGCAGGAGGGTGCTGCTGTGTGAAGGCAACAGCTAGCAATGGTGGACCAGGAGCATGGAATGTATTCAGCCACAGGGTGAGGAGAAAGTGGCCTGGGAGGTAAAGCTGGGATCTTGGGCCAGATTTAGAAAACCATTGAAATACCACGCTAAGTGATTTGAACTTTATTTCGTATGTGCAAGGAGGATCCATTCAGGGTTGTTGAGTAGTGCAATGTTGTGAAATATTACTTTTCAGTAATAAGTTGACTGATCAACTCCACTCAGTAACATTTAAAAATGATTTGCTTTTAAATGTGTCTTGGTTATTCTCTAAGTGCCCCCTCACATGCATTCTTCACCCTCTCTCCTGGGCTGGGCACAGGAAGGCTGACTTTGCTGCGCTGTCTTGCTCTCTGCCTTTCTGTAGGGTGTGGCCAATGGAAGGCACCAGCAAGATATTGGAGGTCAGGAGGAGAGAGAGGTAGTTATATATGTTTGGTCAAGGGCTGTGTTTCTACACCAAGACCTTAGTTATTGCAAAATGTCTCCTTTCTGCAGTTATGATTCTTGCCAAGCTCCCTCCTCCTGCCCCTCCAGGTCTAAGGGTGGTGATGAACTCTCCCTCTGCTGGTCACTGAGTGCATCACCCCTTTCGATGTTTCCCTCTACCCAGCTTTATGGGGTGGGGGGATCCTAAGACCACTTCCAGGTTAGGTCACTCACTAAGAGAACACACATGCTCAACATATAGTCGTACTCATGGCTAAGATTCACTCCAGCAAAAGAATACAAAGCGTGCAACAGAAAGAAGGAGCTCCTACCTTTCGTGACAGCATGGATGTAACTGGAGAGCATTATGCTGAGTGAAATAAGCCAGGCAGCGAAAGACAAATACCATATGATCTCACCTATAAGTGGAACTTAATCAACAAAACAAACACACCAGCAAAATAGAATCAAAGGCATGGAAACAAGGAACAGACTGACTGCCACCAGAGGGGAGGGGAAGGAATAAGGGGAGAAAAAAGGGAAGGGACTAGTCAAAGAACAGGTCTAAATGATCCACAGACATGGACAACAGGGTGGGGATTGACTGTGGGAGCGGGGGATAGGCAAGGCAGGGGAGAGCAACTCAATAAAATGGGACAACTGTAATAGAACAACAATAAAAAAAGAATACAAAGCAAAATCAACAAAGGTACAAGGCACATGGGTGCAGTCTGAAATAAACCAGCACAAGCCCTGTGAAAGCTCTCTCAGCAGACTCACACAAGATGTACTTGATTCTTCGCCACAATGAGTTATAGTAGCACGTGTGAAGTGTCTACCGGAGAAGCTCATTAGAACCTCAGTGCCCAAGGTTTTTAAGTGGGGGTTGGTCGCTTAGGCACCTGCTAACTGGCACACACCAAAGTCCCAGACTCCTGGAAGGAAAGCAGCTGTTCAGCATAAGCCATATTGTTTGCACAAACAGGGTAGGCGCAGTGAGCCGCTCTTATCAGGGAGTAGTGGGAAGCCTCCTCCAATCCAGGTTCCCAGGTGCCAGTCAAGTTTGCAAGCAGGCCTTTCTAAGGACAGCAGTTTACTATGTTAACTTTTTCTGCATTCCGCATTTCTGCAAACAATATCTTTGTTGGAGATTTTTTAGTCAAACCCTTTCAAGTGGACCATCTCTTTCCTCCTGGGAGCCTAATAAATACAGAACAATTCTATATCTGTCTGTTTTGTGCCTGTTCATACACACATATAAATTGGTGAGCATTCACTTCTGCAAATGCATTTCCTTTCTTTTCAGGTTGACTTCAGAATTTCCCAGGTCTGAGACACACCAGGACATGGGAGAAGCCAGGGTACTCCCAGGCCATCAAACCATAGCCGTCACAGCCTCTCCTATGCCACACACATGATTGAGCTTCTCTCTCCATTTGTCCTCTAGGTCCCTTGTGGGGATGGACTGTGTTCCTGACTTCCAGGCTGTTCATTGGAGGCCCTGGATACTCCCCACCACTCAACACCTTTTCTTCTGGCGCTGGGCCCTGCACAAACCTGCCAGAAGGCAAGGAACCCCAACGCCCCATCCCTGACCTGACTGAGTTTAGCCCCTTTTAGAATCCCTGCCCTGCTACCCTTGACACTCTCACTGCCTAAAAGGACCTTGAGTTTTTGGAACCTCAGTAGACGCACAAGTAACAACTTTTAGGCATTTGACCTATGTCATGATACCCGTCTTCCATTTGGGACAGTCCTTTTATGACTCATCTACTAGTGTATGGCTTTTTTACCACCTTGCCTTAGGTCCACACCCTCCCGAGCTTCCTTTCCTGCTACTGTGAATATTATTGTTGCATAAAAAGCTACCTTAAATTTTAATGGCTGGAATCCATAACCATTTGAATATACTTCATGCTTTTTTAGGTCAGGAATTTGGAAAGGGCTTGGCTGGATGAGCCTTCGGCTCCACATGATGTTAACTGGGGCCACTCAGTGGTATCCAATCAGTAGCTGGACTAGGTTGAAGGGTCCAAGACAAGTGGACGGCTGGCACCGCGGGGCCCCTCTCCACATTCATGTAGTCTCAGGGCCTCTGCAGGGCGTTTCTCCAGGAGGTTAGCATATTTCTTATATGATCGACAAGGGCTCCAAGAAACCACATAGAAACTGCCAGTCCTTTAAAGGCCAGCCTGGATTTAAGGAGAAGGCAAATAGTCCCTCCCTCTCACTGGGAGGAGTGTCAGAGAATTTGTGGCCAGATTTGTGGAACTCATCAGTTAGAAGAGGTCACTGACAACCATAGCAGCTACAGCAATGTTGGCACACAGCTATGGCCTCCATAAGCTCTGCTCCTCCATTTCCTTCCTCTTCCCGACATCACTGTGTGCAGTGTCATCTCAGGCTAGAGAATCACTTTCCCCTCCAGGCATGCAGTCTGAGCTCCCTGTGGCTACTGCCACCCCAGTAGGGTTATAAATCACAAACATGAGATTGGGTTTTGCAACAGAACTGGCGCGAAAAACACTTTGGCAGTGACTCTTTCTCGCCTTGTCTGTGTTTTTTTTTTTTTCCAGAGGAGCATCTGGAAATGAGTGGGGTGTCCTTCTGTGCTTACGGTTTGCTTCCCTCCTGGGTCAGCCCAGGCCACTGCACTGCAGATGTGGGGTGACTGTGATCCTCCGGGAGCCGTACCAGGAGCCTGTGTCAGGCCTGAGCCCAGGGCTGGAAAAAGGTGAAACCACCAAACAGGAATCCTCCTAGAAAAGCCCCTCGGACAGACCCGGAAGACCCTCCTACTGAACTGCATTTTCTAGAGAAGACGATGCTGGTGAGGTTCCAGCACCCTCATGATTTTCCCCTTCAGAAGGGTAAAATTGCCCAAATGAAGCATATGACAAATCAAGCAAATGAAGGGGGAGGAGATTTTAAAGGACTCTGAACGCACTACTGAAGCATGTGTATTATTTCTACACACACTTTTAAAGTGGAAAAATCGTAAGATTATTTGCAGTGGGAGCACACCCAAAGCCCTGTCACGGCTGTAATCTCCTGGGACTGGCCTCTGGTGCTGTGTGAGCCGCAGCCTGCTGTGATGATGATGAAGTTCTGGCACTTAAACCAATGGCCCAAGGTCTTTGGTAATCAAATTATGCATAATAAATTTAAAGGAGAAAAAAGAGGACTTTCTCATTTTTAACTTGAAAAAGCAGAACAACAAATTAAACGTGGGTTTCAGTGTTCTATAAATAGAAATATCCTGCCATCCACACTCTGTCCCTAAGTATTTCTTCCATCCAAGTCGCAAAGCACCTTCTCTTCCTGCAGCACTCCAGACTGTCAGCTGGAGGGAGGTCTGCCAGCGGTAGGCTCACACCACACTCCCAGAAGTAGGCAATAGTCCCAGGGAGATCTGTCCCTAACAAATGATAGTGACTATCTGGACCAATCTGATGATTTTTCTTAGCAGTTTGAACTTGAGGCATGGGAAGGGGTGCAGAAGCAGGAAGTCATGTAGAACGAAAGCAGTAGCACAGGTCATGAGTTGATAGAAGACCTGCGTAAGTAAAAGCCATAGAGAAAGATATCAGAAGGCAGAAGCCATTAAAGAAGGAAGAGGACGAGAAGGGAAAAGAGGAGCAAGAAGAAAGAACAACAACATAAAAGCCTTGAGTAAACAGCAGCTAAAGGACATATGTTAGAGAGGAAGGTGGTTGGTTGGGATTGATTGAAGAATGAAGGACAGAGTCAAAGAGCCGAGTCCCTGTAACTGCAGAGCACCTCAGTTGGGATTGACAACTGCAGCTGCTCAGGGGACATCCAGGTGACTCAGCCTCTGGAACTTCGGTGGACCCCAAGACAAGCTCCAAGTTCACAAACCTGGCTCCCTCCTGTCCCTACGAGGCCTGATTGAGCAACTACTCCTGGGTTCCCATGGGGTCTGGCCAATCTTAGTTATTCCCAAAAGTATTCTCACAATAAATCTTCTCTTGTCTGAAGTGAATTGGGTAAGTGCCTATTTCTTCCTACCAAAAAGACTAACTAACTAACCCAATGCTTGTAATGAAAAATCACAAGTATATTCTTTATAGACCAGATACAAGAAGAGGAAAACACAAATGCTCTTAAAAGTTTGGTTTATCTTTATAGGGCTCCATTGCATTGTGACAATACAGATTTAAGACCATATACATTGAAGAAGTAAATGTTAGACCTTTTCCTCATCTATCCTACCGATACCACTGATAATACAATATTCCAGATTAAACCTGTATTCAACCCAGAGCCCAAGACAGCATTCTATATAAAGGAAGTACTCAATAAATATTAACCATTGCAGATGATAGGAAATATTGAAGATACAATCTAACAGAAGTTATGAACCAGAGGCAGTACCACCCCCTCCAGTGACCATCTGAAAACAAGTTGGGGCATTTGTATTTGCCAGTGAGGTCTGCTGATGGAATTTAATGGGGAAGGGTCAGGAATGCTAAGATTCCTGCAGTGCTCATGAGAGTCCCATACAATGAAGAATTATTCTGACAAAAACACAAATGCTGCCGTCTTTAAGGGCCACTGGGCCTTCACACACGTGTGGTGACCAGACTGAAACTTCTAACTTGTGCCCTGATCCACAGTCAGACCGCACAATAGTCCATCCCATGGTCAGACAAGAGAACGGTGTATTTTGAATCAGAATTAGCCCAGAAAAGTCATAAGGTGCTAATTTAGCTGTAGGCCAGTCCCAGTGCTTGTGTTCTGGGCTCTGTCTTGAAAGACAACACACTCCTTCTCGGTAGCAATAAAGAAGACAATAGACAATAAAGAAGAACATAGATTTGTCCAGGTAAGAAAATAGAACATATGTCATTTAACAGTTTGATAGCTTAACTTATTACGTATAAATATTGAGACTCCTGGCCTGTGGGCCTGCATAAGTTAGGGGTGAACCTGATCACACCCCAGTTGGCCAATGTGGATGTACCTTAAAGAAAAAAGACAGGGCATATGGCTCAGAGATATAATCACTGCTCTTAATTTGTGTGATGTATCTACCATTTTAATTCTGTTCCCTTAGGAAAACCAGAGAGGATCCTGTTCCCAGACCACAAATGCCTTCACATTCATACTAGGGGAACTGTCATTTTTTGAAGGCATGCCGGTTTTTACAGGGGCTTCTTGGGAGTCAGCTACGCCTCTGCCCCTTAAGTCTCTGCCTCGCATCACAATTTGAGAAAACTAGAGTCTTTTGTTCACGAGCGAACTACATGTTCCCTTATTTTTAACGAAACAGCTGCATGCCCATCACCCATACATTAAAGTACACGAGTTGAAAGTCTGATGACTGATTTGCCTTTTAATGGCATTAAGGAAAAATTCTCAAGTGAATAATCAAAGCTTGCTAACATTTATATTAGAGGATGGGATGGGAAATAATTTTTTCCTTTCTCTTAAGAGTTTGCCTGGTTACCAGAAATGTCCATTTCAATTCAGTTTCAATCTTTAGAGTGATTTTTTTTATGTTTGGTTAAAGCTTCAGTTTCTATTTGCTTCTTCTGATCACCCTGAAGATTAATAAATAAATAAAACTGCATTTACATTTTTTTCTCTGAGCCTTAATGCACAAAGTATTTTTCCTACTTCAGCAAGCACCTAAAATAGCCTCTTTATCAACAATCTAACCATGGCTTTGATGCAGGTAATTATCATTCTCTTTTCACTATTTTTTTAAAACCATGTGTTGTTATGACAATTGCCCACTTGATTTCAAACAGGCTTTGCAGTACAAAAGTGACTAAGCAACAATAAGACTGCGAAAAAGGCACTGTGCCTGTGGCCTATAGCTCATAGCCAGAGCAATGGGTCAGGAGTCAGGAGACAGACCCCAGGTAGCTGTGGGACCCTCTGAACACAAGGGAGCCAGATTTGTCAAGGTCACTTCTAAGCCCAGAGGTCTATAATCCCACAGGTTAATGTCTTCATTCTGGAGGAAATCTATGGAAAGTTCCAGAGAGGCTCAGTCCAATGCTTATATCAGCGAAGTGGCGATTTTTTTCCCCCTGCTGCTGTCCAAGAGAGAAGTAAAGTTCAGAATGAGATGCATAAAGAACAAGGTCGTGCCCTGGCCAGTCTGGCACAGTTGGTTGGAGCATCGTCCCATAACTGAAAGGCTGCAGGTTCAATTCCCAGTCAGGCCCCATACTCGGGTTGTGGGTTGGACCCCCAGGTCCAGGTGCATGTGGGAGGCAACCAGTCAATGCTTCTTTCTCACATTGATGTTTTTCTCTCTCCCTTCCTCTCTCTGAAAAACAAACAAAAAACACAAAAAGGGAGGTCATTTTACTACAAACATTCCTAGGAGTAGAGATTTCTTAATAGTATCAGATGCTCACATAATGTCCCACATGTGCCAGTAGCTGTTCCAAGAGTTTTACGCACATTAACAGGGGCACTGATGGGGCCCAGTGAAGAGACAATGACAGCAGCCACCCAGGGAAGACAGGACAAGTCCCAGGGCAGGTGTGGCTCCATACGTGAAGCAGTCTGACACAGCTGAGCAGGACGAAACCTTCGCAATCATCTGAGCTACCTTCCCCGTTTTCCCAGTGAAATAAGAGAAATGACTTGTCTGAGGTCTCAAATGGGCTGTGAAGGAAAATGTTACAGAACACCCCTCACCACTCAGCTTCAAAACAGGTGTGGTGTGTAATAAAAATGCACCAAGATAGAGCTGAAGGCAGCTCTGAAAGGTAGCTTTCAGGGACAGTCAGGAACTTGTGATTGTTCCCTAAATAGAAGAAGGTAATAAAAGGAAGGGACATAAAGAAAACTTTAACCTGCATGTTTAATCTATGTTAGAGATTAAATAGAGATTTAATCTATGTTAGAGATCTCTACGTTGGAGATTGGCGGCCCCGTACAAACTAGAGCATTTGGCCTTGGAGTCAAACCACCTGCCTTCAAGTCTGTGGTCTGTTGCTGATCATCTGTGTGGCTTTAGGCAAGTCATTGAACTGCCCCAATCTTTATTTTATAAATAACACATTAGAAATTCTAATAACCTACCTCAGTGGAGCTCTTGTGAAATTCTAAGAAAATGTGTGTTCAGAGGAGCCTTGTCGTTCTCCGAAATATTGGAGAAACATCAACAGTGTTCCTTATTATTACCTGTTAAAGTAATGTCAACAAGATGTGCACTTCCAAAAGGGAATAGTGTGATAACTTCAGAGTAATGAGTGATAAAATAATCAAATGTCTTTGCCAAGTATTCCCAAGCACCCACATAAGTCAAGATGTTTTCTGTAGGCAGTATCTCGTAGAGTGAAGAAGTTGGGTCAGTTGTTTCCAGAGTTTTCACATGAGTGACAAACAAAGGAGAGAATAAATTAACAGAAAGCTTTCAATATTTCCCTCCCAAGCAAATGCTCAGGGTGTTGACAGGACACACGGGAAGTTAGCAACCGCTCTCAAATGGCACTTATTCCCAGTTCTATTCCTTTCTGGCTCTACAGGTGCTCCTGTGATTACATCTTTTTACCAACACCCTCTCAGGAACAGCTCTGGGAGAGGCTCTATGTAGGAAGCATATAGCATGAACCTGAAGTCTTAAAACAGCTGAAATGCATTTTGATGCTGGAGAAAAACTTAGTTGACTTGCCAAGAATCACTGGGGTAGCGTGCTCCTGGAGGCAGTACTGTGTAAGTAATAAACTCTCATAGTCGTGAGATTAGCCTGTGCTTGTTTCTCTCCTAAGGAACAGAGGTAGATTGTGATTTAAATTCCTCCGGAATAAAAGCCTTTGGCTGCTCAGCAAGTCCTTCCTTTGGGGAAATCGAAGGCAATGGCCAGTGGCCAACTTGGCCCTGAGGTTGGATTTGGAGCACCTCTGAGATGTATGAATACTGAACAAAATATGCAGAAGCCATATTCCCTGACCACCATGGCCCCAGACACACATCACATAAACACCTGTGTCTGGTCCCAGACAAAGGAGACAGGGTCGGGGGGAGAAGCAATCTAACTGGAATGCTGAGCTATTTTCCTAGTTCTGTAGGGAAAAGGAAGAGGAGAAGGCAGGTTACTGTGACAGAAAAACCTTGGGGAAGGCAGGGCCTGGGAGAGCGAGGACTACCAGCAAATTTGTGCATGAGCTGCAAACTCGGGTAGGGGGCCAGGAGAGAATAGGGGACGGCTGGGGGCCTGGGGCCTGGTGTACCCGGTGATCCATATCCCCAGCTTGGTGACTCACATCCTCCTAACTTTTGGTGGGCTAGACTGATGTACAACTAGTTGGTGAAATGTAAAAGCTTCCTGCAGTATAGGCAGCATTTTCTCCCCAGGTGTATTTTCAAAAGATGATGTGATTTGGACACAACATGTTTTCCAACCTGAAGCAATATTTGTGCAGTGTGTTAGTGTATTTCAGTCAGCAAGCATGTTCGTTAGTGTGTGCGTGCATGTGTCCGTGGTTAGAGTACTTTTCCACGTGATGCCCAACACGCTCACCTGTGTAAGTTAATTCTCTAAAAGTGGACGGCTATTCGTTTGGGCTGTGACACCCAACAACTATTCACTGGCTAGTCTGTGGGGCCTGCTAGGTTTGCAGAGGTTGAGGTCGATACGCACTATATTACTACTTAAATAACTAGGTCTTTGGCACAGCCCTTCCCCAAAACAAAACAAGAAACAAAACTATAACAACTTCTAACCCCCACTCCCAATACCACACTGAATACTCCACTCTAAAGCCATTTGCTCAGGATGCTGGGCCTTGTGTTTCCTTTCTTCTGAGAAGGAAGCTGAGTGCGCCCCCTCGTGGCTCAAGGACGGTAACTGCACTCCCAGGCCTTCTGTTCTTTGCCTGTTTACAAACAATTCTGCAAGCGAGGCAAATGTTCAGTTCAAGGACTTTGGGGCTACAGTGCCGAAGTTTAGTTGCAGCTACTGAAGCACTGAAAGGCCTGTGGGCCTATGGAGCATATGGCTACCTGTGTTTGGGGTGTCTTCTTTGGCATTTCTTCCACACTGGTGATGTGTGAAGAAGGGCTGGTAGCTTCCTCCTCTTGCCACAACCCCAACCCAAATTCTCTTACTCCAAAGACCTTGCTGCATCCTCTCTGCCAGGCTTCCTCTCTACTCGAACCTGTAGCTGTGGTCAAGGAAATGGTGTAGTGCAGTGACAAAGGTTATTATCCCAGATGGTCAGAGCCTTGGGAACTCAGGGAAATTCTGTGTTTAAGTTTTGGTTCAATAGCCAAAGTTCATTCTCAGCTCTTTGAATTTCCCAGGAACTCATCTCACTGATATCTCTCAGGGCCTTAATGTACAACTTTGCCACACCAAAAATAGCCGCACCACCACTCATCTGGAATGTTTGTGATACTTGCTTGCATAAGATACAGCCATCGGAATTACCACCTAAGGTTAAGATCTGTTTCCAGCGGCCCCCCACAGCTCACTGTCTGTCTTGCTACTCTAATGGCTATGGAGTCAATCCCTAGATGAAGAGCTCCGTGAGGCAGGACTGAAATTTCTGGATAAATTATTATTCCTGGCACCTAGCATGGGTCCCAATACATGTTATGGACTGAATTATGTCTTTCTCCGTATTCGCATGTTGAAGCCCTAACCCCCCGCCCAAGTGAGTGCATTTGGAGATGGCCCTTTAAGAAGGTAATTAATGTTAAATGAGATCATAAGGGCGGGGCTATAATCCAATAGAAGTGGTTCCTTACAGGAAGAGGAAGAGACACCAGAGATCTCTCTCTGCTCAGGGGTGCAGGGGAGTGGCCACGTGAGGACGCAGAGTAAAGGTGGCCTTCCACAAGCTAGGGAGAGGGGCCTCCCTAGAAACCAACCCTGCATGCGCCGTCACCTTGGACGTGCAACCTCCAGAACTGTGAGAAAATGAATTTCTGTTCTTTAAGCCATGCAGTCAGTGGTATTTTGTTACGGCAGCCTGAGAAAACTAGCACAGAAAGGAAAGTTCTTTAATGAAATTTCTACAGCCAGACCATAACATGGTTGTAAATTCCAAAGAAGGAGGAAGGACAGAAACCAGCCTGCATTGAGAGCTGATGACAGAGGCAGCTCTGTGCCAACTGCTCCTCAAGGACATCCAGTGATTGTCTTCTTATCTAAGAAGCACCCCTGGGGAAACTTGTGCTCACCCAGCCAGGCACCCAGGGTGACACAACTCCCCCTGGATGGTGTTCCACTAGCACTTACCCCAGCTGCTGGCTGCCAGCGATTTCACGGGTATGTGAGCTTAAAATCAGCTTTCACTGGGTGAGATGAAACTCGGCAACACACAGCTCTCCTCCCCCAACCCCCACCAGGGGTCCTGTCTTCTAAATGTCCCCATGAGCGTCTGCGAGCGCCCAGGAGTGACGGCTGTGTCTCTCACACTGTGTTGGATTTTATGGCCTTTGTTTCATTTTGGTCAACAAAATTTAGTGAGAAAACCCGGCTTCCTGTGAGGAATGAGCCAAAACCAGTGTCAGGTTTTCAGCATGAACCTTGTCTTTCCCTTTAATAACAGACATCAGACCACCTGCAAAAACATATCCACGATTACCAAGAACTTTTTAAAAAATAAATATGCACTACAGATTTCGTAAGGAAAGACAGGCTGTTGCTTCTGGACTTCAAGTGGGCCATTGAGAATCTTTTCATCTTTGATCACGGAAGCAAGGCACGTGGGTAAGAGCAGGGAGCAGGGAGGCCTCACGTCCCACGCAGGGCTCTTCTGGAACCGCCAGCAGCCTTGAATCCGGAGCTGCCGGCCTTGAATCCTGAGTGGGCTTCACCAGTCACTGCTTGTGAGGCATGGTGCAAGTTACTTAACCTCTTCATGTCTCAGTTTTCTCATCACAAAATTGGTGAGGGTAATATCGTAGTAAGGATTAAAAGAGGTAATAGATACAAAGCACTTGCAATAGTAAATACCAAAGAATTAGTGTTCAATAAATTATTGGCTTGACCAAAAAAGTTTGTTTGGTTTTCTCCCGTAAGATGGCTCTAGTAGCCCTTAGTTATCTTTAACTTCATTTGAAACAATTCTGTTACATTGTATTTTGACAGCTCTCATATCAGCGTGCATTTTTTTAAAATTATCAAAATTGGTGAATTTTCATGTAGCCATCTTAATTGGTGATGGGAGAAAAAATATGAAAAAATGAAAACATTTTCAGCATATTATGCTTTATTATTTCAAGAAAGGTAAAATCACAACCGAAACACAAAGATTTGTGCAGCGTGTGGAGAAGGTGCTGCAACTGATTGAATGTATCAGAAGTGGTTTGCGAAGTTTCATGCTAGAGACCTCTTGCTGGACGATGCTACACCGTTGAGTAGACCAGTTGAAGTTGATAGTGATCAAATCAAGACATTAATTGAGAACAATCAACATTATATCATGCAGGAGATAGCCGACCTACTCAAAATATCCAAATCAATAAAGTTATTGGTGAAAATGAAAAATGTGTCTTTTATTTTACAGAAAAAAACTAAATGGACTTTTTGGCCAACCCAATAGTAGCTATCTTTCCGTCAGAAAAAGAATAGGAGGAGGAAAAGTGATTATTCAAAAACTGTAACCTCTGTAAATAAATAATAATTCTTACAAGATTTTTTCTACCGCTTTTTAATGTTGGTTTATTGTAAAAAATAAGGAAAGAACATGTGCCAAGATAGCATTTCAGATGCTAATCCACATTTTTCCCCATGTTTTCTTAAAAGAACTCCTCCCATTCTGTTGGAGGCTCTGCCTGAGCCAGGTAAGGGTGAAAGTGGAGAAAAGGAGAAGAAACCCTCTGGTGGGCGAAGTCCAAGTTTTGACTTGTAAATCCTAGATCAAGACAGGAAGCCCATGAATAAACATTAGATTTGAGAGAATGCAAGGTGTTATAAGAGGCAGTTTGCCTGTCCCAGAGGAGAAAAAATAAAAATAAAAAACACTGGGGATAGAAACTCAAAGAACAGCACAGAGAAGGGCTCTGTGCTCTGCCCGCTCCTGCCCCAGCCCCCCACCCCCGCCAGCCTCGGGAAGCGGGAGATGAGAGAACTCACAGGAGGCTGGGCATCTGGGGGGAGCTGAGGGGGCAGCAAGTGTTCTGCACCAACCGCAAATGCAACGGGGGAAGGGGTGGCTGCAGGAATGTCCAGGCGGCTAGGGCTGAGGTGGCCTCACAGAATTCCCTGTTTCCCACGGAGCAACTGGATATTTCCCAGAAGAGTTTAGAAGTCCTCAGAGAGAACCTGGCCTGGAGAAGCTGTGAACCATTGGGAGGATCCAACACTGCTCTGATCAATCAACTGCCTTGGAGGTCAGACAGGAATCAGGGCACCTTAGCAAGGACAGTGACAGTGGTGAAGACTATGGAGACTCCATGCCTTCCTTGGCCCCCTG
The DNA here is from genome assembly GCA_028533065.1 of Trachops cirrhosus. Lineage (NCBI taxonomy): Eukaryota > Metazoa > Chordata > Mammalia > Chiroptera > Phyllostomidae > Trachops > Trachops cirrhosus. The sequence goes on along the minus strand of CM052539.1, from coordinate 162,630,941 downwards.
TTAATCCGGGGCCACCATGAAAGCTTCCTGGACTTTACATCAAACTTTGGATAAAGAAACGGGGTCCTAAATTAGCTCAGCCCAGGACCGCCATACATAGGGCTGCCGGTTGTTGTTTGCACACAGCCCAGAAAACAGGTGGAGAATACAGTCTAGTTTGTGGTTTACCGTTGCACCACATGTGCTGGTGTGTGGCTGCATTGGCCTGGAGGGGCACCTTTCCCAGTTTGCACAATGATGCCCCCAACTTTTACACGAGCAGCTACTAGAGGAAAATGACGAATGGGAAGAAGTCGGCCCAGTGCCGCACAACCACCGAGGCACGGAGTTCCCCTGCAGTGTGGCCGGTGTTTCGATGTGTCCTCAGGCAAGCTGAGCAATGTTCGCTTTGCCTCAGCTGTCTCTTTCAGAAAATGGGCTTTTTCTTTTCTCACATCCTTAGTGTAAAAGGAGTTCCTAAAGTGACTTGCAACCCAGTATTTCCTTCTGTGGAGCCACAGTGTTATGAAATATTTGTTACAGCTCAGGGACAATGACCGGCTGTGCCAATTGCAGTCCCTGGGGTCGCCCTACCCCAAGGCCTACCAGGTACAGAATCACTGGTGCCGTCACAACGAACAAACACTGGCGTTTGGCCCACCCTTGGTTGTTTGAATTTCAGTGCCAGGGGTAGGAGGTCTGAAAAACATGAAAAGAAACAGCTGAATTCCAAGACACTCCTTCAGATAAAGTTTCCTTTCAAACATTTGTACCATTCTTCATCAATATTTATAAAGCGATGACTAGATACAGCTGCATTCCTCTTGGGCTATGTCTAGAACACACCCGTGATGCCTGATCAAAACGCAGTTGTTTGTTTATAAGCAAGCTTCTTTGAAAATGAGGAACCAAGTCAACCCCACATAGCAAAAAAGGTAAAACATGAAAAATAAAATAAAATCAGATACATGAACACAAAAGATCAATGCAGTTTTCAAAGGGCATCATGATGTGATAGAGAAACCGTGGGATTCAGAGTCCTGGCTTGGTTTGGGGCCCAGATTCTTGTGGCAGAGACTCCGAGCGAGGGAACCAACAAGGCTGAGCTCTAGTTTCTTCCTCACGAGGTACTATGGAAGTTATGATAAATGCAGAGAAAAATAGAACTATTCTAGAAGTAGTTAGCAGATGGATCTGGCCTTTCAAGCAGGCTGAATGTCAGAAATGCCTGCCAAAGTGTTGAAGATTGAGGCCCGTTAGGGTTTCGTCTTGTGTTTTTGGTCTAATCTTTGAGAAACACCAGAAATGCGACCCTTGGTAGGTGCCACATGGTTCATGGAATTCCCACACGACTCCTCTTTGAGGCCGGGACTCCCATCCCTTGCTTATGTTAGAACAGCTTGAGAAGGACTTTTTAATGCCAACGTCCAGGCCCCTGGCCTCGACTGATGAAGGACATGCTCTGGAGTTGTTTACGAAGCTCTGAAATGAGTCTATCGCCCAGCCTGTACTCAGAGCCACTGAGTTAACAATCTTAAGATGCCTATTGAAAATCCAGGGCAGGTAAAACTTAAAGTCATACTTCTTGCAACAATCCCAGTTTCAGGCGATTTATCAGATTAGCTAGTCAGTCCCTCAGCAGTGCAGTGCAGGAGGGGACATACACAGGTGATTCTGAATGTCCGGATGATGTACCGTAGAAGCACCGGCACCTCTACAAAGAGTCAGGGGAGGAGGGAAGAGGCAACATGATAATGAATTTGCTCATCCTCAGCATCATCAATTACCACTTATTGAGTCACTACGAAGTGCCAAGTACCATACGCCAGGCATTTCACACTTGACTCTTGCAGGACTGGTGTGGAGGCTGGAGGCAGGGTCCGGGTAGAACATATGGAGTAGTAATATTGTGTGGCTTTTCTGGAAAACAATGTGGCAATCTGTACCCAGAGCCCTCGAGATGTTCACATTCTTTGGCCAAAGAATTACACTTGATGGTGACTATCCCATGGAAAGGGTCACAAATGCTATACGTGCTTTTGTTCCCAAAGGTGTTCATTGCAAAGTGGTTTATATTAGTAAGAAACCAGGAATCACTAACAAATGATGTTGACTACATAAATGTTGCTTCATTATACACTGCAATATAATGCAATCATTACAGATGTTTTCCTCTCTGAATAATTTTATGGTAAGGTATGTTTTCTGCTATAAAATATTTTTCTAAAGATTTTACTTATTTAGTTTTAGAGATAGGGGAAGCAGGGTGGAGTGGGGAAGGAAGGGAAACATCCATCGCTGGTCTCTCTCACCCACCCCCACTGGGGTCCAGCCCACAATCCAGGCATGTGCCCTGACTGGGAATCAAACCAGCGACCTTTCACTTTTCAGGACATTGCTGTACTATCAAATATTAATTAAAACAAAGGAAGATTTAAAATAGTAGGTACAGTTCAATTCGAAGTTCCATGAATGGCAAATAACCATAAAGCTTGTTGCACTACGAAGTTGGCTGCGGTTGGCCGGCTCCGTTTGTCCCCACGGCCCCTTCAGAGTGCGAGCTTCGAACGTGTTGGAAGTGTGTGGCTGAGACGAAAGCCCTGTCGCGGCGACCCCTGCAGTCGAGCGTGTTATGCGCCCTTCGCCTTCCTGTTTTGGGGGTGCGTGTCCCCTCTGCGAGTACAGCCAGGCAGGGAGGCAGATGTCGATTGCCAGGAAATGGAAAACAAACGGCAACTGAGTTGTAATACAACAAAAATATTTGTTCCACAAGTTTTTCAGCACTACTGGAATCAGGTTCTCTGTGGGTGTGAATAAAAGGGGAACTGAGAAAGAAGGGAAGATTTCAGAGGAGAAAACAAGAGGAAGTGGAGAGTAGGGAGGGGGAGGTGGGGTTTGCTGAAGGAATTTCAAATCTCCCGAACTATTACAGAATCTGTTTTTTCCTCCCACAGCCAGGTGCGCTTTGAGGATGTTGCCATTTTCTGACATTTTGCATCCATTCTGGGGACAGCCTGAGCAAAACTGACCGCACAGCATTTTTCAGGGCCACGCTTCTCCTGCTGCGAGCTTCCTTCTCCCTCTCCAATCCCAAAACCCAGGTGCCTGCAGCCCTTGAGCTACCCACACCTTCCTGCCTCCCCAGCTCAGGACAAGACTCCAGTCCCAGATGGGGCAGTCCCAGCCTGTTCCAATAAAACTGCTGTTTAATTTTTATTTTTTAAAAAGGACAGAGGTTAGTGGAGAGGAAGGCCCGCCCTCTGTTAGAGTGGTTCTGTTTGTATCACCCATTGATTGAGGACATACAGAATGACCAAAGCTACCAGAAATTAAAAACTGATGAATAATGAAATTGTGTTTTTAACAATCATAACAGCATCCACATTTTTTTTGCAGTGGAATGTGAGGGGCATTTGGTTTATGCAGTTGGCAGACAATGCTGGACATTTAAAAAGTTTCAGACAGGTGAGGACTCTATTACTTGCTTAGTATTTTGCCTCTGCCTGTTCTCTTCCCTCAAGGCCCGAAGAGGAGATGAAGAGTCGTGCCCCTATCCTGCCCCTTTCGGGAGCTGATTAGGAACCCTCCCAGGTAATTGCCCTTTTCACCAAAGGGAGGGGGACACTAACATGTATTCAGCCTGTGCTGAGTTCCACACACTGTGTGAGATAGTTACTCTTATTAGCTCCATTTTACAGAGAGGAAAACTGAGGGTGGAGAGATTAAGCTAGTAAACTGTAAAGCTGAGATTTTGTGACTCTGGAGCTCTTTCTCCCTGCAACCTATTTGAATTGCCTAATGTATTACTCTCTTGTACTGTGCACTGAAGGGGGATTTGGGCACCCGAGCTGAACTATTCTGCAAGTCACACCACAGATGTGGGCCTCTGTCTTTGGGTCTGGTTGTTTTAGGCATCCTGGACTGCTGATTCAGGGTGGTTTTATGATGCATATGATATGTCATCGTAATAGTACAGATGATAATTATATAATAAAGAATGTAATTATGCCATATCATAAAAACAGACTAGCTCTTTCAGTTCTACAGTCTGGATTCAATGGGGGCAGCCACACTAGACTTATAGAAAGCTGAGGCTCAAAAAGAAAATACAGGAATCTCATCTTCCGTGGGGCGCTGTGCCTTTGGGTGTAAAATTGCTCTCCGAGTGTTTCAGGGCCAGGCAGATGGTTTCTGACTCGACAACTAACCGGTTACATTAAGTGAGGCTGTGAGGGCCTTTGAGGATAACAGTGTTCTTTAAAGATTTCTTATAATCCAGATGTTCCATTCCTTGTCCAAATCTCTTTGGTCAGGGTGAATCCCCCCGGGAAATGTATCAAAATGCTGCTTTCCTATGAGGTTGTTCTCTTTCTCCATCACCTCCTGGTTCCTATTAAGCGAGAGCCCTCCCATTCGGCATAATGGTCCTCTTGTTTCAGGCAGGTCATATGTACATGTAAATTAGTCTGAAGAGTTTATGAAAATTGCACAAAGGATTCAATTCTCCAATGTAAAGAAGCAGCACTCTCTCCAGTTTTGGGGATTATCTTTGCTTTTAATGGCCAAATGAGAGAATTATAAGTTTAGGAAATCCAGTGTTCTCCAATTTTCTGGAGAAGTCACATCACCCTGGGGCTCCCCCGTCGCCGCTCCAAACTGCCACTCCTGGTCTCATTCTCGGCTCCTCTGCTTCCTGTCACTGCTCTTATCAGCTGCTGTCCTTTCCATTATCACTTTGTCCCCAGCGCAGACACACTACCCTTTTCCTCATTCTCCGAGGCAATGCTGCCTCAGGCAATAGACTCTACTAAATGTTTGGAGGCAACAAAAAGAATCACAGTGCAGACTGAGGACAACTCCAAGTGAGATAAGCAACGTTGGTGTTTTTGAACTTCCTTGCGCATTCTGATATTGCTTTCCCCGCTTGCTTTCTTGCCATCTGTTAGTAAGAAGGATGAAACATGAGGTGTGGAAGAGTCAGAATAAAGCCATTATCACTTCTGCAAGACCAAGTCTGTGTCCTAAGTAAATCCCAGGACCCACAGAACTCACACATTACATTCAAAGAAACAGTTCAGGAGCGAAAAGATGCATCAATCTCTAATTGCATCTGCTGAAGAAGATGGAAGACATTTGGTCGCAGCCCACTGAACCCTTCTCTTCGCTCCTCTCTTGCTCTCTCACCTCCCGCAGTCATGCTGGAGCCACTCCTTACTCCCAGTTCTCCTCTGTGACTCTTCCCAACGCCTAGCCACAGAGAATTTTTATTCTATCTCCTCTTCTTTTAACACTGTACTGTGTACATCAATTTAGCCTCTTAGCCTTCCTTTAGTTTCTCTATATGCCTGGTTCCAGAATTTGGTACTTTAGAAAATGACCTGGGTGCTGACCATGAAGCAAGAATTTCCCTTCACTGAGAAGCTGGGAAGGGGAGGAGGAGCAGAGGCGGTAGAAGGGAGGAGAAACCTGAACAGTGCATACAGTGATCATTCCTGTCTCTATCACACTTCTGTGCTCCTTTGCTGTAGTTCAGTAGACAGGACCACCTCAGGGAGTTAGGAGTGTGGTAATGACCTGTTAGGAAAGTGATGTCAGGACTGTCTGTCTAGTAGTGCTGCTCTGTCGGCTCCCCCATTGCTAGACAGTGGTCGCTGGACCAGCAGCATCGGCTCTGCCTGGGAACTTGTTAGAAATGCAATGCCTCAGGCTCCACTCCAGACCTACAGAATCAGACACTCTGGGGTGGATCCCAGAACTCCCTGCTTCAACAAGCCCGACAGATGATTCTGAAGCCTCTAAAGTTTCGAAGCAAACTCTGTTTCCTAGCCTGGACTTTTCCAGGCAAAGGAACCCATTGAACTTCATTCTGGTTTTGGTTCTGCCTCTTTCCAGCTCTATGACTTTCCGAATCATTGGGAGGAGACCACATGGAACTTTCTGCTATAGAGTCCCAGAGCTCCTTCTCATGTCAAAGTCTGGCCCTGAAAGGATTATTTTTACCTTCCACCCAAAGGGTCTCAATGTGCTTTCTTCCTCCCTCTCTCATTAGGGAAACTTCCATCACCTGCTCTGTCCCTTGGGGTGCCTTTCTCCAAGTTTGGAGACCATTTTGTTAATAATAATAATAATAATAAATAATAATAAATTCCCAACCCCTTTGTCATAGTGACATTGAAATGACAGCCCCAGAATCCACATGGTCAACTCGTTCTTGGCCAACAGTGGATCAAATTTGCTTCCCCAAAACAAGGATGCTCCCTGAAAAGCAGCACCCTTGGAACTGGGGCAAAACAAAGCACTTTGAACAAACACAGACATCCTGAAGGTAAATGGCTCACCTGTAAGTAGAACAGGACCCTGGCAAGGGGTTAAAACAAGTTGAAAGGCTTCAACTTTAAAAACATATCTCTCTACCTATGACTTTCTAACCTCTCCTTTTCTCCAGCAAGTTCCTCATTATTATTGTGGGTTAGTGTCTTCAGTAGCCATTTCTTTCATTTTACGTCATTTCAAACTTGCTCCAGGAGTTCTGTCACTAGGGAGCACAGTCTGAACACTGTCTTTTGGTGATTAACCAGGAGATTTCGGTGAAATGGAGGGTTGCTTTTGATTTCTGATTCTCTGGGTTTTTGCAGGGGAAAGTGGTGACTAACACTGGTCAAACAGAGACCAGTCCTCAGATGCACAATGAGCCAGAAGCCACAAAGGGAGAAGCAGGTGCTGTTCCAGAGTGCCCAGAGGTACAGCTGGTACTGACTAGCACGTGGGCTGGAAGGAAGAAAGGCAGGGAATAGGAAGTGATCTCTGCACTCTGGAAATGTGGTCACATTCTCCAGAAGAAATTTTCTGGCTACCAAAACAAATACTTCTCCAGTGTTAATGTGCCTATCAATCACCTGAGGATCTAATGAAAGTGTACATTTTGATTCAGCAGCTCTGAGGTGGGCCTAAGCATCTGCATTTCTAACAAGCTGATCCTGCTGGTGCACAGACCACATCTCGAGGAGCGAGAACCTAACTCCTCCATTTGTGAGGTCCTTGGCTGAGAGAAGGAACTGTAAAAACACAAGAGATTTGTTATCTGGGAGTAACAGTAAGCACTTCTGCTGAGTGTTACCTTTTTTCAGAAAAAGAATTTTAAGTATGTATGTGCTGCTGTTTTGTGTGTGTTGGTATGTATTATATTTCCATTTTCTTAGATAAGTTTTTACTTAAAACTGATGTCAGGGAGCATGATATAGGGGACCAGTGTTACTCCTCGCCAGGGCAGTGGCTCGTGCATAAAGCACAGAGTTTAGAACCAGATGGGGTTCCCAGCCTCTGCCAAGCTATTTCCCAAAACACCACCATGGCCAGTGCTTCTCAGACTCACCTGAGAGGTTGAGTGCTTGGAAATCATGATCCTCCCTACTTGGTACAATAAACAAAATATTTCTATAGTTTATGTTATGATATGATACAATTTACTGGCAGAAAATACGGCTCTAATAAATAAATGCAACATAAAATAACAATCTGCCCTAAGTTATTTTGGAAATCAGCTCAGTGTTGTTATCAGTAAAATGAAGGTAATAACCCTGCCTCACAGAGGGAGAACTCTGGTCCTTCTGTTGGAATCAAAGACATGCCCAAGATCTTTGCTTTCGGTGATTATGTAGCAATCACCTCGAGGTGCAGCACATGGTGGCCACGCCCCCCACTGTTACTGGCTACCATTAAATTAGCATCTGCCATGTACCCGGTACTATGTTAAGGGCCTTGCAAACATCTCATTAAACCTGACAACAACTCAGCTAGGTAAATATTTTCATTTTCTCCACATTACAGATGAGAGAACTAAAGATGAGACAGCTTGAACCAGCAGGCCTCTGATAGAGTTCATTGGTAGAGTTGACTCCTCAGTCATCTTCCAATGGGCCACTGACCAGCCCATGTTCCCAGCTCCGTCTCCCGTAATAGGAATTTGCTTTCCTCATCAAGAAATTAACATGTGGCTTTTGACCAAGTAAATCTCCCTGGCAGTATTAATCCTTCCTGAGTCACAATCCCTTTGATTATCCAATGAAGGCCATGGACCCTCTTCCTAGAAAAATGCACAGAAGCAAACATACCGTCTTGCATTCAACTTCAGGGGTTTGTGGGTCCCAGTGTAGAAATTCTATCCTACAGGGATTTGGAGCACAAAGAGGGCTTGTTACAGCTTCAAGCTGAACAGGACCTGCAATTCCAAGCACTGTTCTAAAATGTTTTCCTTAGCCATTTTCCTGACCATTTTATTTTTCAAATATTTATATTGATAAAAGATTAAACAAACCCTAAATGTCAAAAATATTCCCTGGCACCAGGGTGCCTGTAGAGTTTCCAATTCTTCTTCTTTTTTTTTTAAGGTATCAGTCATCAAAGAGACTAGCTTTTTTTATTAGCAGGATAATATCGGTTCAGATTAGTGGACATCCAAAGAACGCTTTTTTCTCTTTCTCTCAGTATCTGAATGAAATAAGATACTTAAGGCAAAACAACATTATTGCTCCCTCCTCATTTTTTGATATAAGAAGAGACTTGAATTGTTGACAAAAAATACAGAGGTAAGAAATACAAAGTTTGGTGGTTTCTATAACATATATATGTTAGTGGGGAGGGAGGGAAAGAGGGAAGGAGAAAAGACAATTAGATATACTTAGAATAATTAAAAATTAAACCTTTGTGCACCTTTTATTAAAAAATATGTTCACTGATTTTAGAGAGAGGGGGAGTGAGATAGAAACATCACCTGGCTGCCTCCCATGCATGCCCCGACTGGGGCCCACAACCTAGGTATGTACCCTCACTGGGAATCGAACCCCCAAACTTTCGGTGTATGGGACAGTGCTCTAACCAACTGAGCCACAGCAGCCAGGGCCCTTGGTGTATCTTGTGTTGTCTGGAAGCAGCAGCAGCAGCAGCAGCAGCAGCAGCACTGGGAACTTCTTAAAGATGAAAATTCTCCGACCCCACCGCAGGCCCACTGAATCAGAAGCTTTGGAGCGGAGATCCAGCAAGCCCTCACAGTGACTGCGATGCACACTAAAATTTGAGAGGCACTGCTACGGACAGATCTCAGACAGGAGCAGCCGTCCCTGCTGGTCCTAAATCAAACCACTGACCCTGATGAAAGGTGAGCGTGAAGAAGAACACAGTGGTGAGGAAGCGGGTGTTCACTAAGCAACAACTACAAGTCCGCCACTGCATGTTTATGATCTCATTTCAACTTCCATGAGCTCTAAGGAGGCTTACTCCTGCCTCCATTTTAAAGGTTTTTTTTTTTAAAGAGAGAAATTCCAAGAGGCAATGTAGCTATTTCAGCTTACAGACCTACTAAGTAGTAGGCTCCCGGTATAAAATTGGAGAAGTACAATGAGTTATAAAGAAGAATATAGGAATTACCCACAATCCCACTCAAAACAATTAGTATTAGCATTTAATATACCATCGTATTTTTCCCCTGTGTATACCCCCTCTGGATTTAAAGGCTACTTTGTGCCCTCTAACAGAGTCTAGAGAACGTCCTAGAGAATTCCTTTCTCTGGGATCTGAAGACCCAGGAACTAATGCCTCAGCCTCCCGATTCGTCCTGATCTCGTTCTAAAAGCTGATGTCTGGATCCTCAGGTTCTTCTCCATTCCTGCATGTGATACTAAACAGAGGTAAGAGCTTAGTGAATTAAACAAGTGAGTGAAAACAAATTCTGAAAGCTGCCCTAAAATGAAATGGGAGCTAAAAGCCTACTCTCAGATTGAGCAGAAGTAGACTTTAAGCTAGACACAGAGCAAGCTACTTATGCTCAGTTTCCTAGAAAATGGATGGAGGCTTCTTCTGAGACGTGTGCACCTTGTGCTGGGGGCTGAAGAGACTGCTGTTTCTGGCACACACTGGAAGTATCTTTCCCGGGCAGGCCAACACAGTCTCCGCCCCAGGAGCCAGGCATTGCACACCAGAGTCGGGGAATGGAAACCATCAGCATTCTGGACGGAGTTTGTGATGTTTGGATGGTTCTCTCTTTAACCCCCTGTGGAGGCTGGTGTGTGTCTGTTTCATGCCAGACTCAGAGAAAATAGTAAAGATAAAAGACAGGAGGCTTTGGCTTATAGAAGTTGTTTTCATAAAGCATTTGTTTTCCTTGTTGTTAAGACAACTTGTCCAAGTGAATCATTTTAGGTTGCATTTTATTAAAGCATCTCCAAAACAAAAACAAAAGAAACCCCAAAACAAAATGTTTTTAGAATATATAGCTATTAGACTCCGAACATAATGAGCTTCCTCTTTTGAAAAAAAAAAAAGAAAAGAAAAGAATGCTTAGCCTTTTCCCCCAGACTTGCCAGATTCTATAAACCCTGGAAGCCACTGCTGTCCCCTGACCCCCTCAAACCCTTAGTTTTCACCTAACACAAAATCAAAATGAAGATAACCTGCAAGGATTTTATATGACAGAGATGTGTCATATTTAGTCTGTGGATAATTGAAATGTACAATTAACAATTTTGTCAGAAGAATGCCTTTTAGTCTCAGGGGTTCTTTATTATGTATGCTAATAGGACAATTTAAGATAAAGGCAGGAAATGGATTTGAAATGGAAAAGCACCATTATGTAAGCTAAAGAGTGATACAAGATACTCACTTATGAGACAAAAGTTTTAACATATTTTACTTACCTGACTTTCAAATGGACAGTGCATTCTGTAGTTCAAAATTCAGACAAAAGGATGGAGAACGAAAAGAATCCTTCCCTTCACATCCCTGTTCCCCACGCCCGTTTTCCTCTCCAGGGTAACTAGAGCCGCCAGTCTTCTGTGTTCCGTCAGGTGTCTGCTACACATAAACAAGCAATACACCCATATGCTTAGACCTTATTTTCTAATGCAAATAGGAACACACTGTTCAACACACACTGTGCTATACCTTGTTTTACACTTACCAATGTCTTCCGAATATGTTTTCATTTCAGTAACACAAAGAGCATGGTCCCTACCTTAAAATTATGCTCCATAATAAATGTTTCTTCCAATTGTCCCCTTATTTATGTTTTTATTTGTCTCTGCTTTCACTGTAACTCATCTTTTCTAGTCCTTTTACTTTTTATCTGGCTGAAAGAAAGGTCAGTTTGTTGTGCCGCGGTGACCCTAAGCTTCTAACAACTCTGGTGAATGCAGGTTTGGAAAAATTCCTGAGGTTGGTAGCTTGTACTTTTCTGGAGAGACAGATATGCAACTGGATGTAAGGAGCAAGGAGTAGGGACAATGGGAAATGCAACTGACATTACTAATCATTGGGGAAATGCAAATTAAAACCACAATAAGGTATTACTTTGCATCTGTCAGAATGACTATTATCAAAAAGTTAACAAACAGCCTTGGCTGGCATGGTTCAGTGGTTGGAGTGTCATCACGTAACCAAAGTTTTGTGGGTTCGATTCCCAGTCAGGGCACAAACCTAGGTTGTGTGTTCGCCTCTGGTCTGGGCATGGCACATGTGACCCCGCCCAGAAGTGTACAGTCCCTGCCCTGGCTCAATCCCGGTTCTGGTGGGTCCGAAGGCAACTAATTGATGCTTCTAGTGCATTGATGTTTCTCTCTCTTCCTTCCTCTCTTTCTCTCTAAAAAAAAAAAAAATGTCCTCAGGTGAGAATTAAAAAAAAGAAAGAAAAAAGTCAACAAATGACAAGTGTTGGAAAAGGGAACCTTGGTAAACTATTGGCAGAGGTACAGATTAGTTCAGATACTATGGAAAACAACATGGATATTCCTCAAAAACCTGAAAATAGAGAACTACCATAGGACCCAGTTAATAGCACTCCTCTATCTTTATCAAAAAACCCCACTAATTTGAAAAGATGTACACCCCTATATTCATTGAAGCATTATTTATAATAGCCAAGATATGGAAGCAACTTATGTATCCATCAATGGACGAATGGATAAAACAGATGTGGTACACATATGCAATGATATATTACTCAGCAATAAAAAGAATGAAATCTTGCCATTTGCGTCCTCATGGATGAAACTGGAGGGTATTGTGCTGAGTGAAATAAGTCAAAGGGAGAAAGACAAACACCATATGATCTCGCTTATATATGAAATCTAAAAAAAATTAAACAAACAAATAAACAAAATAAATTGAACACAGACTCATAGGAACAGATCAAAGTGATGGTTGCCAGAGGGAGGGGGGCTGGGAAAATTGGCAAACAAAGGTAAAGGAGAATATAGTCAATGATATTGTGATAACTCTGCACAGCAACAGATGATTACTAGACCTAATGTGGTGATCACATCGTGAGGAATATGAATGTCAAATCATATACAATATATTGTACACTAAAATTAATATTGTATACCCACTATACTTAACAAAATAAAATAAAGGCAGTTTGAAAGAACCAAACATTTGAAATTGTATATCCCAAATATACCAATCATTGATAATGATTTAGGTGACCAAACTATTAGGGCTGATTCTGTATGTGAGGAGTCTGGTTAATGTGAAGAAGTAGCTGATATTTTAAAGTAGTAGACAAGGATTTTTGCTGAATGGATAGACTGACCTGTACACGGTAAACTATGGAAATCAATATAATCTCTGTAAAAGTGATTGCAAATCAATAGTTCAATTTAGAAAAAAATTTCTAAATCAATTTAGGAAAAAATATATATCTGAAGAACCAAAAATCCACATATCCTATGGAATTGCTCAGAAACTCATTATTTTAAGGACACAAGAATGAACAAACTTATCACATTGTTTAAAACAAGAAAAAATGGAAATAATCTAAATATCAAACATAAGGGATTAATGTCATAAGTTTGGTACATCCATAAGCTCAAATACTATTAGCTATAAAACAGGTATGAGAAAATGTTCTCCATAAATTTCTAAATTATAAAAAATTATTACAGCAAGAAGGCTCCCTATGCGTATTTGTTTTAATGTAATAATAGCAAATGTTTATTGTGACTCACCATGTACCAGATGCTCTTTGCAGCATTTTAAACATCTTAACTCATTTAAACCTTACCCCAATACCATAAATTAAGAACTATGATTATTTCCAATTTGTCCATGAGAAAACTGAGGCACAGAACAGAGAAGCAACTTGGATGAGATTGTCGTTGGCAAGTGGGCGGCTGGGACTTGGATCTGGACATTCTGGCTATACCCGCACACTCAGCCGTGTGTGATAATGCCTGTTTATGCATCAGGAACCCTAGGAGGCTGTTTTCGTGGCAACCATGGCAAGGGAAAAGCTTCTCTGCACACAGAGAAGTCATCCTGGGAAAGCAGCTCTGAGGGCGCTGAGGAAGGTGAGTCCAGGGTGGTTGGCCTGTGTTGCAAGAGTTCAGATACCGCTGAGGCAGAAAACTGAAATCAAAGGTAAACAAATGAATCCAAGGAGACTCCAAAGGGAACAAAATCCATCAACTCAGTATCTTAAAGATAGTTTACTTTACAAAATGTGTCACAAGAGCGTCAGGATTAAAAAGGCAAACAAACAATACAAGTAGCTACAAGTCTGACTTTGCAAAGTGATCACTCTCACTCATGTATTTATTTATTCACATAATAACTTACTTAGTCTATAATGACTACTTAGGATGCCCTTTAAAAGCGACCTCTCATGGTGCACTTAAATTAAAATATTCAAAATAAAGGTAAAATGAAGCCCTTTGTTATAAGACAAAACAAAGTCCAAAAAATCCCAATATTTAGCTTACATATTAAAAAACTATGTGGGGGGAGATTGGTCATATTTTGTAACTTTTCCTTGGCAATGCTTTCGAGACCACTTATGTTTTTAGTGCATTATTCTACATTATTTTTAATAAAAAATATCATTTCATCTACATCCTTTACCACATTTGTCACCAGATGTCTGTGTTTCGAAACGTTCAAACCCACTGACAGACGATGGTAATCTGCCCCCGTGGAGGCTATTTTAGAAAATGGACTGCAGCTTTCCAAGACTCAAAGAGACATTGTCCCAAAATATTTCATGATGTCGCCAGTGTTGGGATAAGTGTATCTTCCTAAGATGGCTCCTGAGAAATTCTGACCTTTTGTTTAAAAACAAAATTAGTCATATTATAATGCATGTAACCTTGAGTTTAAAAACCTATTGTATAAATTAAGTTATACTTGTTTACATGTCTCTACAATTTATTTCAAGGCACGTGAGCACTGTACTCCTTGAAGTACAATAAACAGTATTTTCCTCTCCAGTGCATAATGGCCTGGGGCCTTGAGCAAACGAAAATAAACTACACTAATTTCTCAGTTGTATGTTAAAGCCTTAAACCCGCCACATAAATATTCCAAAACCAACTCAGAGCGGTAAGCTGATGGCTGGGTGGAAAGCACAGGGGATTAGGCTAAGGCTTTGAGGGAGACGGGTTTCTTGACCTTCTGTCCTGAAAGACTCCTTTTCATCTGGTTTCAATTCTCTTGTTTGTGCACCTTGCCATATTTATTATTGAATTCCTGATTTCTTCTTCTTGTTTCATGTTGCATGTTCCAATGATTTATGAGAAATTGCTGATCTAGATGTTGTCTTTGGCACCCGGCAGGCGCACAGAGCCCGGTAAGAATGCTGAGGGATAAATGCGGGGTGAGCTGCCCCGTGCCCAGGCTGCGCAGATGTCCGTCAATGCATGAAAAATGCCAGCTGAGGATGCTTTCAGAAGATGTGTTTTTCTTCTTAAATACAGCAGTAACAGGGATGTTTTCAAAATCACAGATTTTTTCCCTTTCTTTGGTGATGATTGTTGTTAGAAACAATAAAAGACTTCGTCCTAAAATGGTGATTTGAGGAGAAATCTGGTCAAAGACAGATTTTGGTTTTTCATAGTTTAGCACAAGATAAAGTGGCATGTTTTCTATATCAGGGATCTGTTGTTTGGTTTGAATAGGGAATGGAATAGGCTAATGACATTTCACTTCAATCTGAACACCTCCATAAAGATGGTCCAGTTTGTAAGTGTTTAGGAATGATATGTTTTTTTTAATGGTGACCAGCTTTTTCTCATCCAAGTGAAAACCAATGAACAAGCCTAATGTGCTCAGGAGAGAATCATCTAATTAGATAAATCTGTAGTCTAATCAAAATATTTGGGGAATTTTCTCTACACTGTCCACTGGAGGGGGATAAACACAACCTTAGAAAACATTGCTGTCACCGAACCTTATCTTTCTAGGAAAGGGTTCTGCATTATCAAATGGTTCAATCAAACACCCTAAAGTCGACATGTATACAGATTCCTTGTAGGCTTAGTGCTTTGTGAGTTTACCCATAGAATTCAGTCATTCCTAAGTGTATGCAGTGTGAGATGGCTCCGTGTATCAAGCCTGAATCATTAAAAGTCGGTTCTTTATCCATTTCCATTCTATTTCTCAGAGTGAAATCAGAAAAACAATGCACAGAATGAGAAAACATGTAAAGAGATTAAGGATCACTCTCATAAACTGCGCACTTGCATTAAAAGTATATGATAGTAAAAGGAGAGAAGTCACCCTTTGCATGAAAGTAAGGGAGAGAAGGGATAGTTTTCCCCACTTCTTCACACATCAGCAGTGAGAGTTAAATTAAGCAAGAAAGTAATTAGCTAAAGATTATTTTAGTAAGTCAATGTTCTTTCCTGAAGTTCCAAATTCTTTAATTCCAGGGTACTTATGGAATAATTGACCAAATCTAAAGACTTCTATAAGTTTAAAGAATTTGTAAAGGACATACAATTTACATCAGTCTTGGCTAAGGGCAAATCTTTGATTTCCAGGGTTGTTCATTATAGAGCTCATCAACTTAACTTCCAAACCTCAAAGTTAAACACTGTAGGCAACCAACTGTCTATTTCTGGGTGGTGGGATTAAGTATGACTCTCATTTTCTTCTTTATATTATTATATAAAGTTATAAACAATATAACTTCCCTGTTATATTGTTTTTCTAGTGATAATTTTTATGATGTTTATTACTTTCATAATTTGGGGAAAGGATATTGGAGAAAATCCTGGGTTGCTGAGCACACACACCGACCACAGTTCACAAGTCCGTGGCTCAGAGACGAAGAAGCGAGCTCCGTCGAGGCAGTTTTCACAAGGATGGCCGCTTCCCCACTCTGCATCCTGAGACCCGGAAACACAGCCATAAGTACAATCTTGTATTCATCTAGGTTAGGTTCCCAAATGTCTTTTCTAAGAATTTTATTATGCATTTAATTAAGAAGAACCAATCCCACACTAAGAAAGGATTTATGATAAAGTTAATATACATTTAAATAAAGCCCCAAAGCAAAACAAAATAATAGCATGTAAATAGTATACAAATAAAACTGTATGATCCACAAACTGTTCTCTTTAGAATATAGAAGAAACTATGACTGGTTGCATCTAGATTCTTGTATTGTCAGCCTGTTATCATCCATTGCTACCTCTGCGCCTCTCGCTGAACCGTATCACATGCTGGTCTGAATCCTCAAACATTTCAGTTCTTTACACTGTGCTTGAATTCTTAGTCTTTCCATCTCCAATTGTTCATGTCTCAGACTTTAAGAAACAGTGTCTTCTTTAATTATATTGCTAATTGCCAGCTACTTCAGTCTCCAATTGCTGGATCACAAACCTCTGCATGTAAAACTCTGTTCAAATGCCATAAATGCCCACTGTTGCTCTCTTTCACAGACCACCTTCTCCCTCAGACAATGGGTGCAGAGGAGGTTTGGGACCCTTGGACCTGCCAGGCAGTGCACTGCTTTCCTCTATAATGAAGTTATAGACTGCCGCTCATCCTTACAAGCCGACTCTGTCCTCGCCCAGCACCAGTAATTAGGCCCCTGCCCTGTTTTACACAAGAAATATAGTCATTCCCAGCATTTTGAGACTTTTCTAAAATTGACTTGCCTATAGATTTCACAGGGGAAAGAGAAAAGAAGTCTTGCATTACATGTCTTCATCAAACTGCCACAAACATCCAACTCAGAGCTGACTGTTCCCCCACTCTCCAGATTTGTCACCCATCATCCCTCCAGAGAGGCCCCCGGCTCCCTGTCCCTCCTCCAACCTCTCATCCACAACCTGAATACTTACATACCAAGCTATCAGCACATTTAAAACCTTCTTTACAAGCTGAAGGGGGTTGTGAATAACAATTCTATTTTGTCCTATTATACCCACACTGTGTGCTTACAACAGGCCTTCATGGTTTCATCATCCCCAGTTTACATCAAAGGAAGTCCAGGGTACAAACCCAGGGTCTCTCTCTTTCTCTCTCCAGAGTTTCATTCTAAACTACTCTGCCAAGTCTATTTCCTTGTCCAATCATGAGACATCCGTATAACCCTCACATAAATGAGTGTGACATACCCAAACATCAAAATCCAGGCAACTACAGCTACAAGGGGTGCCTTTTATCATGCAAGACAGGAAATAGCCACAGAATTAAGTTTTAGTTTGTTTGTCTCTTTGTTTTAACAAGGAAGGAGAACCTCTCAAGGTCAAGTCCTACTCTGAAGTTGTCTCCCTTCAAAAAACTGCTGGGACAGCCTATATACTGCACCTGTCAGTCACACAAAAAGAAAAAAAACATTTTAAGGCATGAGACATGTGTGCAGAATAAAATTAAGCTATACATTCTTAACCTCCAGCATTATAAAGATTCATGTTGAGTAAGTAAATTATGTGGTGGGGCCTTAGAAGTAGAAATATAATCAGCAAAGATCCTACACTTTAATATCTAGACCTGAGAACTGTAAAAAGAGAGAGTAAGAGAAATCTGCACCTTTACTTTCAGTTCTTGTGAAGTAAGGGAACCATGACTTGCCTGAGATGTGAGCAGCCATAAGATATAGGAGGATAACGAATGAATGAATGAACCTGGATGAAGACAAGAAAAGAGGATCAGGCCTAGTTTTGGGGAAACACTAGTAAAAACTAGTCCTGATGCAAACTCTGTGTCTTTCCCCACACCGCACTCCCTGCTGTGCTCCTCTTCCTTGCACAGAACCAAAAAGAGCGTCCATTTTCTTGCCTTTGAACAGAGGAAACACAGCTGATAAAGCAAAGTTAGCTTTGAGGCAGGAAGGGAACGGATGGCTTAGGCACTTTGGAGGAGACAGGGGCTGCACAGGGATGAGACTCACCGCAGATGGGAAAGAAAGCATGCGCCCACAGGCGGCTGGGTTGTAAGGGCTGTACCGGCCAGAATGGGCGAGCGTTTGCTGCAGAAATGAATTTCAAATGCCTCTGGGGCTTAACACAACAACGTCTACTTCTCGCTCACATTTATGTATCCATAGCAGGTTGGCTCATTGGATGTTCTGCTTGCTGAGCGATCAGGGACCCAGGCTTACGGAGATGCCATCTCAACGCATGCTCCCCGAATCACCGAGGCACGGAAGGGGGAAGTGGCGAAACACACCCCGACTCCTAAGGCTTCCACCCAGACGGACATCTGTCACTTTTCTCCTACATTTCATTGACCTGAGCAAGTCATGCAATAAAATTTTAGGTTGATTTTTGAAAGTTGGAAGATACAGGCAAACATATTTATTTATTTATTTTATATATTATATACAGGGCCTAGCACACATAACACCCCTTTTTTAATTACAAAATCATAAGCATGTAATTCTGTAACGTAACAGTGTCATAGTCAAGCATACCATATGACATTTTAGGTGATATGTTCAAATTAAAACTATAAATCATTACACCCGTGTTATTACCCTACCAATCACATTCAAGCAGGCCTCACTTTTCCACTGGACCTTGTATATGACAGAGGGAACACTAGCTGATTTTGGAAGTTATTAAGACATTGATTCAATATAAAAAGGGTTAGCAGGAAAAGATCTTATAGACATATTGTAAACACTAATACTGTTTGGGGCATAATTCTTGTATGTGCATACATATTAAAAATGCCTATAAAAAGGTAATTCTTCTATATATTATGCCTTTACTATACCAGTGCATACAAGATTAAGGCTAGCTATTTTATAATAATAATAAAGCTTGGTAAATGGTTACAATGGAAAACTTTTAAAGGGCAATGAGACTGTTTAAGCTGGAAAGAAAAATCTGAGAAGAGCAGGCAACAGATATTTAACCAGGTAAGGGCATATTTGTGAAAGTGTACACAAGCAGCTTTTTTCAGGGTCTTTAACATCAACTCTCTTAAATCTCTGTTGGAAGCAGACAGATAAGACAAATTAGAGAGCATTTTCCCAAGTAGCAAAGTAAGGACATTGTGGAACACGATGCCAAGGAAGCCAGGCAGTCCTCATCCCTGAGGCCTGTTTTGTTGGAAGGACAGTGAGGGTGCTGCCTCCCCCTCCTAGGCCGGGGTGGTTTGGTTTGGCTGCGGGCGGCCTAATGATTCGCCCATTGATTTTTCAGTGTGAATTCTAGGTGCCCCGTGCTGCACATTATTTTTCTGACCTTTTTGAAAACAGCAGAAAGTCAAGACGCTCTTTGCAAAAGGAGATTAGGGCCCTTACCCATGCGGCTCCCCTGGTTCAGCGTTGTCCCGCAAACGGTCGCCAGTCCAGTTCCCGCGTGTTCGAGAGGCAATTCGTGGGTGCTTCTCCCTCATATTGGTGTTTCTCTCCCTCTCTTTCTCACTCCTTTCCCCTCTCTCTAAAAGTAAATAAATAAAAATCTTTTTTAAAAGGAGGACAAGGATATTAGGTTTCTTTTCAGGCCTATTACCTATAATGAACTAATTCTGGATCTTAAAAAATTTCTTACAGTACCTTCAGATTAACGTTTGTATACTTACTTTTCTTGCTTACTAAAGAAACTTATCACAGGTTCATATGTTCTTCTCTAAAAGTCTTGGAGACAACTAACTGTATTTTGGAATTTAGTATTTTTTAATTTTAAAAAGATGATATGGTACCAGTATCAGGTACTGTGTAACACTCCTGGTGGAGCCAGGGCAGCACCTGTGATCAGACGCACTGATGTGTTGGCAGTGACGCACACAAATATTCTTCCTCAGTGGGGTAAAGACTGCAAATAGCCTCACTTCAATTTAGGTTACATTTTTCCTATCAAATAAGTTGCAAAAATCTGGGGTTTTCATAAGGGGTTTCTAGATAAAATTAAATTTGAATTTCAGATAAACAAATAATTTTTGGTATATGTCCCAAATATTGCATGGAACACATTTATACTAGTAAAGTTATTCAGTATTTATCTAGGATTTATCTAGGATTTAATTTTAACTGATGTACCTGGTTTTTCACTTGCAAAATCTGACTTTTTGGATTTCAGAATTGCAAACAAGTGATTGAGAACATGTATCTAGAAATATACTAATTGAAATACTAGATATTCTTCTAGGAGTACAGTTTGGTTTGGGTCTTTTTAAAAAGAGTCACAACCCCCTGCCACAAGGTTTTTTTAAATATGCTTTATGTCAACAATATATAAGATCTGTGAAAAGGCACCCATATTAACAGTTCACGCTATTTCAAACGTTGGAAATAACATAGCTATCCTAAAAACAATTTTAATTTGCAGTTCTTCCCTGTTCCACTTTAAAATTCATCATGTGTAAAACATTTATAAAATTCATAATACTCTCCTGCAACAAAGATATAGCTCCATCTAATGGAAAGAGTATGTAATTACAGTTCCTCATGGAGCTAGGAATATGTCCACGATTATTAGTAAAACTGTAAAATGTGGGTAGAACCCCCCCCACACCCGTACACACAACCACACACAACTGTACACACAACCCCACACACCCATACACACACACCAGATACTTTTTTTCTGTGCCTTTCCTTTAGTTGGAGGCGGATAGGGCCCAAAGGTAGTTAGGCATAATTTTTGTAAGATCTACTCTTTTCCTTAGATTTGGACTAAGAAATATAAATATATTTATATAGTTCACCAGCATCCTAAGCTCATTCCTCCCCTATCCCCTACTCACCTATAACATGTAACTTTTAAACTGTTTCATTCTCTGCCCTTGAGAATCATGGCCTCCTCAGAGGTGGAAAGGGCCATAGAGACTATCTAAACCCGTGGTTTCCTACCCTGGCTGAGACTTAGAATCATCTGCGCAAGTTAAAAAAACACAGCTGTCTGGGCCCACCTACAGAAATTCCTCCTTAAACAGTCTTGGGTGAGGCCCAGGCTTGGGTGCTGTGTAGAAGCTCCCCACAGGGATTCTATTGGGCAGCCAGGGGTAGGCCCAGTGAATGGTCAGCCAGCCCACACAGTTAACCTTTGAGGAAACGAGCCTCATTGAAGGGAAGTGATGCTCTAACCTGTTATGTTAGAGACACCGACATACAAGAAATCACAATTCTTCCCTTTGCAGCACAGTGTCCTAACCCACCCTTTCTTTTATGTTAAATTTTTGTCTATGAAGATGTAGCAGGAAAAAACTCAAACTCAATGCCATGAAATCAGAAATAAGAATTGTCTTCACTTCTGAGTGGCTGACCTCTGGGTTCAAATTGTTCCCCTTCATCCCTCTCCCCATTCCATCGTCAAGTCCACTGGTACTTCCGTAAGCTCTGTGCAGGCTGGCCCTGGGTCTGTTGTGTACCGCTGTAGCCCTAGCCCTGAGGACCATGTTTGGTTCATGGGAGCCCCTCAATAAGTATTGGCTAAACAAAGTAAACGAAATCAGGGTGTTTTGAATCTACTCACTCCTCCCTCTCAGACTAAACCCTCAATTCCACCTGCCTGGGAAGCTCTTAGTTTCTTTGCTAATTTTTTTCTTCTAATTTCTAAGCCTTCATTCTCTCCCAAATACTACTTTCTGCATTTTACTTTCAGACTAAATTTCCTCAACCATGGCCTTCGTCATTTCATTTCCCTGCTCCCAAACACACATGTTCATTTCAGTTTCGTCCTTACTCTCACCCCACCCTCACCACCCAACTCCTCACTGGCCCCCATTCGCTTCCATTCATGCCCCGTCCACAGCTCCATTTCCCTCTGCCCACTCGGACCGCGGTGCCGTCCAGTGGCCACGCAGTCAGACTGCTAGTAGCGGCCCAGAGTCCACCTCAGCTCCCTTACCACCTGAGCCTCAGTCATCTCCTCCATAAAAGTATAATACGTACAATATAAAGCGAATGGAGCCCTGGATTTACCTTTTGCTTAAGTCAATTTGGTTCGGGGTTTCTGTAATGAGCAACCTTGTGAGTCTCACCTCTTGAAAAAGAAAAGCAGCCAGGAGCTGGCTTGGCATTCCAGCAGACCAGGGTATTCTGTTAAACATAAAAAATAAATTGACAAAACCAACCCTGATGTCAGTCTAGGTTGCTCTGTGACCATGAGAGAGCAAGACAAAAACAAGGCAATTTAGGAATTATGCCTGGGCACAGACTAAACCAAGAACACTGTTCAAACCACAAAAGTGATCAAATATCTCCCTTTTCTGGCTAACGTAAGGGACTGTTGTTGCTTTAGCATTACAACTTTAGCCCTAACTTGTTCTTCCCACCTTCTAGGTAAGGTTCAAAAAGAAACCCAATCGCAGAATCACTCCTGCTTCCTGGTAGCACCCAACCTTGTGCAAATTCCTGCTGTATCAAACAGGAACCCCAAGTCACCTACAGCAGCCAGGAGTCCCTTACAACAGCACCCTTCCAGTGAGATGTCCCCGCGGCCCTTCGTTCTGTGCTGACTGTCTCACTGCAATGCACGTGTCAACAAATCCAGATTGGTTGGACTACAAAGTGTTTCTAGAAGTCTTTGCACTGATGGGCATCAACATTCTATAAAGTGTTTGTTGAAGTGATTATTAATTCAGGCTCCGGAGCCAAACTGCCTGATTTTATATTCTGGCTTCTCTACTTCCTGATAAGTTACTTTAAATCTCTGTGGCCCTGTTTGTCTACTCATCAATGAGATAATAAAAATCAAAAAAAATGTTATTATAGGTAAAGCTTCAGTAAATATTAGCTATTCCTCATCTGAGTTCTGGCCAGAGGCTCTTGCATATCCCAGGCCAAGGTCTTTAGGGGCCTTTAAAGCCTCAAGAATTTGGAGGGACACAGAATATGCCACCCCCAAGTATGCCACTTTCGCAGATTAATTATTTAGAATTAAAGTCACTTGACAAACAGCCTGTTCAAGGACACTCGATGGTCTTCGTTCCCCAGAGGGCAGGAAATAAATCCCCACTGTGAAAGGTGCCCTCCCTGTACCAGGAGTGAGGAAAGCATCTTATCACCAGGGATAGGGAACTGAGGGCCGAGAAAGCTGTGTAAACAAACCTTGCCATTTCTTCACTGATGTACGACCCTCAGCCCAAACCCCTTTGCCTTGTTAATTCTTCACAGATTTATTGTTTCATTTTCTAAAAAATAAAAAGCTTTCTGCCTTGGTCACTTCTTTGAATTTCATATTTCTATGGGACCCCCATACATGCAAAATTAACTTTATTTATACTCCTGTTAATCTGTCTTATGGCAATTTAATTATTAGACTAGCCAAAGAATCCAGAAGGGAAGAAGGGAAATTTTTACCTCCACTATAAATTGTATGAAAAATACTGTGTGCACTCTTCTGGGGAGGAATCTAGAGTCCTCATTAAAGGACTCCAAGACCAACTGAAGGTTATAAAGCTTTCGCTGTTCTGCCACCTGTTTCCCCCTAAGGGCTAAGTCACCTTTGCTCTAATGCCTTCCCAGAATGACCCAAACCGACCCTGTATTGGAAGTGCCCTCTCAGCTGCTGGCTCTGCTCAGTAATGACATACTGAGCATGAACCAAACACAGGTTTCACTGTCAACAAGAAAAAGCCCACCCATGTGGTTTACGTGCATTTTTTTTAAAACAAACAGCAAGATCTAACAGAGGAGAAACCAGGGGCTGAGGATAGGGTCACAGAGAAAAGGACATCAAATAAAAAACCCATTCCTTCAAAATTTTGAGTTTATCTCATTAGCCTTCTGGTTAAATAAGGATAATTCAGTTTTCTTACTGATTTTATTTTTCCAAAATTTGTGTATTTATCACATTATTTAGAAAGAAAAACCTTTCATTCTGGAAGTACTTCTGGATGGCACTTCTCAGTACTAACATTATATACAAACAAGCTTGTCTTCTTCATGTAGTTGAACAAGAACTGTTATAATCAAAGGTCAATTTATTTTGAAAATATCCCCTTCTTGAGGGCATTACTATTTATGCATCAGTATATTGTAAACTTGAGCATTCGGATACATACTGGTGGGTGGACACCAGGTAAATTAGTACAAACATCTTGGAGGACAATTTGGCAACATTTATTAACACTTCAAAACCCATGAGTTCTAAGACTTACAGGCAAAAAGTCACAGAAGTGCTATGTGAAGTCACAAGTACTCTGTGCCACCTAAATGTCCAGCGCTTGGTGACTAGTAAAATAAAGTGTGATAATGCAGACAGTTAAATATCATGTAACTATTAAAAGTTAGAAAGTCTGGATTTATTAACATGGGATTATCTCCCAGACATGCTTGCACACACAGATTTTTACATGTATAAGAATAGCTACAGATGGACGTGAGTAATTGTTGTTGCCTTTGAGAGAAGAAATGGGTCAAGAGGGGTCGGGGGAAGAGACATACTTTTCACCACATAGCCTTATACATGTAAGCTGAATTTTTAAACCATCTACCTATTTTTATACCTATTGTCTGTAAACCAAAAGTCCAATAAATTGTTTTGTAAAATTCAGAACTCATATACAAAAGTGTGAAAATCTTAATAGTAAAGGACAACAGATTTTTTCAAAGTTAACATACCCATGTAACAAAAACTCCTATCAAGGAAAAAGCACTCCTAGTATATATTTAAAAGATGATCCCAGACATGTGATTGTTTTACCTGTACATACAGAAGTTCACCCCCCTTATCAGCGGGAGATATTTTCCAAGACCCTCAGTAGATGCCTGAAACCACAGACAGTACTGAACTCTAGATACACTTTTTTTTAATACATATATACCCTATAATAAAGTTCAATTTAGCAATTAGACACAGCAAGAGATTAACAAAAATAATAAAATAGAACAATTATAATAATATACTGTACTAACCACTAATGTGGTCTCAAAATATTGCACTGTACTCACCTTTCTTCTTCTGTGTTGATGCGAGATGACAAAGTGCCTGTGTGATGAGATGAAGTGAGGTGGATGCGTAGGGATTGTGACATAATGTCAGATTCCCAGTGACCTTCTGCAGATACCTGGCAAGCAGGTATGGCTTCTCTTTGGCATATTCAAATTGCCAGCTGCACTACCCTTGAGCATTGGGACCACTGTTAAGTCTAAAATGAGACTTACTTGAATAGCAGCACTACAGTACCTTGGCAGCCAAATGATAACCTAGTTGGATGGCTACTAAGTGACTAATGCGTGGGAAGCATATACGGTGTGGATAGAATAGACAAAGGGATGGTTCAGGTCCCCGGCCTGATGGAGCAAGATGGTGAGAGACTTCATCATACTACTAAGACTGTGCAATTTAAAACTTACAAATTGTTTATTTCTGGAATTTACCAGTTATCCATGGGTAACTAAAACCATGGCAAATGAAACTGTGGATAAGGGGGACAGTTGTATTTCATTATGTACCTCTTGTAAAAGAAATTTGATCTATAATGGAAATAGATGATATGGAGAATCATCTCATGATTCTCCCACATGCACCCTCAGGAAAATAAAACTTAGGAACAGAGAAACTGATTTCCCATAAATGCCTAATTTACAGAAGAGAGAAATGTACCTGTTGTCCAGTGAACATCCACCAAGAATCTGTCCCCATCCTCAAACCAATGAACCTGCTGTCGATTCTGCCTGGATTTCCCCCTGTGCCCTCTGTGCTCATAAATGCAGCCAGCTCACCCCACACCCTCAGTGGACGTAGCTTGCTAAAGCATGGGTTTTTCATCTGTAATTCCTCTGCTATTTCTGAATAAACTCAATTTCTGGTCATTTGAACTTACCTCAGTTTACCTCTTTATTTAGGTTGACACTCTTAACAGATAAAAACAAGCAAAATACCATTATCATACCCAATAAAATTAACAATAATTTCATTTTAAAATATTAAATGCTTAAATTTTTTAATAACCAGTTCATGTTCAACTTTATCTTAAAAATGCCTATTTACATTTGATTTGTTTTAATCATGATTCAAAAGGGTCCACAAATTATATTAGGTTGATTTTTCTCTTAAATCTCTTCTTAACAGTCTCATCCCCTTTGATTAATGCTACATCTTTGTTATTGAAGAAACTTGTCATTTATCTTGTAGAATTTCTCATATTCTGAGTATGACTAATTGATTGAAATCTCCTGGTATCATTTAACATGTTTTTTTTCTCCTGCATTTTTTTTGTAAGCCAGTAGATAAACCTAGACTCAATATGCTTTCTTGAGTTGGTAAATAAAAGTGCTCTATGACAAATTATGTTTGGGAAATGCTGCCTATTTTTTGCAAATCAACACATCGAGATTCACAAGATCTGAAAAGTCCCAAAGTGGAAAAATGTTTAATTTGCTTAACTGTGCATTTCCCATGTGTTTTGTTGTTGTTTTATTGTTGTTGTTGCACACCTATTACATGCCCATGAACTAGAGTCCTGTTTTATACACTCCGATAAACACTGGAGCAGATGTCTTCTCAGAATTCTATATGTATATGATGCAAGACACACTGCAGCTGCTCATAAAAGTTTGCTGATAGATTGATCCAGCAGATATTTATTGTGTATTTTCTATTTGCAGAGTGCTATACTTGGAAACACTATTCCTGTCCTCAAGAAGTAAGATTGAATGAATGAATCAGCATGTATCCAGGAAGTGGGTGCACACGCTCACTTAAAGCATAAAGCAGTAAAACATCAGCTGTGTATGTGGCAGAGTCACGGAGGGAAGGGGCCTAGTGGGGTTCATCAGGTAAGCTTCAAGGACGAGGTCATCTTTGGAGATTAGCAACATGAACTGGCAGGAGGTCAGAGCTGAGAAGATCCCAGAGATCTTCCAGTCTGGTCTCATTTACAGAGGACATGAAACCCAGGAATAGGACAGGACTCCATGGCTGATAAGTGGCACAGGTTAGGATTAAAACCCAGATGTTCCTGCTGCTAAATTTATGAGACCCCTGGGTAGGTCTTGTTGAACTAAAAAAAAAAGTCCAAACCTGGCCCTGGCTAGTGTGGCTCAGTGGATGGAGTGTCAGCCTGTGAACCAAAGGGTTGCTGGTTCGATTTCCGGTCAGGATACATGCCTGGGTTGTGGGCCAGGTCCCCAGTAGGAGGCTCTTGAGAGGCAACCACACATTGATGTTTCTTTCCCTTTCTTTCTCCCTCCCTCCCTTCCCCTCTGTCTAAAAATAAATAAATCTTTTTTAAAAAGTTTAATTAAATTTTTTTTTTGCATTTGAAATTATAGAGGGAATGTAAGATTATATTATGGTGGGAGGAAATGATTTGGGAATGGGATTATAGGATAGTTAAAATTATGTGCTCTCTTGGGGGTTTTGTAAGGGAGCATTTTAAAGGTGTGTTAACCAAGATGCACAGAAACAATGCACAGGACTTGTTTAAGGCAAAGATAAGCTCTTTAGTAAAGAAGTTATATGCCTGGGACGTGACTACTCACTGTGACCTGCTGAATTAGGAATCTATCCTCAGATCGCCCTAAGAGGTTACTTTTCATAGAATCCCCCGCTTTTTTGGTCCAGTCTCATTTGAGTATATTTCTTTGTAGGTAAACTACTTCTGGGAGCTTTTTTGGATTTTCTCTTTATGCTTTGGAGTGCTGAAATTTCTTTAGGATGTGTCTAAACATGAGCTTTTCTCACCATCTTGCCTAATGTAAGGTCAGCCCTTTTAATAGGAGGACTAAGTTTCCTTAGGCTGAGGGAAACTTTCTTCTGTTCCTTGCATTTCTGCTTCTGGGTCCATTGTTTGAATTTGTTGATCTCAACCACTTTTCTTTGATGTTTGTTTTATTCATTTTGGGTACTCCTTGGCTGATCCTTCCACATTTACAAATGAAAAGCAATGTTATTACCAGGTTTGGGATTCTTTTGTAGTTGTAAGGGTTTGTTTACCCAGAAATGCACACAGAGATAAATGGGACCTTGAGGTCTTATTCACAGTCTAATGAGGGAGGAAAACGTGTAAACTGAAAATTCAGTTGATGTGTCAGAATGCCTGGGGTGCAGCTTAAGCAAAAAGAAAAGGTGGTGGTATCAGCTAGTGTGCCAGGGAATTTCAAGTGTGCCCTCCCCCCACCCCCCAAACTTCAGTGACTGCCTTTGGCTCCTCTGAGGTTGGGCTGGGAAAAGGAAGGGGCAGAATGGTTCCTACTTAAGAGCTGCAATTTGTCACATCTGCCAGAATGGCTGTCATAAAAAATCAACAAATAACTAGTGCAGGAGAGGATGCAGAAAAAAGGAAACCATCATGCATTGTTGGTCGGACTGTAAATTGGCGCAGCCTCTACAAAAAATAGAATGGAGCCTCCTCAAACAATTAAAAATAGAACTACCATAGGATCCAGCAATTCCATTTCTGGGTATCTATCCAAAGAAAACAAAACACTAATTTGAAAAGATATATGCACCCCTATGTTTATTACAGCATTAGTTACAATAGCCAAGACATATAGAAGCAACCTAGGTCCATAATAGATGCATGGATAAAGATGCAATATATTATATATAATGTTATATTATATAACATTATACATTATATGTATGTGTGTGTGTATAAAATGGAATCACTTGGCCATAAAATATGATATTTTGCCATCTGTGACATCATGGATGGACCTAGGAGGTATTATGTTGGGTGAAATAAGTAAGCCAGAGAAAGTCAAATGCAGTATAATTTCACTTATATGTCGAATCTAAAAAACAAGCAAATAAAACAGAAAAAGACAGACACTGAGAACAAACTTGCCAGAGGGGAAGGAACAGAGGAGGGGCAAAAAAGGTGAAGGGGATGAAGAGGCAACCTGCAGTTATAAAATGAGTGTCACCAGGATGTAATGTACCGCAGGGGGAGTACGGCTCAGTCAATACTGTAGGAGATGCATGGTGACAGATACCAAACTTATTGCGGTAACTACTTTGAAAGGTATAGAAATGTTGAAACAGTATGTTGTACAGTTGAATCTAATATAATAATATTCTATGTCAACTATAATTAATTTTAAAAAAAAGAGCTACAGTTTCGTGGTTTGGCTCTCAGGACAAGAAAAAAGTTTAAGTCTTTTTCTTTCTTCACAAATCATACATTTCTGAATTTCCTGAAGATTATCACTGAGAATCTTAACTGTAACATCTATGACACAGTCAATGCCTTTTCTTAGACTGCACAACTACCTACAGCCCCTGGGTGTTTGGTAGTCTATCCTATACAGACACTTTGTTTGGGGTCCCATCTCTCTTCCAAGTTGTCCTCTTAGGTGAAAAGAAACCTGACCTAGGCCTGGTCCTTCCCCATAGACCACATCTGGTCCAGAGGAAACACAAGCAGAAGTGTCCAACCCACCGCTTGTGGCCGGCATGCAGCCCAGGATGGCTATGAATGCAGCCCAACACAAAATTATAAATTTACTTAAAACATTATGAGATTTTTGTGTGTGTGATTACATGTCACAATGTATTTAATGTGCGGCCCAAGACAAACTTATTCTACTGTGGCCCAGAGACGCAAATGTTTGGACACCGCTGCTGACTAGGGCATCCTTGCATCAGCAGAAACACACCTCTCATTGCTTTGCTGTAAGTAAAATGCTCCAGCCACTGCCTTTGGCTGTAGTTTCTCAAGGATGAGCCAGACACTCAGGAGTCTTTAATTCCTCTGTCCTACAAGTAGGTGCCAACTAAGGCTTACAAACTGGAGCCTGAGCATCCCCCTTGCAAGCTCTGCAGATTGTAAACACCTCACGTTAGAAAGTGGGACTACTTGGCAATTTTAGTTTTGTTGTTTTTAGGACCTCAACTGAAAAGGGAGAGAAAAAGTTGTACTGTAAAAGCTTGTTTCACACATAAAAACAGGAGTGATGAAATAAGGACCCTTCCATGCTGTTTCCAGAAAGCAGGGCATCAGCTCCCCTGATTGACTTAATCGCAACAAAGACGTGTGCCAAACCCTGTTAAGCTGGTTCGTGGGTCCCTGGCACAGGGAAAAGGGCTTAATGCCAGTTGAATGCGCATCACTGTAAGAAAGGATTGCCTGGCAGGGAGGTTTGGAAACATTTACACTAAAGCACTTACAAAGGATGAGCACTGGTCAGACAGACCGGGGTTTAAATCCCGACTTGGAACTCAGAGCTGTGTGACCCTGGGCAAACTGTTAGCACTCTAAGCCCTTGGTGTTTTGATGTTTAAAAGGAAGACAATAGCTACCTTGAGGGATGGCTGCAGAGCTGAACTGAGATGTAAGATTCTAAAACACAAGGCCCTCACTGAGTAGTGACCACCGTCAACATTCCTCCTTTGGTCCGCTAATTCCCACTCTGGCTTAAAGACAGCTTGTGGTCAGTCACCTCTTCCGGAAGGTTCCCCTGGGTGCTCTTTCCCATTCATTATGGGAGAGGTGCTTCCCAAGTATCTTGTGGTCTATCGTGGCTCTAACCACAAACTCAAGTTGTTAGTCCTTATGTTTGCTTCCCCCGTTAGAACTATGGACTACTTGGGTCGCAAG
The DNA here is from genome assembly GCA_028533065.1 of Trachops cirrhosus. Classification (NCBI taxonomy): domain Eukaryota; kingdom Metazoa; phylum Chordata; class Mammalia; order Chiroptera; family Phyllostomidae; genus Trachops; species Trachops cirrhosus. The sequence continues at coordinate 162,600,251 of CM052539.1, read as the reverse complement.
AGACCACATCTAAGTCATTGATAAGTTTTTAGGGCAGAGCCTGGGACAACAAAAATCAATGACCACACCTTTGTAACATCTGGAATCTGTGTAATTTACACCCTCTGGACTCAGAGGGACAGGGAAAGAGCAGTTGTATGTTAATAGTTATCCCCCCTTGGGAGAAAACATTCAGTAGATCATAATCGAGATCCCTGATCCCTACTCTGGTTCTTTGAATCAGACTTAGGGCAGGAAAACATTTTAGAGAATGCCTCCTCATGGGGAGGGGCAGGCTTGTCTTAAAAGCATTCAACATTATAAATTTATATTCAGAAAACTGAAGGAATCTTAATTTGTTGTTTTAGAATGGAAAACCTCCCAAACCTTGGCTGGTGGGGGATATATGTGCATCAGTCATTATCATAGAGGTGGAAATCAGGAAGGGCTGGGACAGGAAAACAAGGTATGTGTTTATCGAAAGGAGGAAAGGGAGTTACTCAAGTCTGACCAACACCAATCTCTTTCCACTCTTCTTTACATACAGATCAGGAAAGTGAGGCCCAGAAGGGTGATGAGGTGTGTCTAAGGTCACATAGCTAGTAGGTAGCAGCGGAAGGACTCAGGACTCCCAACTGGGCTCCTCCACTGCATCATGGCCTGACCATGGCCTTGTGTGATGAGAAGTGGCACAGCCCTAGGGTGGAAGAGCACTGGATGAGGACTGAGAGGTGATGGTATGGTGTGATCCTGGGGAAGCCAGTTTGTTTGAGACCCGGTTTCTGCTTGTGCAAAAGGGGGAAGATAATATTCTGCCACACTGATCAAAAGGGAAGAGAAAGCCCTTATAAACTATACCATATTATTTCAAAGTGGCCCTTCTGGATTTTAGGTCATCCAGCTTGTAAAGACCAGCACACTCAAGTTGTAAATGTAGACTCTCCAACTGCTTCAGCATAACCACAAACAAGGGTTTCCAGGTAAGTAGGAAAAGCAGAGTTAATCAAAACTTTCTCAGTATTTTAGAATCAGGGTTAATGGTATATAAGTGGGTAGCAACATGGGAAAAAGAAAGGTAAAATTAGACCTACTTCTTAAATTGTGAACCACAGTAAATTCCACATAGAACAGAAACCTAAATTTAAAAACTGAAATCATGTAAGTACTACAAGAAAACATGAATTCTTCAATAACCTGGAAATGAGGAAAACTTTCCTAACGGCTCAAAATCCTGAAGCAATAAGAAAAAGTAATATAACAAAAGACACTGAAATAGAGGACAGGTTGTCAGGGCCCAGAGGGAAGAGGGGAGGGAATTTCAGGGGAGAAGGGAAGGGTTTAGAGGAATAAATATAGATCGAGGACACATGGACAAAACTAGGGGGGTTGGAAATGGGAGGGATTGGTGGGTGGGCTGGAATGGGAATAAACGATAGAAAATGTACTGAATAATCTAAAATAAAAAAATTAAAAAAAAGAAAATAAATTACATAAAAGTAAAAAAAAATCTGCTAGAGCAAAAAACAAAAAACACCATAAATATGGAGAAAATACAAATGACAAACTGAAAAGAAAATCTGCCACTTAATCATAAGCAAGGGTTTAACAGCCTTAATACAGACACTTTAAAAAATGAATATAAACAGGAATCTCATATACGTCCTAGAGATACGAACAGGTAACCCACCAAAAAAGAAATACAGATGGCTCTTAAGTGACACTCAGCCTCACTCACAACAGAAATTCAAATTAAAATTATCCTGAAAACCATGTCTCACCTATCAGACTAAAAAACTCAAACTGGACAATATAATCTTGTTGGTGAAGTCTGTGGGAAAATGGGCATTTTCAGTTACTGCTGGTGGGAAGGCTGGTGGGAGGGTAAACTGATATTATCCCTCCCCCACCACAGAGGGAAATGGCCACATATATTTACATTACACATTCCTGCCCCGGCTGGTGTGGCTCAGTTGATTGGGGTGTTGTCCCATAAAACCACAAGGTTGAGGGTTTGGTCCCAGATCGACATCTCTCTTCCTCTTCCCCTCTCGATGAGCATGTCCTTGGGTGAAGATTAAAAAAATAATAAATTACACATTCCTTTCTCCTCTGATCTAGAAGTCTCACTTCTAGGAATCCACTCCAAAAATTTAATGGCAGATATGAGAAGGTATGTGCCCAAGGCTTCTAATTCAGCACTATTTACAGCAGCTTGGAAACAACTCAAATGCCCATCGGTTGAATAAATAATGAACTGGCTGAATAAACCATGGTACATCCACACAGGAGTGAGCCATTGACTGCAGGATATCAAGTGAAAAAAAGTACTGTGGAGAAGTGAGCACAGAAAGCCATCACTTAACTAATGGTGTATATAAAGGCACAGATAAACCATTCATTTTCTTTTTAAATGGCTACGGGGGGGGGGGGGGAGCAGAATAGAGGGAGTAGAGGAATTAGACTCTTTAAACATGTATTTTTTAATAAATGACTTTACCTGTCTCAACTGACCTAACTCCTTAAAGGGATGGGATCTTATTTGGCACAATATACCCAGGCACTGTTACACAGTGAGATGTTCATTTTGAAGAATTTTAAACACATGAATAACACAACCAGATGTTTCTGAAAGATCATCCTAGAGAAGTAATGAAGCAGTTGGTGTTTGCAATACACGATCCTTACTCCACATGCCCACTGTTACTCCCACCTGCAAGCATAAGGCTAGCAGACATCGTCCCCTCAATCCTTCCTCTTGCCTGCAGACCTATGTATTCAACTTCATGCCTGACGGCTTCTGGACCTCAAATTCAGCATGGCCTAAACTGAACCTTTCCCTTATTGTTGCCTTCTCCCATTGTGACCGAACTCAGCAAGTGTACCACCCTTGACACTTCTCCCTTACCACCAATGTCCATCATCAAGCCCCATAGATTTTATCCTATTAAAAAAATCTCTAATCTATGCACTTCTCCAAAACTCTAACCCACCACCCTCCACAGGACACTACCACTAACATCCTCTCTCCTCACATCCAATATAACATGAACTATTCCAGGAACAGTTTATAATTTAGAGTTATTACAATCATCTGGGAAAGAACCAAGGAGATGCTACACTAGGGCAGTGAGTACATTCATGTTGGGGAGCTCATAAAATAATCAAGAAAATTAAAACTTATTTCAAACACTTCCAAAACTAATTATGCAAATCTGTGTATTAGAACAGTCAAGACCTATTTGGCAACAAATTCTACTGGTACCAGGGCCCACGGTCCATCTATGTACCTTAAGTATCAACACTGCCACTTCTGGGTTAAAAGTAGAGAGATGCCCCATTACTTGGGACCAATGGAAAACCAAGAAATCTGTAAGGTGGCTAGCACCTTCCTATTGCTTTTCTCTCCTGCAATTTGGACTTTGCCCAAACATTCTGCTTAAAAGAATTCTCAAAGGCCTCTTAATTTAGGGGGAAAGGTCCATCTACTGAGTTCTAAATAATTAATGGATAACCTACATTTTTAGAATGATTGTGGTGGGGGGGTGCAGAAAGGAGTTAAGGAGATAAAATGCAGCAGGCTGAGTAAATATAATTTTCCAGACAAGAAACACAGATTTAATGGCTAAGATAGTAAAAGTTAAGATCTGGTTTTCTGTTTCTAATGCCTAGAAGGCTTCTGGTTGGCAAATAAATATTGGCTTAGAGTAGTACCATCTCATCCAGACTTTATGATAATTAGGAAGTCAACATCCTCTGAGGCAGAGGACAGGAATGAGTCAATACTGAGCACCTACGTACAAGAGCTGCTCTGGGCACTCAGGACTGCATTTACACACTGTACACTGAAGTTACACCCAAACTATACTTTATTATTTCCCATATGACACTACATCTTTTAACCTGAGGACATTTGCAAACTATACTTTATTATTTCCCATATGACACTACATCTTTTAACCTGAGGACATTTGCAAAAGTAATAAAAATTTCAGAAACCCTGGGACAAAGTCCACTAGCTATAAGCTATTTAAATACTGCTAACAGAAACTATCAGAGGATATCCCATATCATATAAACAACATACACTTAAATAAGAGACAAAAACTTAACATACAGAGTGCTATGTTTTTTATTCACAGAAAACTAGAAATCCAGTTCTAGATGTTTCTCTTGAATACTTCATTTGCTTTGCTGCTAAGCAGAGCCCTACAAAAGGCAGCTCCACCTAGTCCTCAGACTCAGATCCATCCTCATCTTGACTAATCTGGAAGTATCGAAGTTCGTAAGTCTCCTTGTCAGATGCAACCACGCGAAGCCAATCGCGAAGACTGTTCTTCTTAAGGTATTTCTTGGTAAGATATTTCAAATATCTTTAAAACAAAACATGAATTTCAGTAAGAAATGATACCTACTATGTAGAGGCCTATTACATATAAGATATGCACTGTAATATTCACCTGGATTCCCAATTCCCCCCAAAATATGTTGTATTAACTACTGTGTGACATTGCTAGAGATACAAATAAGGTAGCCTCTCAACCCCAATTAGAATCAGTTTATAGTCTACAAAACCCTCTCCCATCTCAGTAAACCTAATATTCTTGTTAGGAGACAGTATGCAGGAGAGCAGTATAGTAGCTTTTTCTTCCGTCTCACTACCACAATGAGATTTTTAAACTAAATATACAATTTCATTCTTCAAATGTTTCATGTATTTAACTCCAGCACCATCAGCCTTCCAGACCTCAATCCCATGTTGGATCAACGAGGAGCAACCTGTCAATAGGTTCCACTTACAAGTTTAAGATCATCCACAGCCTTGCAACTAACAAGTGGCTGCCCTTACTAACAGCTGTCAGTGCGGTTTAATTCATCACACCAGCTACTCCCTTCCATTTACACTTCACAAGCATTCCTAACTACCAAATCGTCTCCAGCCTCCCTGCCCTACATGCCACTGGCAACACTATGTTCATTTTCAGGTTTTTTGCTAATTCTTGGCTCCTTCCTATCTCATTTTATAATATTCACCTGCATGTCCATAAGACCCTCAAGGACAGACATTTCCTTTCATCTCCAAATCCCTAGTGATTAGTTTATATACAAGTTGGATTACAGGGCCTATGATTCATTGGACAAGAGGCCTGGATGTAACTTGTCTGCCTATATTTTCACACTAAGTTACACTTACTGACAATCAGCCTAAATAACTGGAACTATTAACCAGATATACTTTCCATTCATATAGGCCTCATTAAAGTTCAAAGCAGTTTTGATGTATCTCACAGACATCAACATATCTAGTCTCACATATGAATATTAGGATTACATATTCTATAAATATTCCAGTTACCAAAATTTCAGTAAAATATTATAAAAAACAAATACTAACCTTTTAGAGAACTGTTTCTCGGAAACAACTGTGATTTTATTCTTGAAGCGTTCAATGTGAACCACATTCCCAAGATTTCCAGTTTTTCCATTGACTTTAACCTTTTCCCGCAGAAACTGTTCCTATTTTAAAACAGAAAAAACGCCGAAACTAGGGAAGGAAACCCTAGATATTCACTAGGGAAGGTACCCTAGGAATAGAGTTTAGATTAAAATCAAATATTACATACTTAATCTTTATTAAGAACTCTACAAAGATAAAAATAAACCGAGTAGAGTGATACATACAAAATTTGCGGAATCAAAAATTCCATCTTCTACTGGGTGAGTAAGGTCCAAACCAAACTTCCAGGTTGTCTTCTTAGGCTTCTTGACTTTCTGTTACAGAAAGTTATTATAATTATGACTTTCTAAAAAAATCCATTCATTTTATAAACAAACCTTAAAAATCAGTGCAATGATGTACACTACTATTAGATTATATGAAATGGTATAAAACTCTAAAAAATTTACCATCAGACTCTCCTTAACTTCACTTAAACTAAGTTTTTTGTAGAATACAATGGAGACTTCCCATTGGTCACCTGAATGTCTCACAAATACAAAACTCAAAGCACAAAGTATATGGTGAGATTCCTTCATCAAAAGATTCCAAAAAACTCCACATTTTTTACAACCAGAAAATATTAAGGGGATCAATCCACCTTCTACTGCCAAGTTTAAACCAGAAACACCCACTCAGATGTTTGAGCCTTTAATCACACTCCCTTTGTTATGTTGTGGAGAAAAGTGTTATGGCCTTTATTATTTTCCAAGTCCAGTTTTAAATTAGCAGGTGCTTTTTTCTATAGGACAGGCGCTGCTTTACTACTGCCATCCCAGTGCAGCCGGGAACAGCACACCGCATAGTGCAAGCTCCATTACAACCACTTAAATCCAGAGATTTCAATCCTTATGCTGTTATAGGTGAGAAAAGGGGAGGGGGACCTTTAGTCTGGTAAAAAAAATTTTTGTTTTAGTTTAAAAACTATAGGTAACAAGTTTTGCAGACCCAGAACTTTTAGATCAATTACCATGTAATAAGGCTACAAAAATGAAATGGCGCTGTGGCTACTAACTACACACACACACGCATTCAGACAAGGTAGTCAAACAGAGAAATTAGTACTTATCGGAGGCTGTCACCTCCAAATTAGATCTACCCAGACGGATACCAAGTACTGAGGCCAGCTTGCTTTCGTAGGTGGTTGAGAAACTTGTGATAAATATTATCCAAAACTTGATATTGGTAAAAAAAGATTACTAGGAGCTGGGCTCGTCTGTGTAATTTATAGCTCTCTTGGGGCATTATTTAATTTAGGAGAGGCTGTCCGGTGGAACAGATAACCCAGGGGGCCTACGCCCCCTTGGACATCACCCAGTTCTGTATATAACCCAGCAATATTACCCTCCCTAACGTTTTTAAAAATTTTTCCGATACACCCCCAATTTTTCAAATGCTCTCTGGACCCATTTTAACGTCTTACTGGTCCCCTTATCACTCAGTAACGTAAGTAAAGTCTTTAAAACACATTCTTTTTATATTTGCCTAAGATTCGTAACTTGCACTTTTAAAATAAGTCCTTCCTGACATCATAAACTTCTCCCCCAACTTAGTTCTTTAGTTCTTTAATAACCGAGTATCGCGGGCGCCGCGCGCCTCCGAGGTCCGGCGGCCCCCACCAGGCCCTCGGGCCCGCCTGATACCAACGTTTCCTTCCTGGTGCAAGTAAATACGAGCAACACCGGCATCATCCACGGCGAGGGAGAAAACAAATGGCCTAAATGACGTCTGTGCCACCAGACCTGCTCACCGTCGTGCCTCCTTCCCTGCGCTCGCACGGCCACCCATCTTGGCTTAGGAGCCAAGGCCGGGCCCAGCCCGAACGCCAAAAGACCGCGTGGAAAAACCACCTTGAGGTGTAATGCGCCGGCTGCTTTCTTGACTCAGTCTCCATTTCTACCCTCCCTTTATCTCTAAGAAGACAACCTCGACCCTCCAGACGCATATCGCGTACTTTCGGATAAGATTAGCTCAACTAGACCACTCTTACTCACCGACGCCATCTTGCACCTCGTCCGAAAGACCAGAGGGAAATCGGCAGCCGCCGGCACGTATTTATAGTTAAGCGTGTTGCGTCACGCGGCGAGAACGTAAACCTTCGTCCGCCGGAAGAGAATTTGGGGTGGAGCGCGGCGGCCGGTAACCCAGAAAACGAGGGCGTGGCCTGGGGCGCGTAGGATTCCTTGGCAGTCAAGTTTCTTGGGAGCGCCCTCCAGCGGCGGCATTTGAAATGACTCACGGTTTTCCGCGGGCGAGGACACACGCTTGTAGGACTGACTCATCTTTCACTAATCACCTGGATCTTCTTTTCAGTCAAGGCAAGGCATTGTCTGAAGTTGCTTTGAGATCTTCAGTCTTATACTTCAATTATAATCCTCCAGCGAAAAAGTTATTTCTATGTCTATGATTTGTTTTCTGAATGACTGTTGAGGAAAATCAGTGTTTCTAGAGTCCGAATAAACTAGGTTTCCGGGCGTGGGGGGTGGGGGCGTTGTGAGGGTTGGTGGGTGGAAGGCCTGTAACAGAAGTCACTAGTGCTCACTTGTTCACTCGTTGAGTATAAGTTATTCTATTTATCATGGGTTTTACAGTTAACCCTAAAATCTTCACTTCCATCCGAAATGCCTCCCAGTTAAAATTCACCGAATATTTCCCAAGACCTACCTACTAAAATGTATAATGCTCACGAGAGTGGGTGATGGGGGTGGTGACCGTCTTGATAAAAGAAGGAAAAAGTAGTTTTTGAACTTTGAAGAATTGTGTACGTGGGTTGCCTCTCAGAGTTTTACATCGGACAGTGACCCTAGAAAGTAACAACAGTGTATATCCTTTTTGACAGCAATTAGTAATAGTGGGAACTATGCTTTAATGAAATGTACAACGTGTAGGGATCTGAATAGAGGTACTGAATTCCCAGATATCCGTTTTAAGAAGAAGTTTTCGTTCTTTGCCTTGAGAGCCACAATAATTTCATTTCTTTTACAAACATTAAGGGGGTGAGGGGAGGGGGAGAGCAATTAGTATTTCCTTTTCGAGGGTTGCTCAGGCTGCAGAGAAAAGTAATCTTTTTTAGTATTGGATATTTGGGGGGGAAAGCCATTAATTGAGGCATTTATTATTTTATTTTGCTTGTTTTGGGCAGCCTTCCATGTTCTGAGAAAAAGAAAAACACTTAAGAATTATTATAGCCATTTCCAAAAATGGTATGTTAAAAACAACACATTTCAAAATAACTAGTAATCCCAAAGTAAATAGTTAGAAACTATAATGGAAAACACTTTTCTCTTACTTGGGAAAAAACTTAAAACTATTAACCAGAAGTGTGCAGATGGTAAATATTATAAATAACTCAATTCTTCTCAAACTTTACACACAGAAACAGTATATATTAATATAATGCCTATCAGTGCCCCACAGATATACATTTTGACAACAAATTCTAAAACATATGAAATAATAAGCATCTGAAAAGAAGACAATTTAGAATGATGAGCGAAGTTGTCTTTCCAGCTATTCAAATATAAAATATTGTAATATATGACAGGCATATTTCTAATATATTATAAACTTCAGTCATTGGATCTACCTGATGCTGCAGCCTGAATAAATCAGTAAAATAAAATATAGAACAATGTGGCAGATTAAATTCGTAGAGAAATCCCCTCCATATATAGGCACCTCTTAAAAACTGGTTAAAATATGGTTTTATAGATAATCACTATGGTTAAGCTGGTAGAAAACAAAAACAATTTTCTTTTTGAGCCAAGAATGACAAGCCCCCACGCTCATAGGAGTTTGGGGTTAGAATGAGTTCTGCTCAAACAGCATGAAAACCTGCAAGCTAAAAATGTACTTTAATGTGTGCTTGGATTGCTAGTGCCAGGCAGAAGAAGCAAATGCAAATGACCTCTGGAGAAATGAAGTTTAAATACTAGCACAAAGGATTCCCTGAGATAAATTTGGAGCAATAGAGCTGTCAAAAAAAAAAATCTAAGTGCTAAATAACACGGGGACTAAAATCATGAATTTAATCCATGAATGAAAATAACCTTTAAAAAAAGCCTATACAATCAAACGCAAATATGAGATTATATATATGGGATAGAGCAAATGGGGGAAAGGCAAAATTTAGAGAAGAAATGGCTGAATTCTTACATTCAGAAATCCCAATAAACGGCAGCCGGGCATGGTCATTTCAAAGAAATGCACACCTAAACATGTTGTAGTGAAACTTCAAAACACACACACAGAATTATTTCAAAAGCACTCATAGAGAAAAGACAACATATTTACCAACAGGAGTTATATTAACAGCTGACCGCACATTAGCAACAATATAAGCCTGAGGATTGTTATCTTCAAAGTGCTGAGAGAGAACAACTGTCTACCTAGAGCTACAAAGTACAATATAAAACTATCTTTCAAGAGATTAGATGCATTAAAGATATTTTTAGATAACAAAACTGGAAGTTTGCTACCAATAAGACTCCCAAGAAAGGAATTCTGAAAGATATACCTCAGGAGAAAGACAATAATCCTAGAAAAGAGGCCTATCTGGCAAAAGAAATAGTGAGCAAAGAAAATGTCTAACTTTTGTCAGTAAATCTAAACAAACACTAATTGAATAAAAAAGTAACAATCATATGCCAAAATCTGACAAATTAGATGAAGTGAAGCGTAGGAAAATATAATTTAGAATTCACACGAGAAGAACACAGAACATCTGAATACTTACATCTTTTAAATAAATTGAATTTTTAATTAAAACCTTTCCACAAGAAAGGCACACAGACAGCTGCACCAGTGAATTCTACCACACATTTGAGGAAGAAATAATGCCAATTGTAACAAACACTTTAATGCTCAAACTCACATTCTGTCAACTTACCTTTAATCTGGAAGAGGGAAGCGTGTATCCACAGTCTCCTGTCCCCATTGGTCGATGGTCCTGGGATGTGGACTCGCTCCTACTTCCAGGTTGCACACGGGTGACTGTTGGTGGGGAGGTTCCCACAAGTCTCCCGTGCGTCCTGTCAGAGAAGCCACAGGGGAAAACCATACCTGCCCCAACCTGGTTGCTGTTACCTTCTTTCTCTTGAGTGGGCAGCTCAAAAGTACATTCTTCATCAGGGCCTGGAAGATCGCAGCAGGATTAAGTCTCATGTGTCTCCAGCACCTTCATTTTTGCGTTCACTCCTTCCCAGTCACCCTTTCCAGGTCCTTGCGTGTGTTACCTGGGATCATTTCCTGAAACAAACCAAATGCATGTGGCCAATAGGCTAAGACGCCAATTGTACATACTTTCAGTCATCAACTTCCTTTAAAAATGAGGCCAGCAGAACTTTGATACTAAAACCGATGTGTAAAGGACATTGTGAGGAAAAAAAAATCTCTTTTATGAAAAAAATATAGTATATATTAAATGTACTGGATACTTTATATATATATATATTTTATATTCACAGATACATTATTAGCAAGCATATCCAGCAATAGGCCATGTAGCATGTTGGGTGATAATGTCATTATCTGTAGTTCAGATGTAATTGTACATGTACAATTTAAAAGCATCTACAGATAAATGATCAGAATTAGTATATGAATTTATCAAGATTGCTGGATACAAAGTTCATGTACAGAGATCAAGTGTATATTTAAAAACTAGCAATAAATTAGAAGATAAAAATGAAAGATATTTTTAATAACATAAATATATCAAATGTCTAAGAAAAAATAGGTGTATAAGACCTTTATGCAGAACTATAGACGATAATTGAGAGAACTCAAAGAATACCAGATAAATAGGGGACATTGGATTGGAAAAACCAATATAATAAAGATGCCAATTCTCCCCAAACTGGAGTATAGATTCAATGTGATCGCAAGCAGTAGCTTGATTTCTTCCCTTTCACCATTCCTCCCATCTGCCCTCCCTGCCTGTTCTTTTTTTGAACCAGTTTGAAAATTTGTGGTTAACAGAGATACCAGAGTAGACAAGACCAGAATGAAAAATGAAGTGGAAAGACTTGTTCTACAGACTAAGATTTATTTTAAAGATACCATAATTAAAACAGTTGGACACTGCTTCAAGGTTAAACATAGAGACCAGTAGAGTAGAACAGAGAACCCAGGAACAGACATGCACAAATGGGTTTTGTCACTCGGGGCAAAAGGACACGTCAGAACAGTGGAGAAAAGACAGTTCTCACAGCTCTTATTATTTTTCTGATTGAACACATGTAAGTCAGTGTACACTTGCAAAAACATAGACCTTATGGTTAACATTAAATTTTAAAATTTATCTACACTCACACTTTCTACTAGAAAGATTATAGATATTTTAATGAATGTTTGTGATATTCTAACAAACATTTACCCATGTAAGCACCAATGTGCATTTTGAACCGTGAAAGACTGCGATGGCAGGTAGCCACACTCTGACCAGTGTTCCTGGTCACGCTGCTTTTGTATTTCGTACACCTGCCCCTGCAGCTGTCTGGGGTACGCGCATCACCAAGTTTCCTATGGGCGTTCGGATAGCGTGCTTTATTCCAGTATTCTCTTTCGGGAGACCTCAGCTCGGGTAACATCACAAAGAATCACACTGTGACACAGAAAGTAGGAAATGTCTGCACCCCTGGTATTTACTTATTGTTGAAACCCATCTTATTTGCCAGTAGCTAATCTATAAAACAGGAATCTGTAAGTATCCCTTTACTGAAACTTTCCAGTCATCAACGCTATCACTTCACAAGGGCTGTTAAAAAAAGAGAGATTTTGTTACATGTGGTAAAAATACCATCTCAGTATTATTTGTGGTATTTTCTCTTTCTCTGGCTACAAAGTGGAGCACGTTGAGGGTCACGAGGCGTTGCACCGCCCATCTCCAGAAAAATACACCCGAATGACAATGCAGCACACAGTCCTATGAAGGCAAACTTAACAACTTCGACCAAGGGTGTGCTACAGCCTCCTGTGCAAACAACGTCGAGGCTCTGAAAAGAGACTTATTACTACTGAAGAACCTTGCTTTTCACACTTCCGACCTATGAATATTTTGTTAGGTACCCTTTCACCTGGTGCCCTTTCCTAGGTGAAAGCCAAGGGCACCAGGCAGGAATAGTAAGACCTGAAGTCACTTCTGCTTGCCTTTCCTTTACTAATTTGATTAGAGAGCATTAAAAACTATGATTACAAAATTTACATTTGCTTCAATGCATCTTCTTTCTCAGTGTGTATTTAGGAAAGCCTAACTTACTGTTTTTATTATTTTAAACAAATGCAGTTTCAGAAGTAAGATTTTCTTGTTGTACAAAGCCACAGGAATTTTGAATAATTGATCAGTCTTTAAAATGAGAACCAGTATCCCTGTCCATTGTGTATTTGTATTGCTTGTCATTTATAGCTTAGTTGTTCACCTATTAGTGGCCATTTACATTATTTCCAGTTTTTATGTTATAAACATTGCTTTGAGGATCTTTTTAAATTAATGAAATTAGCTTCTTATGCCAAAAGCAATGCTCATCAAAGGAAATGAGAAGAAAAAAATAAATTGCATAAAGATATCTAAAATCCCACTTAATTAGAAATTGCTATTTAACATTTTGGGGGCATGTATGTTTGTGTGTATATCCTTTAGCTTATGCAAGCTATTACATACATTTACCGAATTGAATGGTTCTAAACCTACTTCTTTGAATCTTAAAAAATTTTTATTTAGAAATTATTTTAAACATTGAAAATTATAAAAAATTTAAGGAAAACACACACCTACATATGAATATATAAAAATCTGAATGAAGGATATATACTTCATATATTATATTTATTCTTCTTTTTTAAAATTTATATATTCTTTATCAATATATTTATATATTAGAACATAAAGATTTAAATATATTTAAATATTTAAATATATTAGAATATATTAGAATATTTATATCTTCTTTATCTAGATTTTTACCTCTTAACCAACATTTTGCTCCATTTATTTACATTTGTTCTCTCTGTCTCTCTTTCTCTCCATATATATCCTATTAGTCATTCTAGTTATTTGCCAGTACCTCACTCTTTTCCTTGTGGGGGCTTTGTAGTATGTTTGAATCTCTGGGGGTGCTGGTCCCCCCTCACAGCTCTTCTTGTCAGCGTTTTCCTACCTACTCTCTCATGTTTATATTTTCATATAAACTTTTTAGCAACTTAACTCCATAAAAAAGCTTGTTTTTTTAAAAAAATTAGTACTGCCTTAAATTTATATAATAAATTAGGTAGAACTATTGTCTTAATAATGTTGCACTCTCAGCCAAGAATAAATAATGCCTTTCTATTGTTTAAGTCACCTCTGTATCTTTCAGTAGTAGCCTTTTAAACTTTTCTTCACATAGATTTTGGACATTTCTTTGTATTTTTATTATTACCTTTTTATCTTTTTGTTGCTGTTGTAAATGAGGTTTTCTTCCATTGTATTTTCTAACTGGTGATTATTTTTGTATAAAAGCTGTTTATTTTTGCTAACCATATATCCTGCTATCTTACTTAATAATTTTTGCATTAGCATTATCATTGATTATCTGGGATTTTCCAGGTATACTATCAGGTCACCTGAAAATAGAAAAGTTCTATTTTTCCTTTTACTTTTACAGTTCCAATATGTTTGTTTTCTATTGTCCAATAGCACTTATTAATACTTCCAGAACAATGTATAGTGGTCTTGCCTAGCTCTTGATCTTAGAGAGAATAACTTTAGTGTTTTTCCATTAAGTAAAAGACTAGCTTTAGGGATTTTCCACACACACACACACATACATATACATATATGCATACAAGATGGGACCCCCCAAAACCCAGAATTTATTTATAAAAAAATTGCATATTTATTCTTACATGTTTAAACCTCAGTCACCTTCGAAGTACTCTCTATTTGATACAACTTTTGAGACATTTTTTCCACTGCCCAAAGCAGTTTTTGAATTCATCGATTTTGGTATCTTTTAGTGCTTCTGCTGTCTATATTTCACCTCTTCCACATCAGCAAAACATTTCCCTTTTGAGGACTTTTTTCATCCAGGGAAACAAAAAAAAGTCACTTGGGGTGAGATCAGGTGAACAGGGAGGGTTGGGCATGACCATTATGCTATTTCTGGTCAAAAACTGCTGAACACCCAGCATGGTGTTCAATACACCTGCCCAGATGCATTGAAAGAGTCTTCAAAAAAAAAAAAAATCACTGAAGCCAAATGCAGCCTCTCACAACATTGCCAGCTGGTACACTGATGCAGATGGGTCCCTAGAACACTCACCTAGTGCGGGAAACCTGTACTACAAGGGGCCTGCCCTCCAGAAGATAATTTCGGTTTTTACTGGGTCCCTGCTCATCTATCTATACACAACATGCATACATATGCACACATACATGTTATGTATACCATGTTAACAGATATAGAAAGATATATTTATGTTTTCATTCACCTCAGTATTCTCAAGAGATTTTTTTGAGAATGGACATTGTTTTATTCAGTATCTATGGAGAAAATAATATCTTTCCCTTTAAACTTATCAATATAGTAACTACTATTAAGACTTCCTAAGTTATTCATCTATTTTCCATGGGAGTGAATTATATTAATAGACTTCCTAACGTTGAACTGTTGTTCCTGCATCTCTGATATAAACTCCACACAGGCATGTGTATTCTTTTCTTCATGTGGTATTTAGTTGCTAATAGTATAATAGGGTATTTGCATGAATGTTTATATTTCTTTTTGTTGTTTTTTTTAAATCAACTTTAGGATAAAAATATTATACTTTTGTCATAAAAGAATTTAGAAGTTCTCATCTTCTCTGCTTTGAACCATAACTTTGGGAAACCATCTGGTCCTAAGGTTTTGATAAAATTCCCCTTGGAAAATATCTGGGCCTGGTCTTGGTTTTTGACTGATTTGTTTGGATTTTTTTTTTGTGGAAGTTTTTTGATAACTTTCTCTACTTATTTTATTACAATTGTTCTGGTTAAGCTTTATATTTCTGTTTCTACAGAGGTTGATTCTAATAATATTTCCCTAAGAAATTGTATCATCTAGGTTTTCAGATTTGATAGAATTTATTTTTATTTCCTCTGCATTAGCCATTCTTCCTTGTCATTTTCTCATTTTTTATATTTGTTTTCTTCCTGTATTTACCTTAACTGAATTAGCTAGTGGTTTATTTCATTTTTCAAAGAACCAGAATCTTTTTGAATTGGCTATTTTTCTATTTACCTCACTTTCTGCTTTTATCTTTCTTTCCCTTGTACTCTTTTGGTTTATTTTGCTGTTATTTTTCTAGTTGTCTGGGTTAGGAATTTAATTCACTTATGTTCTGTCATTTTTATCGATGGGTATGTTAGGCTTTGAAATTTCCCTCTATATTGCTTTACATAGATTTTGATGAATAGTGTTTTCATTATCATTATTTTTCAGGAATTCTTTTTCATTCTAGAGTTATGTAATAGGTTTTTAAATTTTCAGGTAGAAGAATTTTTTTACTTTTGTTTTCAATTTCACTTAGGACTGGTATTACAGTGTTAATAGTTCTAATTTATAGAAACCACTGCTTTCTTTGTGCCCAAATATCTTTTTTTCCTGAAACTTCTATTTGCTTTTGAAGAAAGGTATATATTTTAATATGAGGGTGATTGTTTATATATATACATATATATTTTCTAAATAATTCATTATATATATTCCAAAATACTTCTCATTATTGATTGCACAGCAATTAAAATGAACTAGAGGGAAATTTAATTAACACACACACATAATTGTGAACAAACAAGGCAGACACACTGCCAGTGTTGGATAGATGAACCTCCCTTCTCCCAATTAGAATCTGTGTTGGGGATCTGGTGGCAACTGAGGTTGCCCAGCCTTTTTGGCCCTTCAACACTGGGACACAATCACTGTGATGCTAGAAGTGCCCACCATGTGGCCCAAAATTATTTGACTGGATTTAGAAACAACTCTCAGTGGACTGATAATAACTTTGTAGGTGGGTCCTTTGAACTTATACACATCCAGCAACTTTAACTGATACTTCTGAATGTACTGTGGGGAAGGTATTTTCAGTTTCTGTTGGAACACAAGCAGAACACATGTTAGACAGGCAGCATGGATTCAATGTGGCAATTCTACAGGACACCCTCTATTTGGACAGAATGTTTAATTATGAGGTTGGGGCCAGGGAAGTATAGACTCTGACAGGTTGATACTTAATACACAGTAAGTCCCTTTTCACTGTCCCCCCAACCCCCACCCCTTCCCATTCCTACCTCTGGGAAACAGAGCTACTGGTATTTGCAAGTGGCAATAAAGAGTGGGGTTGAGGGGTGGAAGACTCTGGTGCTTCTTTCACTGCCTAATTATGCTCACTGGACCTAAAAGGTTAAAATATCAGTACTTCCAATCATGGATATGAAATGACAACTGCCATAACAGTCTTGGCATGGCTCACATGTCAGGGAATGAGAGAGATGTCCTAGAATAGTATAGTGTAGAAAAGATAGAAACTACTGAGCCATGTAGGGATGAATCTGTCTAATTGTGTTGAGACATGGTGAGGACTGGAGAAAGGGGAAGAGTCTGCTTCAGAGACTCATCACATCATCCGTATCACTGTAGAGAGAGAGAGAAGAGCAACCCTGGTAGGGCAGGAACTCCTCGGACCCTAGGAGGTCAGGGGTAGGGCAGGACCATTAACCTGTCTTGTACTAATAGGTCTGGAAGGATACACAGGAAGAGGGTGAAGATGAGATGTTTTCACTCCTGTACCTATCGAATTTTGAACCATGTGACTCCCTACATATTTAAAAAGCTACTAAATATTTAAAAATAAAAACAACATTGTATCTAAATCTGGAACTAAAATTTAGAAGTTAATATTCCAGGCCACAAAGCTCTGGGGCACTTTCTAGAAAGAACCTACAATATAAAGACGCATTAAATACAAAAGTTAGACTTCCTTTTAACAATGGTATACACATTAATTCATACAATTTTCTAGTATGAAATTTTTTAGAAATGTATATATACAAGAATATATACAAGAATGTATAGTGCAAGCTGTTAAATTTATTTTTATTTAATATAACCGATGAAGTTAACAGACAAATATATTTTAATGTAACAAAAAGTTATAATTGATCACTTTACCATTTACATTTCAAAGAATTTCAACAATTATTTTAGTATAGCCAAAGACTTAACATTTGAATTTTACCCATTTTTGAAATGTAAAATGCACAATTATAATACCCATACTACATTTCTTATAATTTTAAAGTTTTAGCTAAAACATGAGTCTCCGCAGGTAAAAGCAGGAGTTCCCCTACACCTAACACAAATAAAATGTACTACTAATAAAGTGCCATTGGATTAGATAATACTAATTCAACTATTTTATTTTGGAGGATGACAAAAGCACATAATAGCACAGAACTAGTCATTTTCTTTATACTAGTGTAGAACTAGTCATTCGCATTACACTTTGTAACAAGCATGAGTGCTTATAGTAGATATTAACCATAATAGAGAATTCTTCTCAAGATCACAACTATGACTTATGACAAACTGTATCATCATCACTGAACATAGTTTTGTGTCCAGAGTTTTCAAAAAGTGCAATCTTGAACTAAGATCAACCTAAGTCTACCAATACAAAGAAATCGTTTTAGGGACTTCATATAAATAAAAGAACCTCTCTTTCAGTTGTAAAATAGGTGTCAACCTGTTCTCAGGAAAGAGGAATAGTGGTGGATGGTCAAGTCTGGCAATAAGTATGCTTCTGCGAGTGAGAGCCTGATATGCATTGCTATTAGAGGCGTCTTTCGCATAAGGAAAATGTGCTAACTAGACGTGACATGTACAGCACTTTTCAGGCACTTGACTTCCTTGGTAGTTAAACTGATGTTCAGATATTTATTAATGGAAAAACATTAAATTATATAGTGACTCCAAGCCATGCTCCTTTCCACAGAACATCTGTGTTCCGTAAGCTGAACCCAAATGTTCCCTGCTAAAATCAAATAATGATGCCATATACCCAAGTCAGAGAAAAAAATTTAATAAAAACAAATTGAATTTTCTCAATTTTAAGATTTTCCACAATTTTTCCTCAAGCTTTTCTTTTCTACTACTTGTCTGATTGGTAGGAGAAAAAAGGCTTGAAAACGGTGAATGAGTATGCCTAAATGATATTAGAAAATTTTAAACCATTGATCAGTTTAATATACTATTTATGGAAATATGCCTATAGTTTGCTCTTACCCTTCATAAGGGCCATATTTACTTGTAGTAAGTCTGTTCCTAGTTCATATTATAGAACTCAATATGTAAACATTTTAAGGTACCTAAAAGAGCTTTATGAATCTCGATCTGTTGTCCCTAAATATGTTTGAGAACCAGTACATCAATGTCTGGCTCTGAAACTATCTTTGGGGTCCAGGCTAAAGAAATGCTTTCAGATATATCATTAAGAATAGGGTTCTAAGATAAGACTACCAAATTCTATTCTAAAATGAAAAAAAAAATATGGCAAGTTTCCAGTATAGATGTCACTAATGTTCCCATTTTTTTGAATACTTAGTATATAGTTTAAGCATGTTGATATTAAGGATTTTTTATTTGTATGTATTACGACTTGGGAAACTTCTGCAATACACTTTTAGGCAGTCAGCTTTAAAATAATAAAACTTCAACTCTTAGCACAAACAGCCCTGAGAACAATGCATTCAAATTACAGCTCAACTAGAAATAATCTAATTGAGAAACTTTAAAGTACAAAAACAAATTCTGGAAAAGTTATAAATTAAAAAAAATTTACCAACATTTGAGGCACTACCAGTCTACAGTACTTTTAAGAGTTGGAAGGACTGTGTAAAAAGAACAAACATACAAAGCTGTGTGTGCACAAGCACACACATTGTGCTATAATGAAGAACTGTGTCCCAAAATTTTATAGACTAACATTTTCTTGTAGCAACTCCTATTAAAGATATCATGTTCTGGCTGCAGGAGAGTTTTGGTAGTTGTTGTAAAGCATTGGTACAGAATTTTATATCATCAATGGAAGTGGATTCAAGAGCTTGGTTCGCATCAATTTCAAGTGACTGACAGCCCTTGGAAGGGAGCATAAAAGAAGCATCATAATTATGCTTATGATGCAAATGCTAAATCAAAGTAGCAACGACATGATCTATTTCTGAGGGTATAAAACTCTGTAGCAAATAAGGTATAACAAAAGTCTTCACAGTAGAAATAAAATGTTGTTCTAGATAGAAACACATATTCCACTTGTTATGTAATATTGTATATCAGTGATTTTCAACTGGTGTGCCATAATAGGCATACACGTGTGCCGGAAGAATTTTTAAAATGCAATACTTGATTATTTAGTTAGGGGAACTGACCTCTTTTCCCTTAGATTGTCAAAAAAAGAATGACAATAGCCAACACAATAGCTGTCTGGTATGAATGAATCAAAATTATACCTATTTTTTTGTCAACTGGCAAAAAAAATTTTTTATCGGTGTGCCACAGAATTTTAGTAATCAGCATATGTGTGCCATGAGATGATAAAAGGTTGAAAATCGCTGTCATATATAAATTGGTGAAATGCCTGCAGACAAAAATGGTGTCCCACTGTGTGATCTATCAACATGACAGTCTCTACATTCTACACTTGGCAAGTTGTGATACTTGCCATTTGCTACAAAAATGTATAACAAATACTAGGAATCAGCTTTTAACATTTCTGATGTCAAAAAAGAATGAAGTCACTTTTGTTTTATGTTAAAAAATGTTTCCCTGCTTCTTTTTAATACAGTTTATAAAGCTTTACTAAATGAAATATTTTGTTCTAGAGAAGTGTATTGACTTATGCAAAAATACACAAACAGTCCCATATCTTTAAAATCTATACTTATATGTGAGAAAAGTATTTATACTTTTTATAGTACTTAAAATGAAGTATTTATGCATAAATAGCTGTTGGCATTCAAGGTATGAAGATAGAGATGCATTACTATAATTTACATACGCTTAATTCACAATTGAAAATATATTTATGTGAAGTTTGATGAGTTAGGAATAACAAGGGCATGCTGATCCAGATTTAATAATAAATCAGAACACTAGTATGGTTAACTGGGATCATACACATGACCGGCAAGCAGCACAGATTGATAACTTTCTAGAATTCCTGTGGATAATTATGCCAACCAGTAGCAAGTGAGATGTACATTATAAAGTATTAAAAAACTAGAACATTAAAGGAATACTGAAAAGAATTTAGCCTAATTCCTAATTGTGCTTTAGATGGGAAAAAGCTAAATGTTACACTAAAATGATTGAAATACAACCTCAATATTCCTTGTGCTTTAGAATTCTCTTTATATTTTCTTAAAGTATCTTGCTTCTTCTCCAACTAGGTTTGCTGAGGCTAACACAAGATTTAAAGGTATGAGCAAATTAAGTAACTAAAACTTTGGGATCATCTGTTTCTAAAGCTGTTTCTAGTCACTGATTAGATTAGTTGCAACATCATGTATAGTTTCTTCTCGACGATAGGAAGAAAGGCCTTGTGCAAGTCAAGGCATGATGGGAGAGGTCTCATAATCAGTCTTAGAGAATGAAGGTACTGCTCAAATAGTAACTTTTTTCTAAGTTTCACTCCAATATAATCATTGTTACTGAGTCAAAGGTCCTCACAAACCCTATGACAATATTTAGAATTCTGGAAATAAGGTAAATATGACCTAAACAACTAAGAGAAATGTAGCAAAGTCACCTAAAACACTTTTAAAAATAATTCAGATTTATAGAAATCTTTCCTAGTTATATTTCATATGAGAACTGAATTACACATGACAATCAGAAAAAATACATATATGTATTTCTTAAATTAATGATTATCACATAAAGTAGCTTTTCTTCCATAATTCACTTTCATTTCACTTTAGAAAAATGTACATGCATTTTAACAAATGTTCCAAATCAATTTGAAGGAAGAATTCCAGTTTTTGTCTGACAAATAAATATTTTGATGTCAAAAAAGTCTACTTACAAATGGTTGGAAAGGAATGACTACTATAAACAACATTTATCAACATAACTTATAAACATAATTGATAAAAAGCACTGCATAGTATTCTATAAAGCAGGTCACCCCTTTAAATACACAGAGAGACAAAGAGGAGGGGGAGAGAGGAAGGGAGAGAGGGAGAAAAATATGAAAGTTATAAGCAGAAGTACGTCTCAAAATTTTTCTATTTTTATGCTCATTACAAAGGCCTCAAATAAAAACCTATAGCTTTAACACACTCATTCTGCCACTGTCCCTTGTACCTTCTTCACAATATGACTTGCTAACAGTTACCCAACAGTTTCATGCCTGTCAACCACAAGCAGGTATGACAATCACCATATATAAGGTTATATTAAGTTGGCCAACAATTTGGCAAAGAACAGTAACACTGAGGTAATACAGGGTGCTGCACATGGCTACTAAGATAACTGACACTTTTTGATAACATGATTTTTGTTTAAGAATTTGTGCTTGCCACACATAGGCTGAAACTCTGACAGTTCCAATCCATAATCTACTTACTCTGTGATATTACATCTGAAATTAATGCAGAGCAATCCAACTTAAATGTGGTACTTTAATACCACTAGATGCCACATTGTTTGATTGAAAACCCTGGTTTATTTATCATTTAACTAAAATTCAGGAATGATTGCTTGGACAAATCGCATCAATCAAAACTACCTTGTCTGTTTCTTGGACTCACATACTGAAAAACCACAGGAATGTTACAGGGAAAATATCTACAAACTAATTAAAAAATTATACACCTTGATTATTTTTTTTAATTACCAATTGTCAGCAAAACTAACTCAGCACAATTTCAAAACAATGAAAAGATAAATGAGGTTGCTTATGAAGGCCATTGCTTTGGTGACGACTTAGAACCACACTTGAGATCTGCAGCTGACCCAGACCTAAGCAGTTTGCTCATGCCCGACGTTCCCATCTATTTGCACGGCTTTATGGCTACGGCATACTCTTCACTCATGGCACACATGACGGACACCTACCAGGGGAAAAATGCAGGCACAAGTTACTCAGACGGCAATACACACACAAGATACATTTAATTCATGATATACTGAATATTCGTAGATATTTTATACATATTAACTTTAGAAAAAGGTATTCCAAGACCAAATAATTTACTTTCTTAATAGTTTCCTAAAGCAAAATGTCTCACATTGTGGTTTTTAAGATAACTTCTAGGGAAGGGGAGAATAAGAGCTATGCATGTTTCAGTGCTTATTAGATGCTATGTATTTCCACAGCATTCTTTCTCACACTTAAAAAACAGCTCAAATGCTGATCTTCAGGACAAATTTGAGGCTGACAGTATCTATGCAGTAAAAACTTAACTTCGATACTTTGATAATGGGTTGACATTTCAGCAGTATTTAAAAGTAACCTTTCATGTAATTATTTCACGCAAACTAGTTGAGACCAAATTTTTATAAAATGCTTTAAAAAAAATAGTCTCCCCATAGGTATTTACCTGTACATCTTCACCTGCATTGTATTTTCCTTCTATTTCTTTGCCTAGTTCACCTTCTGGCAGCTTAAGATCCTCACGAACTTCACCAGTTTCTGTCAGCAGGGAAAGGTAACCATCCTGAATGCATATCAGCTATTTAAAGGAATTATATCATTTGCACTGATTAGATTATATTCACTCCTTTGTAATATTTACATAGTTAAGTTGCAATTAACATTAATTAGTGTGAGCACACAGTAATACATTTATATATATTTTGGTGCTTTAAAATGGTAGACATACAAAACTATACAGTATGTATAGACTGACAAGTTCGTTTCTCCCTTTTCTCCCTCTGCCCCCAAGTCTCTACATTATTAAACAGTTTAAGGTTTTTTATCATGTATCCTGAGCACTTACATTTATGTACACAATATAAAACTAAGTATTAAAAAAAATGATAAGTAAGTATTTTTCAGCAAGTTGTTTTCACAAGATAACATGTCTTAGAACTCTTTCCAAACTGGAAAATATGGACCTATCTCAGTCTCTTTAGTCACCTCACAATTGCATACATATACTGTAGCTGATTTAACCATTTTCCTATTAATGGGCATAAAGGTTATTTTTAGTTTTTCATGATTACAAACAATGTGTTTTTTCAGTTTAATTCTGAACAAACTGCAGTGGAAAAATTTTAGTCTCCACCTCACTGCTAACACCACCAGAATTTTGTTTTAAAGTCAAACATGAGGGGGTCAGTGACAAAATGGAACATACCCAGTCATTAACCTAACCTGCAAGACGACACAATTTTAATATAACTGAATTCCTTTTATCGCAGGCATGAGGGAACAGCCAGGCTGTGCTCATTATTCTGAGAGCATGTACACTGTCAGTGTCCTAGAACTCCAACAGGTTTTATAGAAGGCAGTCACCTTGCCACCAGATGTTAGCACTGACGTACACAAAGGGAGTCAAAGACGGGGCCCTGGACCCTGTAACTGCGATGACAGAACCCAGGCACACTGTAGGGGTAACCTTTCAAGCTTCTCCTTTTTGGCACTACCAAATCTGGCTGTGGCGTTCCACACTAACTCCAACTGCCGCAGGAGATTTCAGTTTTGCACATGTCTAAAATCACAACACACACCAACATAAAACACCTTACAAAGCAACCACAAACACTCTCTTAGTCAATCTTTATGTCCTCAAACATTTGTGAGGTGGTTGACAGAGAAGTGGGGAGTAACGAGGTTAAGTTGGAAATATAATTTTTAAGCAATTAACTACAGGCTTACATTACAAGGCAGATCTTTTTGATTTCAGCTCTTTCAGTAATTCCCTGAAGTGGAACTTGTCTATTTCAAGAGTTAAAGGTTCTCACTGCCATGAGTGACTGAAACATAGAAGCCTAATAATAATATTGGTATTTTGATATTTATTTATATAATGGTGGTACTTTATTTTTTAAGTCAAGAATTCATAAAATAAACTGTGGAATAAAATAAAAAAAAGCATTTCAAGTATAAAATATGTAAACATTGTAAAAGGTCTTGTAAACTGTATATATAATTAAAGATCTTATTAAAATAAATGAAATGCAATTAAAATTTTAAGAAATAAAACTAAGTTATAGAAAAATAAAAATAATGAAAATGATTTGATTTTTCTTAAAGAAATTATTTAAAAATTTAAGATATACAGAAAAGTTACAAAAGTAAGAAAACCATGTCTTTTACCTAGATTCATCATTCATCCATTCATTGTTCATTTTTCTCTCTTTCTGTATATATGGAATATATAAAACAAACACCATACATTCTCTCGTGACTCTCTAGCAATAAATACTTCACTGTATTTCTCCTAAGAACAAGGACATACTCTTATATAACCAGTTTAGTCTTCAAAATTGGGAAATTCAACATTGCTAAAATATTATCCAATATCGAGTCCATATTCAAATTTTCCAATTGTCCCAATATTGCCTTTGGTAGCAACCTCATCCTTCCAACTCCAGGTCCTACCTGGTATTTATTTGGCTTTCATATTGGTTCAGTCTCTTTTATACTCACCCTTGTCTTTTCTAACGTTGACATTTTTGAAAAGCACAGGTTCACCGTATTACAAATGTTCCTCATTTTGGGTTTGACTAATTGTTTCCTTATGATTCAGGTAATACATGTAATACTACATAAGGGACGTACAAAGTATCATATCAAAAGGCAAATGATGTCGATCTGTCCTATTATTAACGAAATTAACTTTGATCACTTGGCTAAAGGAGTATCTGCCAGATTTTTCCACTCTAAAGGTATAATTTTCCTTTTTTAATTTGTAATCTAAAAAAAAAGTTATTGCTGGCATTGTTGAGTTTTAAGCATTTTTGTGCGATTTTTTTTTGCATCTTCTCTCAAAGCCCTCTTTGACTCTATAGAGTTGGACGGAAGGATGGTGAGAAGACAGTTATAAGCCAATTCTAAATATTTCCTTCTGATCCTTCACCTTTACTGAGATCTACTCATTTGATAAATTTAAGATGTTCTGAACAATTTCGGGGGGTAAAGAGAGTATGCAATCATTAGTTATTAGCAAGCAGAGACATGGGAGAGGGAAGAATCAGAAAACTTGCAATAGAGGTGTTAGGCATATAGTAGTGTATCAAGCTGCTGACTAAGAAATGAAATGAGAGCATACCCCCTAAATATTGGTACCAAAATACTAGTATTATTATTTCCTACTAAAAGAATCCAATGTACGGTGCTATTTCTCCCACAGGTGCTATTTTTCTCCATAGGATTCTTTGAAAAATAAATAATTTCAAGTCCAGAGGAGGAAGTATACAAGATGAACCTGGACCCAGCTGTTACACTAGAAAGCATGATGATATTGAAGACCACTAGACTAGGCCCATATTAAAGGGCCTCACCCTGGCCAAAGGCAGGCTAATTTGAGTATTGATAGAGATAACAAGTACAATGAATTGAAATATATACATGTTTAAAGTTTATAGTGAAAAAAACATTTGATGGGTCATTGTCAGTAAATCCTAGGGAACCAACTCCTTTTGAAAACTGGTAATTAAAGAAAAAGAACCAAGCATTTATACTGCCTTTCCTATTGCATACTGTACCATAGGGTAAATAAACAAAAAATTGATGAAGGGAAGTTTTTCTTTATAGAAGTATTATGGTTTAAAAAAATGAAGAAACGACAATTTTTTCTCCTCTAATAAATTAATGGGTTGAGACAATTATCATCTATCTAATAACATCACAAAAAGAGAAATAGACTTATTTACCTGATGGTTGCATACAACATCACCTATGGAGTAGTTTGTATTAAAGAAAGAAGAGGTAGAAAACAAAAATCTAAGCTGAATCTGATTAAGCCTCTACATCTAATTATCAATTTTCAGGAAATACATAGAACACAGGAATATGGTAAACAACAAGGAAATACAATTGATAAGATACAGAGTGTGGGAAAATCTACAGAACAAATTACATAGTTTCTTTATCAAGAAATTGAAGGAGAAAAGGGGAAGGAAGAGAGAGAAGAGAGTGAAGTCCAGTGCATGAGAGAGAACCTATACATTAAAATAGATTTCAGAGATAAACCAACCAATTTCCGTACATGGAGCTTATTTAGATACTGATTTAGACAAACTGTAATGCAAAAACAATAACCATCACATCCATAAAAGGAAAAAAATACAATTAGGAAATGTAGACGCTGACTGGATATTTGAAGATATTAAGGAATTATTAATTTTTAAGTGCTGTAGTGTTCTGTTGTTTTAGTTCTTATACCTTAGAAATGTACAAAATATTTTCAGATGAAATCAAAAATGATATAATATCTTGTATTAACTTTAAAAACAATCAAGAGGTAAAGGGTATAGGAAGAAACCATAGGTGGTGGGGTACAACGAAACAGACTGGCTATATGTTGATAATTTTTGAAGCTGGATGATGAGTAGATGGAGGTTATTTTATTTTGAAAATTTCTACAATAAAAAGCAAAAGAGAAAAATGCTATGGTATATTAGAATTTTAGAAAGAACACTTTAACCACTAAATGGATGGAGGCACAAGGAGCTGAAGAAGCAAAGCATGAACCAAAAGAAAGAACGTGGGGAGAACAAATGACTAGATTCTTTCCATGATATGGTCAGAATAAGAACACTGAAAGGAGGAATTACAGAGAAACTTTTTTTTGCCTGTATTTGTATTATTGGTATACAACAGAAGGCTGGAGAAGGCATGTCATCATTACAAGTGCCTTCTTAGCCCTTATTTCTGAATTTAATTATATTCCTCAATCTATTTCTAACAACCAGACTTGTAAGGCCTCTTTCTATTTATTCCTCTTCCTCTTTCCCCTGCCTCTCAAGCTACTTCCTTAGAGCTGCTGTTCCCTGGTAGATACTTAATGCTTGATCAATGTTATTATAAAACCTAAGTGACTTCTGGTCAAGATGGAAGTATACGCAGACATGGCTCACCTCTTTGTACAACCACATCAAAATTACAACTAAAATATAGAACCACCATCACTCAGAACTGTCAGAAATCAAATTGAATGGAAGTCTGGCAACTACAGAATTAAAGAAACCACACCCATCCAGACTGGTAGGAGGAATAGCCTGGTCCCTTATCCATGGTGAATAAAAATTTGGGATATCTCAGGACCAAGGAGTTCCAGCCCAATGCCAGGCCCCCAACCCAAACTTCCAGGGCCAGGAAGACAAGTCCTCACAACTTCTGGTTGCAAAAATCAACCAAGATTGAGTCTGTGAAAGAAATTGCTAGAGCCTTATGCAGTTCCTCTTAAAGAACCCACACATGGACTCACCTATACAGACTCACTCCTTCTGAGGTCCAGTACCAGGGCAGCAGCATGACAGGCACCAGTGGTGAAACTGGAGTGTTTGGCATCAGAGGCCATTGTCCCTTTTCTAAACCCTATCCCCTCAGAGCCAGTAAGCTAGTGCCATATCTGAGACTCCCATCAACCTGGCTAACACTGTTTGGTCCTCCTTGATCTCTAGAGACTCTGCCCCACCCAACTTGTGGGACCACCCAAACTGCTTTTCCATATGAATGGTTGGTCTTGCCTAGTGCTTCATAACTTTCTAAATCCTATCAAACAAGCAACAGTTGGCCTCAATGAGCCCCAGGACCAGTAGCAGCAGCTGGCCTAGATTCACAGCTTGCCTTTGTCTGGGAGTCTCCAAGCCCAGCACAAGTAGCAGCCATCTCAGATTGCTTTATAGCTCAGACAGGGTGGTCTGGGGCAAAACATAGGTGGGGGCTGACCTTGGCCTGTACCACCCAGGAAACCCCAGGACCTGCGCACCCAGTGGATTGCTACAGAACTTGTTGGAGCACCATCACCCTGATCCTGCCCAGCTGATCCTCCCCGGAGGGTGGAGTTTGGTGGTAAATGGTCATAGCCAATCCTTGTAGCTGACCAGCCTGGGTAAATCCCTCCCCTTGATCTGCCAACACCAATCAAGACTCAACTACAAGAGGAGGGTGTCCTCAGCCCACACAAAGGGAGCACCTTGAATAACCAGCTTGGGTAATAGGGGAGGCTGTGCTACTGGACCCTACAGGACACCTACTACATTAGGCCACACTACCAAGACAGTGAGTCAAAGTAGCTCTACCTAATACATAGAAACAAACACAGGGAGGCAGCTAAAATGAGAAGTCAAAGACACATGGCCCAAATGAAAGATCAGATCAAAACTACAGAAAAAGGGCTAAACAAAATGGAGATAAGCAATCTATCCAATGCAGAGTTCAAATCACTCGTTGTCAGGATGCTTGAGGAACTTAATGAGGACCCCAACAACATAAAAAAGATCTAGTCAGAAACAAAGGATACACTACTTGAAATAAAGAACAATTTACAGGGAAACAACAATAGAGTGGATGCAGCTGAGAATCAAATCAATGATATGGAACATAAGGAAGCAAAAATAACCAATCAGAATAAGAAGAAAAAAGAATCCAACAAAATGAGGACAGTATAAGAAGCCTCTGGGACAACTTCAAGAGGTCCAACATTTACATCATAGGGGTGCCAGAAGGAGAAGAAAAGGAGCAAGAAACTGGAAATCTACTTGAAAAATAATGAAAGAAAACTTCCCTAATTTGGTGAAGAAAATAGACATGTAAGTCCAGGAATCACCGAGAGTCCCAAATGAGATGGATACAAAGAGGCCCACTCCAAGACACATCATAATTAAAATGCCAAATGCTAAGGATAAAGAGAGAATCTTAAAAGCAGCAAGAGAAAAGCAGTTAGTTACCTACAGGGGAGTTCCCATAAGACTGTCAGCTGATTTCTCAAAAGAAACTTTGCAGGCTAGAAGGGAATGGGAAAAAATATTCAAAGTCATGAAAAGCAGGGTCCTACAACCAAGACTGCCCTACCCAGCAAATATATCATTTAGAATTGAAGGGCAGATAAAGAGCTTCCCAGACAAGAAAAAACTAAAGGAGTTCATCATCACCCAACGATTAGTATATGAAATGTTAAAGGGACATTTAAGAAAAAGATCAAAACTATGAACAATAAAATGGAAGAAAATACAAATCTGTCAACAACTGAATCTAAAAAACCAGCTAAGAAAAGAAGAACAGAGACAGAATCATGGATACAGAGAGTGTGTTGATGGTTGCCAGATGGGAGCGGGTGTGGGAGAATGGGTAAAG
Organism: Trachops cirrhosus; assembly: GCA_028533065.1. Classification (NCBI taxonomy): domain Eukaryota; kingdom Metazoa; phylum Chordata; class Mammalia; order Chiroptera; family Phyllostomidae; genus Trachops; species Trachops cirrhosus. Next base: position 162,570,457 of record CM052539.1, on the reverse strand, counting down.
AGGTGAGGGGATTAAGAAGTACAAATAGGTAGTTACAGAATAGCCATGGGGCATACAATACAGTATACTATAGGATATGGAGTAGCCAAAGAAGGACACGAACAATGGTGGGAGGATTGCCCGAGGGATTGGGGCATGCTGGGTGGAAGAGGGGCAAAGAGGGAAAAATCAGGACAACTGTAATAGCATAATCAATGAAATATAATTTAAAAAAAACAACCTAAGCAAATAGCACTGTCATCAACTGGAGCGTTATCTGACCCACCAAGCCGTGAAGTTGGGTATGCACAGCAGCACTCCATTATCAGGTAGAAGTAGCATACATGAGATCAACTGGAACAGGTCCTAAAGGCACAAACAAATTGTAAAAGAAGTAGCTTAGACTGAGAAAGCACCTTCTTCTGCTACATCAATGAGTTCCCCCTCAGTTTATACCAATGGCTTCATGGGGAGTTCCCCTATGACCTGCTGACTGTAAAAGAAAGAATTCCGAATGGTCTCCAGATGGCTATGCGTGATCTGATGAAACTATTCAGAGGTGACCATGGAAGACAGTGGGGATGAGAGCTTCATGCACTGGACATGAAAGAAGAGCAAACCAGAGGTTTGGATTTACACTGATTATAGGCAAAGCCTAAGTTTAGATGGAAGGTCAAGGACACTGAAAGAACAAGACAGGAAAATTGGTGACAATAATGTCTGGGGAAGTGATTATGTGGAAAGACTTCTCCACATAGAGAATGTGCCAATATGAATGCTTACCAAAGGGGATCTGCTACAGGGAAGGCAGATAATTAGGTGAACAAGATGATTCTTTTTTCCTTTTCCATCTGCTTTCCACCCTCTTCTAATCTATAGCCATCCCAGTCAAGAAGTGAGCAGGATTTTCTCCCCCTCCTATCTTGGGGTCAGTGATGTTCTTTGAGAACCCAGAGCCCTGGATTTGGGCGTTTGCTAATACCCCCTATTGGTTTATTACTGTTCTGTTTGCAAGGTCTTTTTACTTCTGTTACAGGATGGGTCTTCATACCATCCCTGGCTAGGTTCACACCCTATTTTACAGATAAGCAATGGCAGTAAAGAAAAAACGTGGCTCAGAGCACAGTCCCTGACACCCAAGGTTGGTATCCCTGGTCAGTGCACGTACAAGAATCAACCAATGAATACATAAACAGGAACAACAAATGGATGTTTCTTCCCTGCCACCCCCTTCACTCTCTTAAAAAAAACAAAAGAAAAAACAATATTTGATGTGTGCTGGGCACAATTCTAAACACGTATTTACTAAACCATCCTCACACCAATCCTACAAAATCGATATTATTACTATTTTCATCCTCACGAGGAGGAAACCGAGAGAGATTTCAACTGATGAATGCCAGAAATAGAATGACAAGTAGCTTCTTAACCAATGCCTTCCCCGTTTTTATTTTTTAATATTCTGTAAGCACCGCAAACCATTCTCCCTGGTAAATGAAGTCTCTCCATCTCCTATCTCCCAAACTCCAAAGGAAATGACTGTTCAGAGCGTGGGCCTCAATTTGTGATTTTGACCCTTTACTGCATTTCCAAGTTTTTCTGTTTTAATATATCAACCTCATCTTTTTTTTATTTAAAAAAAACTGCATTTAGGCATGTACAATAATATATTCAATCTTCAATTATTTCCTTTTGATGGATATTCAAATACTCTCCTAATTTTCACATGTGTGTGCCAGTCTTATTCTGGATTAGAATATTCTGGATATATATATTTTTAAATCTTTATTAATATTTTTCCATTAACAAGTAGTTTCCTTGTATCTCCCTCTCCCCATCAATCACCACACTGTTGTCCATGTCCATGAGTCAAGACAATTCTATCTGTAAACACCTTTTAGCTTTTTTGTAGTCTTCCCAGTACTCACACAATTGACTTATGAACAAAGTGGTCATGGTGGTGTGGACTCAGTGGCACAGGCTTTCTCTCACCAAAGCTGATCTGACTACTGCCACCAGTCAGTACCTCACAGCAGAGACCGTTACAGAGTCCCTGATATGGCACCATTCCCCGGGGCGGGGGGAACAGCTAGCCACCTGGTAACACTGGAGAAGAGGCAGCAGTTTGTGCTCATTGCACCAGACTCTTACTCTACATATGGATTTGCCTTCCCTGACTTCAGTGCTTCCACGAAGATCTCACCTGTGGGTTTATAGCATGCCACCGTCCTGTCAGAACTGCATGTAGTATCATTTCTAACTAAAAACCCTCATTTGACAGGCACAATAGAAAGGTCATGGGACAATGCTCAGAGAACTCACCGGCCCAAGCGCTCTGTCACGGCCTACCTGGATGGAATGGCCTATTGAAGACTCATCTTTGCCACCTGCTGGGTGATACTTTGTGGGCCTGGGTACTATTTTACAGATTGAAATATATTTCAGTATCTGGTACCATTTTTCCCATAGGTAGAATATACAGGTCCAGGAGCCAAAGGTTGTGGCTCTTCTCACTATTACCTTTAATGATACTGTAATAAAATAATTTGCTTCTTGTCCCTGCAATACTGGGATCTGCTGGTTAAGAAAATTTTTATTCCCAAAGAAAGACTTCTACCAGGGAACACAAAGAATTCCACAGAACAGGTAAAAATTATAAAAATACTTTAAACTTGAAGAACTAATAGCATAATTATTTTCTTTGTTGGTGTTCTTTTTTAAGTTGCAACAACAAAATTCAACTCACATATCCCAATATCCAAAAGGCATACTACTTATTTGAAGAATATACTCAAATTTATTTATTTTTATTATTTTTAAAAATTTAATTTATTTACTTTTAGAGAGAGGGAATGGGAGGGAAAAAGAAAGGGAGAGAAACATCACTGTGTGAGAGATACATTGATTGGTTGCCTCTTGCACACCCCCACCTAGGGACCTGGCCTGCAACCCAGGCATGTGCCCCAACAGGGAATCAAACCAGCGACCTTTCAGTTCTCAGGCTGGTGCTCAATCCACGGCCCCACACCTGCCAGGGCTGAAGAATATACTAAGGTTTAATATTCATAGTTTTGGCAATTCACTAATAATTCTAAAGGTCCATAATAATTACTTTTACTTCTGAAAAATAGACTTCACATGACATAAAACTTTAGTGAATGCAGAAAAGGCATTTAATTTGTGGTGCAGTACACAGGAACAGAGCACTTTCTAAAGAAACATGATTTGAATGAGTATCAGAGTCTGAACAAGCATTTCTATATTTAAAAACTTGGGTATTCCAAAAGATGTCTGGATGTATTTGCATTTTACACCATCACTGAGTTGCAGACAACCATAACTACTTTTGGGAGGACTAATGGAAATTAGCAGTTCTAACCCTAACTACATCTTGCAATGGAAGTCAGGAGACAATTTTTCTTTGACTCTGAACTTATTTTAAAATATATAAAGTTAAAATTGTAAGTATTAATGCATTTTTGTTCCTAAACAAAGATTTACTTTTTAATTTTCACCGACTGCCAAACTGGCACTTAAAATACCAAATAAAGCAAATACAAAGGACTATATGTAGCCAAACAATAAGAGAAGGAGGAATTCAATCAAGGCACTTGGAGTGAGTGAAGACCACCACAGCACAATAACGATACCTGGAAAGGCTCACACAGCTGATTTTTAACAAATGAACAGAAATAAGTATTCTACAGTGACTAGATAATAAAGGGATGTGGTCACTGAGTACTTATTCTGCAAGGCACTGTTCTAAGTATTAACTTATTAAACCTCACAAGGATACCATGAGGAATTATTATCCTCAGTTTATGATTAAAGAAAAGAAGGCAAGAGGTTAAGTAATTTGCCAACTGAGGTCACACAGTAAGTGCCAAAGCAAGGATTTGTCTAGCTTGAGTCATTTACTTATCCAGTCTGTAGTCAGTCTCTCATCCAAGCTACATACCAAAGATTGAGACTAGAGTGAGGCGAGTGAGGCATTTGCCTTGGGTGCAAAATTTAAGGTGGTGCCAAAAGAAACGTCAGTGACCAGATAAATTTTTTAATGCAGTATTTTTAAAAATTAGAATTAATGCAAAATTTCCACAATGAACAAAATATCAAAAGTTTTTAAAAAAAGAATCAGAATTATTGATTTTTCCTTTTGCCTTAGGCTCCTTTGTGGCTTGGCATTATTACTGTATTTTGCCATGTATGATACATACTCTTTTGCCCAAATTTTTGAGGGAAAAATAAGGATGTTCATTATACATGAATATAATGATTACATACCATGGATATAATAATGAGTATAATAATCCCATGTATAATATGCACAAAAACCCGATGTGCATTATGCATGGCGAAACACAGCACCTGTCTTATCTTTATTTAATATTCTGTGCTCTAGGCTAGAAACTCACTCTCATTCCCCTCACCTGAGTCTGGGCCCTGTTATAGCTCCAAATAAAAACGCAAACCAAATTTTTCCTTTATATTAAATATTGAGTTCCAATCAATGGTTGACTACATTGGTCACAGTAGTAACTATCTGAACTACTGATGCCATCATTCTGAAATACTCAAAGGCAAAAGCCTTCTATGTTGAATGCACATTAGTGAATATAATGCCTATTGAATGATCAAAGCATTCACATATTAATGATGAAAACAGAGCCCTGGCAGGTGTGGCTCAGGTGGTTGAACACCAGCCTGAGAACCGAAGGGTCACCATTTGGATACCCCTCAGGAGACATGACTGGGTTGTGGGCCACATCCCCAGTTGGGGGAGTGCGAGACCCAACTGATCGATGTTTCTCTCACATATTGATGTTTCCCTTTTTCTTTCTCCCTTCTCCTCTGTATAAAATCTTTTTTTTTAAAGGATGAAAATGTAAATCTCTTTTGGCAAAAGAAAATTCTATGCTTAGCCTTAGTTGGCTGCACTAGTTTTACCTCAATGAATAATTAGGTATGGATTTAACAAATGTTTATTGAGCGCCTACTATAGGCCATGTCTCAATTAGGTGCTTCAAGAATAATGGAAAGATTAAGTGGAATTTCCAGAATATAAGGAAAAGGGGGAGCAGAAAAGAACTACTTTGTGGTGTATATCTACATAGAAGGTAATTATAGGGCATATTGTTAAAATTTAATCCTTACATTATCCATCTTTTGTAGACAGAAAGACCAAGGCTCAGAGAGATTTCATTATTTATGCAAGGTCATCCAGCTAGGAAGTAGCAGAACTAAATCCAAACTCAGACTCACCTGACTAAACAAACAAACAAGCAAATAATACTTGCTATTATTATATTAAGACAATTCAAAATTCTACAGACTTTGAAGCAACCTAGAAAAAAAACTTATGATAAGTGGGAAGGTGAAAATATAAAACTGCTTATTAGATTAAAACCATGTAAAAACACGTTTACATGTGGACAAAGAGTAAAAGGAAATCATTGGGTAATTGCAATTGATGGTTAACAGTTTTTAAAAATTACACAATACAATAAAAGGTATAGAAGGAAATCAGTTTAAACTGGATAAAACAAGTCTAAGTGTCACACTTGTATTTCTCACTATGTAAAATGAACAGAAATTGAGTTCTATATATAGTATGCTTAACACAGAAATTAAAGACTTTCAAAAAAGACTTTAGTTGTGATTATCTGAGCTCCTACATCCTCTGATGTCAACGGTTTGGTTACTATCAATACCCCAAACGACAAAATGCTATAATTCACATGCACTATCCAAATGTATAATTGGAACTAAAACTTGAAGTTTATACCTATAATTTAACAAAAGGTCACATCATGGTCACTGAATATAAATAAAACAACTACATAGTTTTTGTATTTTCTTCACCATATTCAGTGATGATATATTGGGTAGGCCAAAAAGTCCATTTAGTTTTTTTCCATAAAATGAAAGACATTTTTCATTTTCACCAATAACTTTATTGATTTGGATATGTTGAATATGTCGGCTATGTTCCACTACTGGCTTCTACTGGGAAGACACTAGGGGTGCTGCTATACATCTTCCAATGCATAAGACAGCCCCACAGCAAAGAATTATTTGGACAAGATGTCAATAGTACCAACAAACTTTGCAAATCACTTTCGACATGTTCAATCAGTTACAGCACCTTCTCCATATGCACAAATCTCTTTTTGCATTTCAGTTGCGTTTTTACCTTTCTTGAAATAACAAAGCATTAAAACTGAAAATGTTGTGTATCTTCTTCCATTTCCAACATTAAAATGGTTACACAAAAACTCACCAATTTTGATAAATTTTTTTAAATGCATGCTGATACAACAGCTGTCACAAACAATCTAACAAAATTGTTTTGAATCAATTTAAAGACAGCTAAGCACTACTATAGCCATCATACGAAAAAACATAATGGACTTATTGGCCAACCCAATGTGTTATCCTTTACATTTATGGGTTTCAACTTATTTCTCTATTTAAGAACACCAAATTCTAAGTCACATTCATTAATACACAAACTTGGTTGGTGGAACATGAATTCCAATAATTTCTTGAAAATCTTAGTTCTGATAAGTGAAAAAAAAAAACCATCTGGGAGGGTGTTCTCTAAATCTGAAATATTTTACAACAAAGAAAATAGCAATTTTACTAAAAATTAAACTTATTGAGACACAATATGCAGTCACTTAGTCTGAGAACAGTAAATCTCAACTTTTTAAAAATTCAACAATGTTAAAATAGTAAACTAGCAATAATCCTAGATAAAATACAACTGTTAAATGTCACTATTTCTCCATTTTCTAAGACAAGTGGTGCCTTATAATTGGTTAGAAAAACCTACAAAACAACTTCTGGTTTTTGTTGAATTACAATTGATACCAAATGTATTTACACCTTTAAGAAATAAGCAGCACTCTAAAGAAAATTAGTACTTACTTGATAGTCATTTCTCTTAATATTTGGAACATCCATGTTGTGAGTAGAAGGGCAAATATCTTCATATTTTTTGCCCGTGAAAATATCAATTCCAACAAGGTGAACCTAACAAGAGAAGGGAGAACAGGAAACCTGTTTAAACTTTGCCAAGTATATCAATCATTACATACACAAGAACACAAAACCAAGGCTGATTATGAGATTCTTTTTCCTTCCAAGGTCATCTAATTTCACTTTCCTTAAAAAAAGGTAGTGATCACAGAATTGATAAGCAAGGAAGAACTACATGTATCATGACATTATCAATACCGAATCATACATAGTCTAGTAATTATAAAACAGCACACGAAGACAGATTTTAGAATTATGTTAGAACAGGTTTTCTCATCTGTAAGCTGAACAGATCTTCTAAGTCACTGGACTCAGGAAAATTAATGAAACATTATAAGGGCCCAAGAAGAAAATTCCACCTTTCAGTATTCAAAGTAACAGCTGATCTCCCAGTAATAGTGGGAAGAAAAATAAGTGCTTATTACACGGTTATAAGTATAGAAATCTCGCGTGCTGTAATGAAATACAATGATCAAAATCTCAACGCAAAGGCAGACCTGGAAGGGCACTTACCTTGGCATGGCCGTGCTTTCCAGTTTTGGAAGTTGACATCTCTACTATTTTGCACGGTCGTCCTTTGAGCACCACGAAGCCGTTTTTGCGCAGGGCCGAGCACTGCATAGGGTATGTGCTTGAAGCCCCAGCGTCTCCAGTAGTGAAATCAATTTCATCTGCCATGGTGGGCTGGCGAGATGGTAGCTTTCCCGAGGGAACTACGCAAAAAGTTTGTGTTTGCTTTTTAACAGGCACACAGGTGAGGAAACATCTCGTTTTGGGCAGGTTACATACCAAGCATCACGGATCAATTATTTTTGCATTTACAGAATAACCACGCAAGAACAGTGGACACTTTCTAACTCCGGCCTCTACAAACTTTTCCATCCACTGATGGGGAGGTGGGTGGGAAGTCCCAGAGGAGCTCGCTCGAGTGGGAGATACCCGCCCTGGGTGCTCACCCGTACGAGGAGGAGCAAATTCCCTGCCCCCGTCGTCCCACCGCAGGAGAAGCCGGCGACCTTCCCGCACCGCGCCGCTCCACCCGGCCCTCCGCCGCCGCCCTGATCTTCACTGCGGGGACCCAGCCCAGGCCTCACGCCCCCGCGAAGGATGGGGATAACAGCACCTGGCCCTCGAGCTTCTGGCGCGCATTCCGGCCCCGGGCTGCGGCGCCGTAGTCCCGGCCTCTCAGGCGCCCCGCTGTCCAGCCGGCATCCCCGGCCCGGCACGGCCCCACACGGGCCTTAGCTCTGGCGGGTCCCGCGCTCGCCTCCGTTCCCCCATCTATCCTTCCTCTTTCGCTCGTTAGTCCTCGGCTCCGGCCGCCTTTCCCTGCCCTGCCTCACTCCAGTCTCAGCCCTATCAGTTTTCCAGTTTTTCCCCACCTTCTCACCTTTCAGCAAAGAAAAAGAGCCTTTCGTCTGCGCACCGGCGCGGGACCCACACAGCTGCAGCGAGGGCAGTAGCGGCGGCGGCCCCGGCTGTTCCAAGAGACTGGGCGGGGCCGCCACTTTCCACACCCCGGCCTCCCCGCCCTTTCCCGCCCCCATCTCAGCCCCACTTCCGGGATAGGCCCAGCGCGTCACAGGCACCGCCCTCTCGCGCTACCATTGGCTACAAGGTTCCCCAGTCCCCGCCCAGTCACGTGAAGAGCACCCTGGCAACCCCACGTGCTGCGGATTAGTGCACTTCCGGCGTGAAGAGCACTTTCTGGAGGTCCGTGGCTGAGGGCAGAGTCGCTGGCAAGAAACTTGCTCCGTCAAACTTTTAGGTTGGTTGCATTGGGGTCTCAGTCGAAGTTAACAAGTACCAAATCACTTGCTCTGTGGACCCAGTCCTCAGGTGCGTGCCTGCCGTCACGTGATGGATATCAGCCCTGGAAAGGCCAGCGAATTTAATAGTGTTCCACGTGGCTAGGGAGGGAACTTTGGAATTGAACAGCAGCCGTCTTTGGGCTTGCTCCTCGAGGAAGAGCCTGAATGCAGTATTCAGCTCTTCACTCATTCAGCTCTGCACTGTGGGCTCCTCCTGGAACCTCAGCCACCTATGATCATTTTATGGCAGCGATTGCCACTGGGTGTCCCCCTGGAGTCAGCAGCGCTCACCGGGGTGGGAACTCCTAAAACATCCTAAAAAGCAACAGTGAAATGGCCTAACTCACTCCTGTCTCCAGAGGCTGTTGTGAAGTTATAGAGGTGAATAGTGTTTGACTCCTATCACATTGTCCAGTTCTGAAAGGTGTTCTGCCAGACTCAGCTCTTCTTTCCTCCTGGTGTTGGCATTTCGTTGAATTGGAGATACCTCCAATTGTCTATACCTCATTAGAGCAGATGGATTGTCTTCAAAATCGACCTGGAGCCAATAGACTTGTATAGGATTAAGGACCAAGGCTCTTAAACAATATGTGCTCCCCTTTTCACAATGCACCACATTTTCCGCCTTGGGAAGGTGACCTCCACACCCCAGTTTATGTGGCCCTGTGATATTGTATTGCTCTCTTATGAATAGTCCTATTTCTTACATTGCCATGTGGCTGTATAGTTTACACAGATATTTCACACGTTTTCTAACGTAACCTTTACAATAAAGTGAACTCCCATTAACAGCTCAACTTCTGGTTATATATTGATGGAAAGAGACAAATTAGAATCCTGGTTCATGAGATTACTCTACTTTTCCTTACACCACCTAACCTTTCTCTGTCTATTGTTATTAGAATGATTGCTAATGCTTAAAGAGTATTTATGTAAGCAGGAGATGCATTAAATGTTTTATATGTATTATTACTTTAATCTTGACCTTGACTGTTACTCTTTTTATAACCTCGTTTATTAAGTTTAATTTATCCAAAGTAAAATTTACCTTTTTTAGTTATGAGTTTTGAAGAACATAGGCAGATGTGTAACTAGCACTGTCACGATGTGTATCTTGATACAGAGTATTTCCCTCGTTCTAAAAGTTTTCTCCTGCCTTTTTGTGATTAGTCCCCTCCCCCCACAGCCAGCTTCTGGTAATCATTAACAACTATTCTTTTATATACATTTTTAGTTGTGGAAAATAGCAGAGAAAAATTAATTTCCCCAAATCACACCACTAGCGTGTCAGAAGGCCAAGATTGGCAGTTTGGCTCCACAATCACTGCTTTAACTACCACCATATGCTACAGTGACATAAGATTTGGATTTGGAATAAAATGATCTGGTTTTATTCATTTAGCAAATATAGTTGATACTGGAACACTAAATCAATAAATATGGAACCATTGCTCCTAAGGGAAATACAGAGTTAGGTTCCAGTGAGCCCCTGGTCCCAACATCTTCATCAACTGACCAATATATAATCTTGTTTTATGTGTGTTTCTGTTTAAAGACCTTATTTAATATGTATTAATTCATTGACATTTAACTCACTATAGCCAACAGCACTATAATTCATGCCCAAAGGTGGCTTATCTAACACATGTATTTTCTCTGTAAAATACACCACAGACTTCTTGTGCTTAAAAAAACTGGACAGCACTTCAGCACTATATTTGGGGACCATGTTAAACAGCCAGTTCACCGACAAAAGTCAGAAAAATGTGAAAAAGTGGCTATGATAGAAAAGACTGAAAAAGACTTTACTCTTTGACAACTGAAACAAGAAAGCAGAGCATCACCTCATTTGACCTAGGCCAGGGAAATGTGTGTGGTAGGTCCCAAATCTTTCACTCCTCTGTGCATAACCACAAAAGATCATGAAAGCATCTGAAGTATTGATTGGGTGGTTAAAAGTAAATTTAGCAAGTAGGGAAATTCACAAATATGGAATCTATGAATAATGAGGATTGATTGTTTTTATTTTAGCACTCTTAGTACTCAAGTTGCCATGTTGACCAAGACAGCCTCTGGTTCATTAGGTATTTTCAGTCTAGTGCAGGATACAATCTGGCAGTTTTAACACTACAATAAGTTCTAGTAAAGAAATTAGGGTACTGGGAAAAGGGGCTCCATTTCATCTAATCTAAGTGTTGTCTGATTGAAATACAATGTAAGCCACATGTAATTTTGAGTTTTACCATAGTCACATTAAAAAACTTAAAAAACATGAAATTAATTTCAATAAGATATTTTATTTAACCCAATACATTCAAAATATTATTTCACATGTAACCAGTATAAAAATTACTAACAAATAATTCTATATTTTTAAATACTAAGCCTTAAAATTTGGTGTAGAGTGCATCACAATTCATATTAGCCCCATTTCAATGCTCAATAGCTAGGTATGACTGGTACCTATCATACTGGACATCACAAGTCTAAAAGATTTCAAGACCTCTCTGGCAGTGATATCTTAATTTTAAATCTGAAAAATGAAGTTAGCAATAAAGAGGAGTTTGGAAAAGGCATTTTAGGCAAAAGGATTGGGAGTATAGATGCCTATCTGTGGCAGAATTGTGGCATCCTGGACTGAAAATTGTTTGTGATTGGTATGTCCTGTAAAAACAGGGGGATGAATTTGGATTTTCTCCCAAAGGCAATAGAAAAACATTGAAACAGTACATAAAAGAAAATGACAGGATACATATTTTATTTAGAAAGATCATTATAGTTATGATATGGGTACTATTTTATAAAGGGGGAGAAAATGTTGGATATAGAAAACCAACTGAAAAGAAATAGTTAAGGATGGTGAACAAAGGTGGTGACTATGAGAACATAGAGAAGACAGATTGAAGAGAATTAAAAGGGAAGATAGAAACAATGTGATAGTTTAATGTTAAGGGTCAAAATGCGAAGGCTGACACAGGATGTGAAGAAGAGGAAAGCTTCAAATTAAAAACTAGGAGGATGGTGGTACCATATGCTGAGATAGGAAATAAAAGAGAAAAAGCAAGTTTCCAGAGCAAGTTGAGTTCATTTTTGGCCATTTTGAGTTTAAGCTTACTGTGGGAAAGAGATATGTCTAAACAGACATTTGGGAATCATCAGTGCATGGATGATGGCTAACGCTAAAGCAAGAGACTCTCTTCAGCTGTAAGGACACACACAGTCTGAAAGTAACAGGATGGAAAAAGATATTCTACACAAGTAGAAACTACATATATTAGTCCAAATTAGACTATAAGACAAAGATTGGAATAAGAAACAAAGAAGGCCATGTAATGACATAGAGGTCAATACAACAAGAGAGTGTAACAGTTGTAAATATTTATGTACCCAACATAGGAGCACCTAAATATATAAAACGAACAGTAACAGATCAGTTGATACCACAGAAATACAAAGGATCAGAAGAAACAATAAATGTTTATATGCCAAACGATTGGAAAACCTAGAGGAAATGGATAAATGCATAGAAACATTTAATCTAGCAAGACAGAATCATGAAGAATAGGAAATCTGAGCAGACCAATTACTACTAAGGAGGCTGAATTAGTAATCAACCCTCACACACTTCCCCACAAAATGTTCAGGACCAGATGGCTTCACTGGTGAATTCTACCAAACATTTAATGTGAAGGATTAATTGCAATTCTTTTGAAACTTAAAAAAAAAAGTTGAAGAGGAAGAATGACTTGTAAAGTTATTTTACAAGGTCAGCATTATCCTGATGCCAAATATCAGAAAAGGACACTATAAGAAAAGAAAATTATAGGTTAATAACCCTGATGAACATAGATGAAAAAACTTCAAGAAAAGATTAGCAAACCAAATTCAATAGTACAGAAAAAGGATCAAACACCATGATGGAGTGGAATTTATTCCAGGAATGCAAGAATGGTTCAATATTTGAAAATCAATGTGATATACCACATTAATACAATAATATGAAGTATAAAAACTATATGATTATGTCAATAGATGCAGACAAAGCATTTGACAAAATTCAACATCCATCCATGATAAAAACTCTCAGCAAACTGTGTATAGAGAGACTATATAAATGGCCAAATGAAGGCCATATATGACAAGCCCTTGGTTAACATCATACTCAATGGTGAAAAGTCACAAGTTTCCCCTCTAAGATGAGGAATAAGATGAGGATGCCCACTCTTGCCACTTTTATTCAACCTAGTCCTGAAAGAAATAAAAAGAAATAAAAGTCATCCAAACTGGAAAAGAAAGTAAAATTATCTATATTTTCAGATGATATTTCTATATTACATACAGAAAACCCTAAAGATTCCACCAAAAAATGTTAAAATCAATTAATTTAGTAAAGTTTCAGGGTAAAAAATCAATACAAAATAAGCAGTTGTGTATCTATACGCTAGCAATGATCTGTCAGAAAGAGAAATTTAAAAAAATTCCACTTATAATTGCATCAAAAAGAATAAAATACTTAGGAATAAATTTAACCAAGGAGGTGAAAGACCCATACACTGAAAACTACAAAACTTTGATGAGAGAAATTGTAGAAGACACAAATGGAAAGATGTTTTATGCTCATGGATTAGAATAATTAATATTGTTAAAATGTTCATACTTTCCAATTTACAGATTCAGTGCAATCCCTATCAAAATTCCAGTGGCATTTTTCACATAAACAGAAAATTCTAAAATTTTTATAGAACTACAAAAAGACTGAATAGCCAACTAATCCTGAGAAAGAAGGCATCACACTTCCTGACTTCATACTATAGTAAAAAGCTATGGTAATCATAACAGTACACTATTGACATAAAAACAGACACAGAGATCAATGGACCAGAAAAGGAACCCAGATATAAACCCATACCTACATTGTCAGTTATTTTACAACAAAGAAGCCAAGAATTTAGAATAGGGAAAAGATAAATGGTGTTGGGAAAACCGGATAGCCACATGCATCAACTCAAAATGGATTAAAGTCCTGAACACAAACTGTAAAACTCCTAGAAGAAAACATAAGAGTTAAGCTCCTTAACATTGATCCTGGCAGTGATATATTTTTTTGATTTTTCACTAAAAAAAGGCAACAAAAGCAAAAATAAACAAGTGGGATTACATCTCACTAAAAATCTTCGTTACAACAAAGTGAATAACAAAATGAAAAGGCAACTGATGGAATGGGAGAAAATAGTTGTAAGTCATACATCTAAAAAGGGGTTAATATCCCAAATATATAAAGAACTCACAATTCAACAGCAAAAAACAAAAACAAACAAAAAATACCAATCTAATTTAAAAATGGGCAAAGTACTGAATAGACTTTTTCCCAAAGAAGACATACAAATGGCCAGCAGGTAAATGAAAAGGTGCTCAACATCACTATTATCAGGGAAATGCAAATTAAAATTACAGTGATATATCACGTCAGACTTGTTAGAATGATTATCATCCAAAAGATGGGAGATAATAAGTATTGGCAAGAATGTGGAGAAAAGGAACCTGTTTTAGGGAATGTAAAATAGTGCAACTGCTGTGGAAATAGTGTGGAAGTTCCTCGAAAAATTAAAAGTAGAACTCCTATATGACCCAGCAATACTACTTTTGGGTATATATCCAAAGGACATGAAAGAAGGTTATCTGAGATATCTGTACCTCTATGTTCATTGCAGTATTATTTACATAGTCAAGATATGGAAATAACCTAAATTTCCATCAGTGAGTTAATGGATAAAGAAGATGTGGCATGTACTTACAATGGAATATTATTTAGCTATGGGAAAGAAGAAAATCTTGTGTCACTGTTTTAGACACATTAGACACTGTTTGTGACACATAGATGGGCCTTGATGACATCATGTCCAGGGAAATAATCCAGACAAAGACAAATGCTGCATTTATATTCCATTACATGTGAAATCTAAAAGTAGACCAAACTTATAGAAACAGAGAATAGAAAATTGTTGTCAGGGCCTGGAGGATGGGGAAAATAGAAAGAGGTTGGTAAAAGGGTACAAAATCCCAGCTATAAAATGAATAAGGTCTAAGGATTTAATGTATAACATGGTGACTATAATTGATAACACTGTAATGTATAACAGAGTATAACTTCAATTTTTTCACCAAAAAGATAATTATGCAGCATCATGAATGTGTTAATTAACTACATGGGAGGAATTTTTCATATATACATATATCAAATTATTACAATGATTTAAAATAAAAAATTATACTTTAATTTTCTTACAATTTTACTTACCCATTATACCTAGTAGAGTTGAAAATGTAAAGCATCTCATTAATATTTTTTATATTGATTACATATGGAGATGATATTTTGTATATGTTAGATTAAAAAGATATTATCAGTTTCAAAGGAATCAGATGAAGCAAATAGAAAACATATATCAAAAAGATAGACATAAGTTTAACCATACCAATAATTACATTACATATAAATGGATTAAACATTTCAATTAAAAGGCAGAGATTGTTGGACTGGAGACTCTCATAATACCCAACTACATGCCATTGACAAAAAACACTTTAAAAATAAAGACAGATGTAGGTTGAAAACGGGGATAAAAAATGGGTGCCATTCAAACAGTAAGCCTTGAAATGTTGGAATAGCTATAGTGATATCAGATAAAGTAGACAACAAGACAGAGTATCACCAAAAGAAAAGAGACATTTCAAAATGATAGAAGGATCAAATTATTAGGAAAATCTAATTTGTGTGTATATGCCTAAAAATAGAGCTTAAAAATACATGAAGCAAAAACTGACAGAACTTAAAGAAGATATAGGCAAGTCCATAAGAATAGCTAAATACTTTTAAATACCTCTGCCCGTGACTTATGAAAAAAAATAGATACAATGTCATTAATAATGTCATATATGTTAATAATATCATAAAACACCTTGATTTAATAAATATTTTCAGAGTGCATTAAACCCAAAATCTACAGAATACACATTGATTTCAAGTACACATTGATCATCATCCAAAATATGCTAGATCAATTTTCAGAAAATATTCGTATTTAACATTTATAATCAAAGTAATTAAATTGGAAATCAGGAAGATATATTTAAAAACTGAAAATATTTAGAAATTAGGATACATTGGTAAATAAGCTGTAGGTCAAAATAGAAAAATGAGAAAATGTATTAAATCTAATGACAAAAATACAATATATCAAAATTTGTGAACTATAACTAAAACAGTTTTAGAGAAAAAAACGATAGCTTTAAATGTTTATTTTAGAAAAGGAGAAAAGTTTTAAATCAGTAGCTTAGGTTTCCACCATAAGAAGAGTAAGAGTAAGAGCAAAGTAAACCTATAGCAGAGGTCTGCAAACTTTTCCTGTAAAGAGCCAGGTAATAAATATTTTAGGCTTTGTGGGTCATACACTCTTTGTAGTAACTACTCAATTCTATCTTGGCAACCTGAAAGCAGACATAGGCATTATGTAAATATATAAGCACAACTGTGTTTCAATAATTTTTATTTATAAAAACAATAGGTGGGCTCAATTTGTCTTATAGGATGTAGTTTGCAAACTTAGGATACTCACAAAATGGATGTTCCAAAAATAAAAGAAATAAGTACCAAGTACTAATTTTCTACTCTTAGGTACATATCCCAAGGAATTAAACATAGGTACTCAAAAAAATAGTTGTATACAAATGCTTATGGCAACACTATTTACAATAGCCAAAAGGTGAGAACCACCAAAGAACTCGTTATTCATTAACAAGTGAATGGATAAACAAAATGTGGTTCCTACATGCAATGGGATGTTATTCAACCAGAGAAAGGAATAAAGTAGTGATACATGCTATAACATGGGTGAATCTCAAAGATACTGTGTTATCTAAAAGAAGCCAGACTCAAAGGTCACATATTCTATGATTCCAGGTAAAGTAAATCCATGGAGATAGAAAGCAGATTAATGGTTGCAAGTGCTGGAAAGAGGGAGGAATGGGAAGGGACTGCCTAATGGGCATAGAATTGTCTTTTAGGGTAATGAAAATGTTAGAAGTAAATAGAGGTAAATACCACTGACTTGTATACTTTAAAATGGTAAATTTTGTATTACATGAATTTCACATCAATAAAAAATGAACTTCAATCTTCACCTTATATGCTACATAAAAATTAATTGAAAATAGATCATGGGCATAAACATAAAACAAAGCTTATAGAAGCAAACATGGTAAAATATTTTTGTGCCCTGGGAGTAGGTAAAGAATTTTTAGACAAGATATCAAAAGCAAAAACCATAAAGAAAATGATGTTCAACTTGGTTAAATATAAAACTTCTTATCAAAATAGTCAAGCTTCAGACTTAGATAAAATAAGAAGAAAAAAATAGATATGTAGCCAAAATACATTTCAATAGGTTAATGTATAAACCAACTGTTGTATATTTATACAATGGAATGTTATTCAACAATAAAAAGAAATGAGTTACAAAGCCATTAAAAAAGGATAAGCTTTAGATACATATTGCTAAATGAAAGAATCCAGTTTGAAAATGATTCCACTTACATGACCTTCTGGAATAGGCAAAACTATAGTCAGGGAAAGATCAGTTGTTGCCAGGGGTTTGTGGGGAAGTATGGGCTAAGTGATTTAGATCAGTATCAACAGTGATAAACCATATTGACAGTACCTTTGATGTGATATGAAGAAAATGGTACTTTACCTTTGTGGTCTTCATCCCCAAATCCATATCCCCAGTCTAATCAAGAGGAAAACATCAGACAAATTTTGCTAGAGAGACATCCTACAAAATACTTACCCAGTACTCTTCAAAAATAACTGCATATATGAGGGAAAATAGAAAGTCACTGTGCATGTCCAGGGAAAAGGCTCAGGCTCAGGATCAGATAAAACCTGTGACTGTCAGCACAGACACTACCTACAACAGTAAGAAAATGAATAAAAACCAAAAAAATAGCCCAAGATAAGGGGGGAGAATCTGCTCTACAGAGGTACTATATTTTTAGATTTAAATGTCCAATTTTCAACAGGCATAAAAGACACAGGAAAATAAGTCCTATTCTAAGGTGAAAAAATAAAGCAACAGAATTTGTTTCTCAAATAGTCCTGATGGCAGAGCTACTAGACAGACTTAACTGTTTTAAAGATCCTTAAAGAACTAAAGGGACTTCCGGTCAAGATGGAGGCATAGGTAAATACACTTTACCTCCTTACACAACTACAGGAAAAAATTACAACTAGACCTCAAAACAAATAACACCTAGAGCTGTCAGAAAATCAATCTGTATGGAAGTCTGACAGCCAAGGATTTAAAGAAGCCACATTCATCCAGATGGGTAGAAGGGGTGGAAATGTGGAGATGGGTGGAAAGGCAGAGAAACAGGCAGAGAGGCATGGAAACACAGTGTGGCGTGGAGAGGTGGCAGAATGGGCAATCTCACATTCATGTGTGGTGGATAAAAATTGGGAAGAATACCTCGAGAGTGAGGGATCCCATCCCCAGGCCATACCACACAGTCCAGGGTTCCAGCACCAGGAAGAAAATTCCCATACTTTCTGGCTGTAAAAACAAGTGGGGGTTGGAGCCGTGGAAGAAACTGTTGGATGTTCAGGGGACACTGCTTAAAGGGTCCACACAGACTTAAAACTTATGCAAATCAACCTCATCTGGGACTCAGCATGAGGGCAAGGGCTGGAAGGACACCAGTCACATACAGAGAGTAAGTGAAGTGACTAGGAACTGGGCATGTACTGGGCAAACCTCCAGAAGCCAGGTAGCAGCATTGTCCTCTCTCTGAGTCTCCCTGCCCCAACACAGAAACATAAACTGATGATCTGGTGGACCCACCCTGTCGATTATCTAAGGCATCCCTCCCCTGACCATAAAACTTACAGGTATGCTTTTCTACAATAGGCCATGTTATAAAGATAGGGAGTCAAAGCAGCACTACCTAATACACAGAAACAAACACAGGGAGGCTGCCAAAGTGAGGAAACAAAGAAACATGGCCCAAATAAAAGAATAGAACAAAACACTAGAAAAAGAGCTAAATGAAATGGAAATAACCAACCTATAAGATTCATAGGTCAAAACACTTGTTATCAGGATGCTCAAAGAAATCATTGAGTATGGCAACATCATAAAAAAGACCCAGAAAAAAATGAAGGTTACATTAACTGAAATACAGAAAAATCTACAGAGAACCAACAGTGGAGGACATGAAGCTGAGATTCAAATCAATGATTTGGAACATAAGGAAGAAACAATCATTCAACCAGAACAGCAAGAAGAAAAAAGAATTTTAAAAAATGAGGATAGTTGAAGGAGTCTCTGGGAAATCTCTAAATGTACCAACATCCAAATCATACACATGCCAGAAGGAGAAGAGGAAGAGCAAGAAATTTAAAACTTGTTTGAAAAAATAAACCAACTTTATTTTTTGAAAGAAAACATCCCTAGTTTGGTGAAGGAAATATACATGCAAGTCCAGGAAGAACAGAGAGTCCCACTCAAGATAAACCCAAAGATGACCACACCAAGACACATCATAATTAAAATGCCAAACATTAAAGATAAAGAATCTTAAAAGTAGCAAGAGAAAAGCAGATAGTTACCTACAAAGGGGTTCCTGTAAGACTATCAGCTGATTTCTCAAAAGAAAACTTGTAGGCAAGAAGGGATTAGCAAGAAGTATTCAAAGTGATGAAAAGTGATGACCTAATGAAAAGTGAGGACCTACAACCTAGATTACTCTGTCCAACAAAGCTATCATTTAGAATGGAAGGGCAGATAAAGTGCTTCCCAGACCAGGTAAAACTAAAGGAGTTCATCATCACCAAACCACTATTATATGAAATGTTAAAGGGCCATATTTAAGAAAAATAACTAAACTATGAACATTAAAAAGACAACAAATTCACAACTATCAACAACTGAATCTAAAAACCAAACTAAGCAAACAACCAGAACAGGAACAGAATCATAGACATGGAGATCATTTGGAGGGTAATCAGCTGGAAGGAGGAAGGGGAGAATAGGGGAAAAGGTGCAGGAATTAAGAAACATAATTAGTAGGTATAAAATAGATAAGGGGATGTTAAAATAGTATAGGAAATGGAGAAGCCAAAGAATTTATATGCCAGGAAATATGTAAGAAATACAAGAAATATGTAAGGCCAGGTCTCCAGTAGAGGGTGTGAGAGAGGCAACGACACATTGATATTTCTCTTCCTCTCTTTCTCCCTCTCTTCCCCTCTCAAAAAATAAATAAATAAAATCTTTTTTTAAAAAAAGAAACTAGAAAGAAATCCTGGAGTTAAAATGTACAATAACTGAAATGAAAAATTATTTAGAGAGATTCAAGGACAGATTTGAACAGGCAGAAGGAAAATAGAAAACTTGAAAATATGACAATGGAAATGATCAAGTTTGAGAAACAAAATCAAAAAACATTTTTTAAAAAGTGAACAGAACCTAAAGAACCTATGGGCACCATCAAGTGGACCAACATACAAGTCGTAAGAATCCCAGAACGAGAAGAGAGAAACAAGGGGCAGAAAGAATATTTAAAGAAATGGTGGCCAAAAACTTTCCAAATTTGATGAAGAACATGAAAATAAGTATTTAGAAGAACAACTAACTCCAAGTAAGATGAACTCACAGAGACCCACACTGAGACACATTATAAGCAAACTTTTAAAAAACAATAATAGAATCTTGAGATCAGTCAGACAGAAGCGTTATAAGCAGTCAAAAAGAAGTGACATGTCACATCTAAGGAATCTGCAATAAGATTACCTGCAGATTTATCATCAGGTACTTTGGAGGCCATGCCAGAAGGCAGTGGGATGACACATTCAATGTGCTAAGAGGAAAAAAAAAACAATCAATCAAGACACTATATTGCTTTTATGTCTTTGTCAAACATCAGTTGTCTATTTATGTTGGTTTTATTTTTGGACTCTATTCTGCTCCATTATAACCTGTATGTCTATCTTTATGTTAATACCATGCTGCTTTGATTAGTGTAGTTTTATAATAATTCTTGAAGCCAGCTAATATTAGCCTTCCAACTTTGCACATTTTTTTCATGGATGTTTTGGCATTCTAGTCCTTTGCATTTCCATAATGAACTACATACACATATTTCATATCCTATCAATACAGTGACAGTCATTCCACAGTTAAGTTTTTCAATATCTATAGTCTGCTGGGATTTTGATTGGGATTAAATTAATTCAAAGAATCAATTTAGAGAGAAGTAACACCTCAATAATATTGACTCTTTCAATCCATGAACAAGTTATAGCTCTTGATTTACTTGGATCTTCTTAATTTCATCTCAGGAATATTCTGCAGTTTTCAGGTTTTTCATGTTTTTGTCAGATATATTCCTAAGCATTTAGTATTTTTGGTGCAATTGTAAGTGGTGCATTTCTGTTTCAATTTCAGACTTTTTTGCCTGATTATAGAAATTTAATTAATTTTTTTGTATTGATCTCCTATTATTCAACTGTGCTAAAGTCTAGAATATTTTTTACAAATTCTGTAGTATTTTTGACATGGACAATAATGTTGTTTGCAAATAAAGCAGTTTATCTTCTTACTTTCCAATATTGGTGCCTTTTGTATTTCTTTTCTTTCTTTCCCTTTTTTAAATCACACTAGCTAGAATCTCTAGTTCAATGTTGAATAGAAATGGCAAGAGTGTATTCCTTGTCTTTTTCCTGATATGAGGGGGAAGGCATTCAGTGTTTCATTATTAAGTAAAATGTTAACTGCTGGCTTTTTGTAGATGCCATTTATCAAGTTGAGGATACTCTTTTCTGTCCCTAATTTGCCAAGAGTTTTTAATTAGAAATGAATGTTAAATTTTGTCCTGCCTTTTCTACATTTATTGCCACATCTATTTCTGTATGTGATTATATTTTTTAGTCTGCATATAGTGAATTACATTGATTTATTTTCAAATGTTAAACAAACCCTATATTCCTGGGATAAACACTACTTGGTCATTATGTATTTCTGAAAATATATCGTTGAATTCAATTTGCTAAAATTTTGTTTAGAAATTTTGCATCCATGTTTATGAAGAATATTTGTCTATAATTATCTTGTAATATTTTGATTTTAGTGTCATGCTAGCTCCATACAGTGAATTGGAAAGTAGTATATTCTCTTTAATTTTTTGGAAGAATTGTATAAAATTCATATTATTTCTTCCTTAAATATTTGGTAGAATTCACCAGTATAGTCACTTGAGCTTTGAATTTTCTTTTGGGGAAGGTTTTTAACTACAATATCAGTTTATTTAATAGATAACAGGATTATGCAGGTTATTTATTTCTTTGTGCATGAGATTTGGTAACTTGCCTTTAAAATAATTTGTTCATTTCATCTAAATTGTTGGATTTTTTGGCATAATGTTCATTCAGAATCTTTCCTTATTATCATTTTAATATTTCTGATGTTGGTAATTTGTACTTTTTTCCCCTGATCAGTCTGGCTAAAGGCTTTAGTGATCTCAAAGAACTATCTTTTGGTTTTATTGATTTTTCTGTTTTCTATTTCTTTGATTTCCACTTTGATTTTTTTATATCTTTTTTTCCTACTTACTTTGTTTTACGTTGTCCTTTTTTTGATAGTTTCTTAGGGTGAAAACTGAGATTCATGGATCTAAAGGCAAGAAACAATAACAAAGAAATAGAAACAACCACATTTAAAAACAGGCAGAGAGAGAAATTGAATAGAGATTTCTCCAAAGATGAATATGGCCCATAAGCACATAAAAAGATGTTCAACATTACTAATCATTGGGGAGATACACATCAAAACCACAATTAGATACCACTTTACACACATGAGGATGGCAGAGATGGGGAGGATAATAAGTGTTCGAAGTGGCGAGGATGTAGGGAAATTGGAACACTCATGAATTCCTGGTGGCATTGTAGACACTGGTGTGGCCATTGTGGAAAGCAGTACAGTAATTCCCCAAAATACTCGTCACAGAACTACCATATGATCCAGCAACTTCACTACTGGGTATATACCCAAAAGAAGTGACAGGAAGGATTTAAACAGATATTTGAACACCCATGTTCATCGCACCAAAATTCATAATAGCCAAAATGTAGGTGGAGGAAACTCAAGTGTCCACTGGCGAATGAACAGATACAAAATGTGAAAAGGACCCAGAGTATCCAAAACATCTTGAAAAAGAATGAAGTTGGAGGACTTAATCACTTAACTTCGAACTGGTATAAAGCTACAGTAATGAAAACATTGTGGTACTGACAATGTTTTCATTACATCCTCACCCTCAATTCTGAATTGACAAGTAAATCCAAGGACAGAATGAAGGGAATTAAGCCCAAACTTACATAGTTACCTGATTTTCAATAAAGATGCCAGGTCATCTGAAAGGTAAAGGAAAATCTTTTCAACAGTGATTCTGGAATAATGGGTATCTATATAGAAAAAAATAACCTTAGTGCCTACCTCATGTCATACACAAAAATTTATATTAGATAGATCATAGACTTATACATAAAAGGTAAAACTATAAAGATTTTAGAAGAATACCTGTGACTTGTGGGTAGACTTTTCTGGGCAAGACATAGAATAGCAATAACCATAAAAGAAAATTCATAAATTGGACTTCATCATAAAAAACTGCTCATAAAAGACACTGTTAAGAAAATAAATAATATAGCTATAGAATGGAAGAAAATATTCACAGAACATATATTTGATAATGAACTTATACCCAGTATACAGAAGGAAATTTAATGTCTTTATAAAAAACACGAACAATGTAATAAACATAGGCAAAAGATTTGAACAAACACTTCACAAAGGAAGATATGTAAATGGCTAGTAAACATGAAAAAAACAAGATCTGGGAGCTAGACATGCTGATGCTACCAGAATATCATTGTTTAAATGATTAGCAGACAGAACTAAGAAGTAATTCTTAGAATTTTTAAATTCTAAGTTGATATTGATACTTCTAATTCAAATGTAACATGGTAGCATTTACCTAATTTTATTTATATGTGTATCTTTTTTTTCTTACAGTGAAATCTTGGTTCTAATATCATTAATATATTTGCTTATTTGCTTTATTCTACAATTACATTAAAAAGTTTCAGAGTTACAATACCTACATGGTTACTTATAATATACCAACTAAGCAAAGTTTAAGATTTCTTTTAGGTCTTTTGGTCTCTAGAGTACCTCTCACTAAGCCTAAGACACATAGTCAAAATCTACTTGAATTGCAATTATTTCCTTTCATTATTTTGTCAGTTTGATTTATAGTTAGGTAAATTCATTTTTATTTCTGTTTACTAATAAATATCAAAAGAAGGACAGAGATAGAAAATAATCAGTTTGCAATTCCCAGGATAACTGATTCAAGTAAGGATCATCAATGTATGTTGAAAACTTTGGGTAAAAATTTGTTGGGGTCAAGATATCCATATGACCTCAAAGTTATACCCCACTTGTGACATTAATTACATAGGATAAGTTCTGTGATCACCACCATACCCATGTGATCAAATATAGCAACACCAACAGTAGAATAACCTGACATTATGTAACCCAAAATCATGCCATAAAAAAAATACACAAACTCACCTATGAAGTATTCTTGCTAAAATGTTTACTATCAATCCACTTATGGGGGTAATAACCAGATAAACACAGAATGTGAGGCTGGGATGCTGAAACAATGGCAATGTCATGAGAAGAAAAACAAAGGTAGTGAAAATTGTTCTAGATTAAAAGAGACCTTGAAAACATAACAAGTGCAAAGTATAAGTCTTGATTAGATCTTGGATAAAAAACTACCAACATAAACACATTTTTGTGACATGTTGGAAAATTTGAGTATACAGTATATAGAGCATATTTTATGATGATGTAAAATCATTGCTGATTTTTCAGCTAAGGTGATGACATTGTATTTGTGTAGAGGATATCTTTTTCTTAGGAAGTTCAGGCAGAACATTTTGGAGTGTCCTAGTGTCTACAATTTACTTTTGAATGGTTTAGCATAGAACACATATAGAAAGCGCTAAAGCCATTGTGACAAAATATTAATAATTGAGAAGTATTAAATAATATCACAGGGGTAATTATTTTAGTATTC
The DNA here is from genome assembly GCA_028533065.1 of Trachops cirrhosus. NCBI lineage: Eukaryota > Metazoa > Chordata > Mammalia > Chiroptera > Phyllostomidae > Trachops > Trachops cirrhosus. The sequence goes on along the minus strand of CM052539.1, from coordinate 162,545,420 downwards.
TTTCAACTTTTATGTATGTGGGAATTTTTTTTTCAAAAAAAATTTGGAAAAAAAAAGATGGAACAATGGACTAGTGGAGGGGCAATCTAAGTTTTTGTCACCAGGTGGTGCTAGTGATTTTCAAATAAAGCTAAATAAACAGACCAACAGTCCATATGGATGATTTAATGTTTACTTAGGAAAAGACTGGATATGTGGAGAGAGGAACACAGAGTATAAATCCAGCTCTTCACTTTTGCCAGTTTTTACTTGCTTGTTTTGTGATATTCCATGTAACTTGAAGAGTTTCAGCTATACATTTTCTGGGTCTCCGAGTTAGCCTTTGCTCCCGCCCCTTCCCCGTTCCAGGCCCTTCTTCACTTCTCACAGGGCTACTGCGGTAATTTTTTACTTCAGGCGCCGCTTTCATCTGCGCTGCTGGCACAGTAACCTTTCCGGGGCACTTCTTTCCTCTTCATCAGCTATCCATTTCCCTCCAAATTGTTTCCACTCCTCAGCAAAGTATCCGAGTCTGATCCCAGCCTGCTTCCCCCAGGTATTTCCCATTACTGCCCTCCTTTCGTCCTACCCAGTAGACACCTTGATTGCTGTCCTTTTTTAAAATGAATGTCATGTACTTTCTTGACCTTGAGTATTTCGCTTCATATTTCTCCTCACCCAACATGGCCTTCTGCCCACTGTCAAAGTCTGACCTTATCCTCATCAAAGCCCAGATTAAATGTAACTTCCTTTATGTAACCTTCCCAAACACCCTATTCAGCAATATTCTTCTTCCCACAGCACTTTGTGATTATCTTACTGAACTTACCACATTTCGTGTTCTGTAATAATTATGTGCAAACCCTAAATCATAAAAACTTTCAAGGTAAGCAGTTTACCTTTATAGTCTCACATTGTGTTTAGTACTATGTGGCATTAACTAAAACTCAGTGGAATTGAAATTCAGGATTATTCAAAACTAGTTCACAGTAACGGTGAAAGTGCTGACCAGTTGCCAGCAACTTCCAGCCTTACTTTGGCTTACTTTGGCTTACTTTGTTACCCAATGATGGGCCACTGTAGTGAGACACAAACAGGGACAAAGATGTCCAGGGTTTATCCCTGGGTTACCCACTAACTAAAAAATTAATCAGTATGAGGTAAAATTGCCATTCAATTAAAAACTCAAACTTTTGCATGTTATTTGATTCATATATTCCATGTCTAGGTAAGAATGTGATAAGAACACTCAAAGATTTGCTTTAAGATTATTTGGGAGGACATGAAGCAAAAGATGAAAATTAGAAGCAACTTAATTACCCAACAGTACAGGGTTGATTAAATAAATTCTGATACACCCGTACAATGGAGTACTATAGAGCCATTAAAGATAGAAAAAGGTCCCCAATGTACATTACTAAGCACAAAAAATGTTTACAGGATAGCATTGACTTTATAATGCTTTTTAATGCAAGAAAAAATACATATGTATAGAAAAAAGACAAAGCGATAGCAGAGATATCCTAGGTTTGGAGATTGTTTTCAACTTTCTCTGATGCTATCTTTTCAAAACTTTTAACAATGAGCATCTATATTAAGAAAACAATAAGAAAAATTATTTTTAAGAAAAAATGTAACCCCAAAGTTATTCTGTTGGATATATAAAATCCATTGATGCAGAAAGGAATATCAGGCTCTAGCACTAGTCCGTGGGCCTCTCCTGTAGAACCAGGGAACAGGAAAGGCCAAATGACAAGACAAGACAGTGTCAGAGGTCAGAAAAGGTGAGGAACCCAAGCAGGAAAAGATGAGGGTTAAGGAGTGCGGTTACCATGCTCAGAAACAGAGGACAATCAGGAGAACCACAGGAATCGAGCAGGTACCAAGATTGTAATGTAGACGAAAGATAACTATACTTAGAAATCTAGGTCCAGTATTCAGTAAGTGGATTCCCATTAGGTAGGTGGTCTTCAGTAAATCATTTATATTTTCAAGGGTCAGGAAATACTCTGAACATATTTTTATTCCCATTTTTACAAGTGAGTGCAGTAGCCAGCACTCAGAAAATATGAATCACGTTATGTACACACTAGCACACCTGGCATTTTGGACCACATGCATCTTTGTTGTGGAGAGCCGTCCTATGTGAACAGGTACATTAGTATGGGATAATAAGTGATGAGGTCAATTTCAATAAAGAGACAAAGAGTTGCCCAGTAAAAAGGAAAGCAGATAAGGGGCATTTGTGGCCATTCGAGAAACTGGGAACAAAAAGTCATTTTACGTAAAATCTCCCTAAATAACTCAGTATGTATCTCACCATGGAGTGCTCTCCCAGGGTAAGGGACTAGAGAACTTCAATATCTGTAGTCCACAGGCATATGCCCCAAAGCTATACAAGTCAAGCCAAGTTAAGCCACCAGCAAATAGAGCACCTTCTGTGAGTGATTTTAAGCCAAGTCTGCCAGAAAGGGGTCTCATATCCTTTCCACCTATGCAGAGGTGGGTGGGCCTGAGGGGGTCCAGATGTGTGCAAAAGGGTGAGTTATTGTCCCGGACTTGGAAACGGAGCAAAATGGATAAGTAAATAGGTTCCAACTTTGGTGGAGCTATTTGATGGAGGACTCTAAAATAACTCTTCAAATAATTTTACCGTGTTAAGGTCCTCTAAATTTGGAGTGTTGTTTGTTTTAATCCCATTTATTTTTTAAGAGACAGTCATTGAATATTACTTCCACAATATACTTCAAATTTATTCCAAAGTAGCAATATGAATTTAACAAAAATGGGAATAAAAATTTAACTTCATGTTTAACTTTATTATGGATTTCATTTTTGAAAAGAGTTTTTAATATGCAATTTAAACATTTTCCTATTTTGAAGATTAGAAAATACAGTAAACAAAAACAACAATAAAGAGAATAAAATTTATACTTCATCACCCAGATAAGACTCAACATTCATATTTTGGCGTATGTTTTCTCTTCTTTTAAAAAAGATTTTATTTATTTATTCTTAGAGAGAGAGGAAGGAAGGGAGAAAGAGAGGGAGAGAAACATCGAAGCGTGAGAGAAACATTGACCATTTGCCTTGCATGTGCCCCCAACCAGGGACCAGACCCGTAGCACAGGCATGTGCCCTGACTGGGAATTGAACTGGCAACTTTTCACTTTGCGGGATGACGTCCAAGCAACTGAGCCACACCCATCAGGGCTGGTGTATATTTTTTCAGACTTCTTAAATCAGTAGCTCTGAACCCAGCCCACATATTAGCTTCACCTGAATAAACTTTTAAAATGTAACCATGACCAGTCTCATCCGAGAACAAGTAAAGCAGAACCTGGAGGTGGAGGGGGTGGAGCCAAATATGGGTCATTGTCTTTTAAGCTTCACCAGTGATTCTTACATGTAGACAGGGTTGAGAACCACTGTCTTAAATGAATGGCATAATAGTAGTACTGTTTCCAGCTGAAGCATCTAGGCCACATTAGGCCAAAGTAAAATCTGCTGGTGCCTACAGCTAAGTGGTGCTCTGGCTGTAGTTGACATTGGCAGTGAGGAAATGAGAGTGGTAGAGAGGCCACCTGGCACGCAGCAATCCTCAGTGGCCTGGCACCGTCCAAGCCACACCAGCACTGTCCATGGTGAACAGCAGTCAGTAATCCGGGCAGAAGTAGCTGTAGATATTTTGCAAACAGCAAGCTGTCAACCGCATGTGCAGTTACTGCTAGTTACTGTATTATTATTTCAATTTCCAAAAAAGTCAGAATTTATCATCAGAATGTCATCTTCAAATACACAAATTCAAATGGCCTGATGAACTTTATGAAGGGCTCCCAGGTAAGCTAAATGGTGAAAATGTGTGGAGGGTGCAGATTGCTTTGGCCTGGCTCCTATGTGGCAAGCTCATAGTGGGTTCTGGGGAACTGTTTGCATAAAGGGTCAGGGAGGTGGTATGAGAGAAACGCACCGTAAGGTCCAATTGAAAGAAGCGTCAGTCATCCAAAAATGTATATCCATCCATCAGCTCTTGCCGATAGAAGGGAGGCGGGCAGGTTGCTCTGTGGGGGCCTCATAAGCTGCCTTTTTCACAGTGGGGTCTGGCCTCAACTTTGTATGTCCCAGAGATGGGATAGTCCCAATCTTTCCAGTGGATGGTCAGCTCTCAGGACAGCCACACACAGTAATGCTGCAGCATTAGTCAGAGAAGGAAAGTATTTACTAGTCACCAGAATAATTTGTGCTTATTACCCAAAAGGCTCTCTCCTTCCTTGGAAGGGAAACTGGAGATAATGAGTGAACATTTACTACAATGTCAATGTGTCAGGTATTTTACATTTTCGTATTTCATTTACAGGTAAGAAACTAAGGCATGGAAAACATGGCCAAGTTCCCAAAGCTGATCAGTGTGATGAAGGCGAGGTTTAAACCCTGGTCTCCCTGGCTCCAGAACAGGGCCAGCCTTCCCAGGAGATGAACTGAGTATTTGGAAGGCGGCTCAGGAGACTGAGAAAAGGGAAAGGAATGATCCTGATGCAAATGTCATGAAATGTGTCCTAAGGGGGTAGGCTTCTCTGGTGATCAGAAGGATTTAGGTTTTCAAATATAGTGTATCTCTTTTGGAAAGTGTTGTGTAATACTTAAAATATCTTTCTCTCATTCCTTAACTTACTACTGTCACATACAGAAAAGTGAACAAATTCTAGATTTCAGAGCTTATCTGCCCTACAAGTGGACTCTGGAATGCATCTAGAGAGCATATCAACACAGACACATTAGCTTTGATTTTGTGCGATAGCGACGCTCATTGACAAACCCAATTTGAAATTAGAGATTTGAGTCAGAATATGAACACATTTTCCCCTCAGTGAATTCCATAAAAAAGTTAATATTTCCACAGCACTCAGATTAAACTTGGCTCTATAACAGGATTGGGGACCATTCTCTTTTGTCACTCGTAAATCAATCAATACTTGTAACGAAATTTAGATTATGATTTTGGCAATCAAAAGTAGGCTTCTACCAGAGACCCCTCAATCTGTTTTTCCTGCTGTGAAATTATCTTAAAAACAAGACAAAAAGAACCATGCCACATTTTGTTAAGCTAGTTTCCAAGGTTTAAGGGAAATAAATATGCTTACTATCGAGAGGTTATCACCATAGGTTTTCTAGCAGGAAATGTTCATGACTGATTTTGGACCAATGGAAACAACTAATCTTTGGAACAGAGTTTAAGGAATTGCTGTGCACTTATCAGTTTTAAATTGATTTACAGTTCATGCAGCCCTTAGATGGCAGGCAAGAATGAGTACTGCATGAGGCACCTTGGTGAAGGCCACAGGGATAAGCAATAAGGGTCAACAGTCAATCGAGTCTCTGACTGGAGTCTCGCAGGAGCTCAATACTACTGCTGATGTGGCCGTTTGTTCTTACTTTTCAAGTTGAATTATTTCTAGGGTCAAGCTGGCACAATTACTAAGAACTATGTAGAGATTTACAGTTGATAAACAGAAGTGGTATAGCATAGGATAACATTATAGTCTGAATTTTTTTTCTTTAAAAAATGTTTGGGTTCTCCACTTTTAGATGGGTCAATCACCTTTGAAGGTGATACAATTTCCTTGGCTCATTTAACTCAGCACTGACTTCCTTGTCTTTCTTTTGCAACCCCTTCTCATTTCTCAGTGAGGTTCAGCATCGTCTGTTTAAGCCAGCTAGGCTCACATCTGAATCTCAGAACTGCAGTGTCTCATGATTGGACCCTACAGGGTCCTTAATTCGATCACCCACTTGATACTTAAAGCCTTTTCTATCATCTAACTTGTGATTTCCAAAGTATTTGAACACCTACTCAATGACAGATCTCTGTGTTCCTTCAATTGTTATCTATAGATAATACCTGTTTTTGTATGACTATAGCCCTTTGACATTGACTGATAAACTATGCCTGTATGCTGTATACACCTACATATACCATTCCCAATGAAAGCCATTTGGGAGAAGGGCTTGGGGCATTCTCCACGAGAGGAAATCACCATCCCCTTTCCTGCCAGAACAGCAAGATTGTGTCCGGGACGACTTATTTACCATCTGCAGTGGACGGAAGGATTCTGTGGGCTGGAGTTCCTCCCACGAAAGACCATGTATCTCTCTCCAAATCTTGGTTTCCTTATCTATAATAGTATTTACTTTACAGGAATGTTGTGGGGAATAAATGAGAGAATCTATAATGGACATAGTAAGTGCTCACCATATTCTTATTGCAATATCATCATCGTCATTATATCATTATTTTCACAACTGCCTCAATAGATCAGTGCAGAGAAAAGCAAAATAACAATATAATGACTAGATGACCCTCAAGGCCCACAATTCTTGCCTGATGAATATACTAACATATCTATAGTAGGAACGCTCTAACCTTCAACAGTCTCAGAGCCTAATGCCACTAGACCCTTAGGTCATCACAACCCTCCCTGTTAACCTTCCATGTTTAAAAATGGTGTTATTTTGGCTTCCCCTGGTAAGGCAAACATAAGTATGGTATGGTAAACATGGCCAGGTAAACATGAGTTTCCAGATTGTTCAAACACTCTGTCTCCTCACTGTAAAATAATTTACTACTCTGGTATTATAACCAGTCTCAAGTTTTGTAATAAAACTCACAAAGTACTATGCTCCAGAACTGATTCTAACACTATTCAAACAATAGTTCAAGTTAAAATTTATTAGTTTAATGATCCTAACTCATTTAATTTTTATAATAGTCCTAAAAGGTAGCTGCTATTGTTATAGCAATTTTTAAGCATAGAAACTGAGGCACAAGGAGTTTAAGTAAGTGGCAGCTAGTAAAGGGTAGAGTCCAGATTCCAGCTGAGATGGTTCGGCTCCAAGGCCCCTGCTCTTTACCTCTGTGTGCAGTGCACTCCTGAAGCCAGGCAGCTCTGAGACCCTACAGGACTGACTTTCTGAGCCCACAAGGGCCAAGGTTGGTCCCTGACATGGTAACTACAGGGGGATAAACACTGTTCTTCTGGATTTGTCTGGGTGCCTTTGGGAGTTGGTCTTCTGAAGTGCCTGAATATCAGCCTTCTCTTTGGTGTTTGGACCTCACAGTCCTTCCTGAACTGACTAAAGAGAGTGGTGGGTCATCTTGCTTTCAAGATACCAAATGCCCTGGCCTTCAGTGAGATTTCACCTTGCCCTGCATTGGATCTAAAATTTGCCCTAATTTAAACCAGAAGGACCCTTAGCTTTGAGAAGGAAAATCTTTGAACACTTTACCAGCCATATCCTCAATAGGAATTAACATTTCTTAGGTTTAGAAGTTGTTATTCCATTGCCATGGTGAATCTTACGGTTTGAGTTTTTTGTTCTGATGAAAACAGAGGTAGCCAGTGGCTCACCCTGACAGTCTCCGTAAAAGATCTATTTGCAGAAGCAACAGCCCAGAATACACATTGCCCATTCCTATATAACTTTGACCTCACTCCTGTGAGACATCCTGGTCTTGCTAAACCAGGTAAACTGTGGATGAACCAGGAAGACTCCTTCTTGCCTTTTTAGCATAGGGCCAAATCTGAAAATGGGTCTTTATTGTTCCTTCCCCAAAGCCCACACTCTTTACTTGACCTTTGAGGTCTTACCACACTGATGACAAAAGGAAGTAAGGATAGGTGAATTGCTAAAGCACAGAGCAGCCCTGGCTTTACCTCCTTGCCTCCAGGCCTCTCCAAGGCATGGGCCCCTCTCAAGGCAGGGCTCAGACCTGTCCACCAAGCTAAGGACAGAGAGACGCTGGGAAGAAAGAAAGGCCCCTTCCTGTGAAAGCAGGTTTTACTTTCTTCTGACCCACTAAAAGCTCCAGCTCCCAGCAACATGCCCTCAGAGAGTCTCCTCCAATGTCCCCTGAGGGGAGGATGAGATTGCAGTTGAGCCAGGGTGGAGGTGGGAGGGGGTGAGGGGCTGGTTGGCACTTGATGTTCCCTAGACGTTGGTTTGTGCTGCAAACACCTTATAAAGGGAACTAAAGTCATGGCCTCATCTTCTCTGCTCTTGAAATTCACAGATAACACAGGATAGAGTGTGTCATGCAGGTGAAGAATAGGAACTCTGCCACCCTACCATTTATTTACCAGTTGTGTGGCCTTGTGCAAGTTACGTAACTGCCCCATGCCTCTGTTTCCTCATTTTTTAAGTGGTAATTGTCACAGTAGAGTTTAGAGTGGCATACATTTTGGGGAGAGGTATGTAGGATGGTAACACAGGTTAACAATGAGGCGCATGCAGTTACATTTGGAGGCTTCCATACTTCTCTCTCAGTAATCAGAGAACAACGAAAGGGAAATATCTTCAGTAAGGAAACAGAAGACCTGAACCACATTATCAACTTAATTTGATACCGATAGGCAACCTGTCCGGAACACTGGGAGCAGGCTGAGGGTGAGGAAAAGGAGGGGCCGCCGGGGGAGATAGAGCTGGGCGGTGGGAACGGGGCCTGAGAGCCACTTGTGTACTGAGCCATGCTCCTCTGGGATAGAGGTGGGAGTTTCGAGTACTGAGGATGTGTTTGCGAACCACCTGGGGCCACGGCAAGGACACTAAACTCTGCACTGCAGACCAGGCTGCACTTCCGCATTGCCCGAGTACCGAGGGCTGCCTTGCAGACACCCCCTCCCCGCCCTGGCTGTGGACAATCTGCCACTGGCTGCAGATGCTCTGCCCTTCCTGCTGAAGCCACTCTTGGCACTGCCTGAGAAGTTGTTTGGGGTTTTCAGAGTTCCTTTCTCTGCTGGTTGGGCCCAGGGGACAGGCAACTTGCTGTGTAGGGGGAGTAGGGCATTGGAAGCATGGAGTTGATAGAGCACCATGGGAATCTCCCTGCCTCTGGCCAGGATGGCAGAAGGGGGAGGTTCTTACACTGAGCATGTGAAAGGCTAGCAAGATAATTGGACAAGGGGAAAAGGCTTTGCACCCACCTTTCTGGGACCAGATTTGGAGTGGGATCAGGGAAAGGTAGGTACAAGTGCAATAGAAGTTAAAATGGTGGCAGGGGGAAATGCAGGACCAAAGAGGAATGTTAGTCTAGCCTGGGGAAAAAGGCATTAGTTGCAGGGTTGGGGGATGGACCCACCCGAAGGCTGAGAAAGCACCTGATTGGTTCCACACCCTAGTGGACAGAGTCCCAGGAGAACAAAGAAACTCTCTCTTGCTTGTTGCTCACTGCTCAGACCTGTACTTGGATGATGCACTGGCCTGTCTTCTCCATGGGCCATGTCTTATTGATAGCTGTGTGGCCCATGGCCTCCAGGAGGGTCTCTCTCTCTCTCTCTCTCTCTCTCTCTCTCTCTCTCTCTCTCTCTCTCTCTCTCGATGATCTGGTGAAGCATTCTTAAATGTGTTGGCATGACCTTCCATCCTTAGCAACCGTTTGGCCTGTGGCTGTGCAAGCCCTGCATGCAGCCTCCAGGAGGAATCCTGAAGTTGGACAACAGCTCGGACCAAGGTAAGCTACCTGCAAGACTGCTTAGCAGCTGCCTGCAGGCTCCAAAGGATGGTTCCTTAAAATGGAGTAGGACCTGTGGGCACTGCCTTTTGCTTTGGTCTTGCTGAGGACGGCTGGGCTTTGTCTGGGTTTTGTGGAGGAGATGAGCTATGAGACAGGAAGTCCCCCTCTCTCCCAGATCTTGTAGCATCAGAATAAAATCTCTTTCCTTTCACATCAGCACCTGCCTCACAAGTCTGGCTTTTGTGGCGGCAGGTAGACAAACTCCTCTTTTTTGTTCAGTAACAAACTGACCTGATCGACATGCATAGAACACTATCCCACAACACATACTACAGAAGTAGACTCTCCACCGTGTGATCCAAACCAAAATTATTAGAGGTTTTCTTTGTATATAATTTCTAACTCGATAAAAATATAATTATATAGTTGCAGAACCAGTGAAACAATGATTCTTGCTTCACAGTATGTGTGTGTGCATATATACATACATACACATATAAATATAAACACCACACTTTTTTTCATTCTGATAATTCTATCACATGTACATGATTTAGTCACCTTTTACTTTTGGAGAGTGTGATGTGAGGGACAGGTTCCTCTCTCATCCCTCTTCTGCTGCTGCCCTGGGAGTGTGGCTGATCAGTGGAGGATGGCAGAGATGGAAAGGGGAACCCGAGGATGAGCATGAATTTCCAAAAAGTATTTCTCTGTATGTTCTTAGTTGACAATAATAATGATGTGTGCGAGAGATGAGGATGAGTCCTTGGCCATGTCACCACACTTTTGTTTGCTGTTATTTTGCTTGGCTTTCACTTAACTACTGTGGTTTCAGAAAACCATCATCGTCTGTTTCTTAATCCACTGCAGTCGTATTAGATGATATAATAGTTAATTGTATAGGACATCCAAGATTGCTTTCCCCACATACAAAATATGCATTTCAGCACCAATTAAGAATAATGGGACAAAACAGATTCTATACAGAAGGA
>CM052539.1:162500241-162534441 GCA_028533065.1 Trachops cirrhosus | reverse complement strand
CCCCTCCTACCTGTCTGTATGAATGTGGCTTCTTTAAATCCTTGGTTGTTGTACTTCTATACAGTTCTATTTTCTGACAGTTCTGGGTGTTACTTGTTTCGAGATTTGGTTGTAATTCTTTTTGTAGTTGTGTGAGGAGATTAAGCATGTCTACCTATACCTCCATCTTGACCGAAAGTCTCTCTTTCACAAAACTTTAATGAAATGTCTTGTTCATAATAGGATATCAATTAAATGTTTACTAAGTTAAATTATTTTTGTTTTCATCAAAGGGAGTCATTTATTCCTCTTCAACTGTGCCTACCTACCCTTCAGGCTAGTTTTTCCTACTACTAATAATCAAAACAACTGCCTGAGGAAAATAAAATTTGGGTTTAAAAAGTAACTCACCTATTATCTTTAAAATGAGAATAGGAAAAATATTGTGAAAAGTGAATGAGTATATACAGTAAACCAATATCAAGTTTCCTGAATATATTTTCTACATAAAACACACTAAGCATTTGGAAATATATTTATTAACATAAGACTATAGCATATATATATATACTCTTAACTAAAACCGGTTTCTTTTCATCATGATTATTTCTAATGTGCACCAAATGAGAAGAGAGTAAAAACACCAGCAGATGGCTCCAAGTGGTTTGCAATAAACCTTTTCTTCTCAGGTCATTGATATAGAATTGTTATGAAAAATTATATTTTTACACTTTACTCAGCACTCTGCTTAAGACACCATAAGCTCAAGCTATTGCCTAACATTGCTTTATTTGCTGCATATCCAACAATAAGCTAGAAATAAGAAGTAGCTTATGTACGTACATTGGTTTACACACTTTGCAGTTTTTGAGGGTTTTCAAGAAGGTTTGGTTGTCAAATGGTGATAGTCTTTTTAAATTATATTTAAATGCAATATACAGCATTTTATCTTTTACTTTGTATTATTTGAATAAATAATATTACATATAGACCTCTTAAAAATAACAACACAGGTAAAAGCAAATTTTAAAAATACAATAAAAACTCTTATAACCTACTTAGAAATATCAAGTATGGGTTTAGGAATTAGATGGTGAAAATCTCCCCTGGATGTTACTTTCCCCTGCCTTTGTGAGATTGTTGCTTGAAATGTGGAAAAAATATTATCTTGAATTATGAATTTGGGACTACCATATAGATATGATAGTCCTGTATCCTAACAGTATCTTTGTCAATACTAATTCTAGGTCACACATTGGATACCAGACACTCTGCTTAGCACTTTACCTTTAATCCTTACAACAACTCTCGGAGGTAGGTAACATTATTGGACCCACTTTATAAGAGAAGCCTCTAGCTTGAAGTTCATGGAAAGCAAAAGACACAGACAGAAACATTTATATCCTGGTCTTCCCAAACTTATTAGACTGTGAGCTCCTTGAGGGGGAGGCGTTCTCTTCCTGCGTCTCAGCAGAGAAGACCCTTGCACTGATGCCATGGCAGCGGGCACCAGCTAGATGCAGCAGATGGGTAACCAGAGCAAGTATAGTCGTGCTTCGAACAAGCAAAGAGAAACATCATATTTGTAAGATCATTAGAGTATGAAAACACTTCCAGAAAAATGATAGAGTACTATGAAAAATGTGTTCAAGCTCACATCTAATTTCCCTGGGATTAAATCTAATTAATTAGTGCCAATTTTATTATTTATTGTGCTGTACACCATTGAAGATCTAGGAGTTTTTATTGTTTAGCTAGTTCTTTTGTCCCAATGTAAAGGGTTTACAGCTTCTAATTTCACTTTTGTGCTTCTTTGCACCTCATTTATGTCTCTGCAAAAAAAATTATGGAGGGAAAACAAATTTCAGGGTCTAAATTTCTGGTATCTGTGGTTCTATCAAAATAATTAGGATTTAAAAGCATTTGGGGGGCTCTTTATTAAATCTTTACTACTTTATTCTCTTAATGAGATGAGGAGTAGTGATTTGATTAAATCACATTCATTATAAAAATGTTAAATTTCTTTATCATTGCAACTCTGGGCTCATCAAAGGCCATCAGCATCCAGACGACAAGAAGCACACAAGAGCCATTTGCCTGCTCCACTATTCAGAGTCCCTACATGCCCCGCATCCAACCTATCAAGAGTTCACAGTAGCAAGAAGTTGCCCTGAACTATTCAAGTTCACTCTGTCTTGAAGTCCTAAGTGAACATAGTGTATCCAAAATTGGTCCAAAGGAAATAAAAATCAGTCCAAGTGAAAAGAACTAATTTTGTTATTTGGACTATCAAATTACATAAAGGTAAGCAGCAACAACACACAAGCAAGTGTTGAGTGTTTTTATGCACATTACAGCAAACATAAAAAGGATTGATTCAAATGTACTCCATTTGGTGAGAAAAACAACCTGAAGATGCTTTAGCAGGGGCTAAGCCTTTGGTATCCGTCAGAACTATATTTCCGTAGTTGCAAAATTGACTGTAAGCAAAAGTCTATTTAATCATCTGTGTGTTTTCAATTTGCCTAAATATGTAAAAGCACTCAGACCGGTGCCTGGCACATAGGGAGTACACAGTAAGTGTTAGCAATTGCAACAGGACTGCTAGAGAGCATCCCTATACAGCTGAGGCGAAGATGGAAACATCAAAGGGGACGATTGCTTTGTGTTAGGGAACTCAGTCTTCCTAGGAAAATTAACCAGGAATTTTGATCAAGTCTGAAGGTGAACATTCATGAAGTTTCAGGAGCCCACCCTCAGGAATTCTCCAACCTTACCTTTTCAACCTATTTAAAACCGTAATGATTCAGAAAATGTATTTTTTTTAACAAACAGTTATTTTTTTTACTTGAGATTCCTTAAGTTAGACTGCTTTAATTTATTGGGGTTTGAAGAAATGTACAAAATGCCTTGCTTAGCACTGAGCATATTTTATAACACAGCTTAGAAAACCAGGCTGTGCTTAATTAAAAAAACAAAATAAAACATATCTCATAGGATGGAACCAACAAGGAGTTGGTTTAACAGGGGTTTATTTTTTTTACGATTTTATTTATTTATTTTTAGAGATAGGGGAAGGGAAGGAGAGAGGGAGAGAAAAAATCAGTGTGTGGTTGCCTCTTGCACACCCCCTACTGGGGACCTGGCCTGCAACCCAGGCATGTGCCCTGACGGGAATAGAACCAGCAGACCTTTAGTTCACAGTCCAGCCCTCAGTCCACTGAGCCATACCAGCCAGGGTTTAACAGGGGCTTATAATAGATATTTCTATTAACTATAAAACTTTTCTTATTGTTTAATCTAAAAAAAACTCTTTAGTCACCAACTAAAATGTTGTTTGCTTGTTTTTTCCAAATACAGAAAGATTTTGGTAAGCCTGCCAAAAACAAAAGGCTTTCTCTACAAACAGACTTTAATATACTCACTAAAAGCTTCCACATGAAAATATAGAAAAAAATAAAAACTTAATCAAAATGCAAATTCCAATGCACAAGAAAACACTGATGAGAGAAATGGAAAAGTTATCAATTTTACCATGAACCCTAACTGCAACTAGCTGTATCTCCTTTAGTATGAGGTCTGTGGGTAAGAAAGTTCCAGCCTAGATTCATATATGTAAATATTAATAGCTGTAGCTTCAGGTTTCTAGTCAGGTTTCTATGTAATAAGATACAGAGAAACAGCTTCAATTTCAGTAGAACCTTGTTATAAAGAATAGAACTGGTAATATTTTAGAATGTCCTTGCCCTTTAGTGTGAGGAAATGAGCTAGACTTTAAGGTTTACTTAATTACAGATTTTTACTATCAAAAATAGAATTTGTAACTTTAAAAAAAAGTACTTTCTTTGGTAATATTTGATGACATTTCTGATCAGAGCCTATAAAAGCTCCTTTAAAAAAATAAAACAATACTTTAAGATATAGATATAAAATTCTCAAAGAACTGTCATTTAAAATCACATAGCTTTCCTCCTTTTTCTGTTCATGTCAACAAGCAGGTTATCTTTACGCAGTCTCTGTAGCTCCAAGGAATTTCATTTCTGTGGCTGCTTTTGGTGTTTTGGCTGAACCACTCTTCTTTTGGAATTCCGCCGCGATTTCCTCAAAGGACTTTCCTTTGGTCTCTGGAACTTTGAAAAATGTAAACAGAGTAAAGGCCAAGACCACTCCCGCGAAGAGGAAAAACACATAAGGCCCACAGAAGTCCTGCAGAGAGAACAAACAGAGCCCCAGTTAGCGGCTGTTCGGCCCTATCTTCAATCAGTACACGTGCACAGTATTAGGCCGCTTACCGCAATGTATGGGAAACACAGAGCTACAATGAAATTGCAGGTCCAGTTGCTGAATGCAGCTATGGCTAGAGCCGCAGGGCGTGGTCCTTGACTGAAGAATTCAGCCACCATGAACCAGGGGATGGGGCCTGGCCCGATTTCAAAGAAACTGACAAAGAGGAAGATGGCGACCATGGCCACATAACTCATCCAAGTAAGCTTATCCTGAGGAAAAGAACAATACAAAACAAAAACACAAGTAGAACTGGGATTATTGGCTGCTTCTTCCTTTAGCTTAGTAGACCCTTCCTGAGGTTAGCAGTGAACGTGGCTCTCTTCCTGGTGATTATGTGCAAATAAGCACAAGTTATTCCAGTTGGAGACAAGTTTACTCTAGTCTGAGTCATCCTTAAATCTTTTGAGCTCTGTTATTGGGAAATCTTCTGGATTATGACTTTTATATGATTCCTGGTCACTCTTTTCCTGTAAAAGAGGCAGGGTCAGGATCCAGCGACCTTTGCTCCTGCTAATAGCTAGGCTGCTAGATTGGGTGCATGTGAAGTAGTGGTTGAGCGTCCTGGGCTGGAGATGCCCAGATACTTGCCCAAGGTCACACAGGCGGCCAAGTAGCAGAGCCAGCACCGGAACCAGTTTGGGGCTGACCCCAGAGCCTGTGCTCTGGCCACGTCTACCTCCCTGGGTAACACGTGCAATTTACTTGCTGATGTTTGATCTTTACGCTCCCCAAACTAGCTATCTTTTTCTTTACTTTCCTCCTTTGTGTTAAATGCTCTTCCTCTGGCTTTATTTCATTAGTCATTCTCAAAAGTTCTTTGACGTTACCAGCACTTTAACCCAGAGCACGGAATTGCTATCACATGGCAACCACCACCCTCAGTGCAGGCACCAAACTCACCAGCAGCACAAGCCCCACGGACATGAAGATGGCACAGACAAACATCCCACTCATTCCAATTAGAAACAGAGAGCGTCGCCCTGCCTTCTCCACGAGGAATACCTGCGGAAGTTTTAAAACATACAGGCTTGACACTTAAATCGTTTTTACTGACAGAGAGGTTATTTTAATTTACGCAACTGGAAAGAGGCAGTTCTGTTATCCCATTTTACTGATGTGGAACTGAGAAGGGGAGTGGCTCTTGCCCGAGGGAGCGAAGCTGGTCTCAGTGACCAGAGGTGACGTCCACAAATACCTGCTGTGTTTAGTCACATTGGTCTGAACATGGCATTCCAAAGGAAGAACCATAGTGCTACCTCCGCTTTATGATGATCACTTTGGGTACAATATTAAGAGGCCATACATCTTAGATCTCTTCCAGCAGATTTCCTATATGTTTAAAATGTGAAATTTCTACACAAAAATGATACCAGTGTCTCTCCTGAATGTGTGTGCACTGCAGACACCGGAAACAGTACAACTGCTGAGGTGTCAACTATTCTCATCCAGCTTTCTCACTGAGAATAAAGTTGGATTATGACCACTCACCTGGCAATGTATGGGATTTGATTGCTTTCCTAAAATAGTCAGGCCTTCATTTTTCTGGTGTGCCGAAATGTACCTGGTGCTGGGAATGAACTATCCACTTGGAAAGGGAAGACTTTAAAGAAGTGTAAAGTGATACACTTAATTTAGGTCAAGAGACAGGTCATTGATTCCTTTGGGGACCTTTGCGTTAATGGTTAAGATTTACAATTAGCCCAAACCAGAGTTTGCTGGATAGAATCTTGCTTGATGCTGCCAAGCTGGGTGAATCACTCACAAAAAAGCTACCTATCTTAATTTCTCACTTTGGTGAGTAAATTGGCTAGGTTCATAGATCTATCAGTGGATCAATAGCAATCAAATACCCTTAGGATAGTGAGCTCTGGCTCTGAAAATATCTGAGAAACATTTCTTTTTACCTACAGTGAAAAACCCTTTCATCTCTGAGGCATTTTGTAATCAGTATCAAATCACTTCAGGATGATAAGCAAAGAGCCCACATATAACTGTTGAGAAGGAAGTGAGAAAAATATTCATGTTCATAAAATTTCTCTATATATCTGACTCTTTCATCATGGCTTTTAAAGCTGACTTGATGACTGCATGTCAAGTTATAAAGAAAATAGAAGTATTTCTTCAGGAACAAGGGCTTTTATTATGTCAGTTTTTTTTCTGTTTCTGAATAATTATTAATAATAGATAATAAACTCTAAAACTGCATGCCTTGAAAATTGAGTCAGACTCCCATTTGAGGCCAGGTGAGCACACAGGGAGGGATGTGACACAGGGTGAGACGCGGTCAAGGCCTGGAGATGTCTGCTGACCTGAACTCTCACCCCTGCCCCAGACAGTGTGCGTCCCTCAGACCCTGGAAGCCTACTTCGAGTTTGGTAGCCACTGCTTCTCCCCTAGACCCATCTTGCCTCCCAGTTCCCTCCACATTTCTTCCTGTTGTGTTTTCTCTCTCAAGATCACAGGCTGTCTTCTACAGGCCTGTCAGTGTGGAAGAAAACATGGAACATGGAACAGATTTCAAAGTGGAGTCAGGAAAGTCTCTCTCTTTTCCCAAATATTTATTTAAAAAAAAGGAAAAGACTGATTATGTTCCTTCTAAGTTGTTCTGAAACAATATATTTCAGTACATGTTCCTGTTTGCATATCTTTATTTTGATACATGGAGTTCGGTAACATAGGTTCATTTGAGGGGGAGAAACTGGATGATTGAGGGGCTA
The DNA here is from genome assembly GCA_028533065.1 of Trachops cirrhosus. Classification (NCBI taxonomy): domain Eukaryota; kingdom Metazoa; phylum Chordata; class Mammalia; order Chiroptera; family Phyllostomidae; genus Trachops; species Trachops cirrhosus. The sequence goes on along the minus strand of CM052539.1, from coordinate 162,527,458 downwards.
CCTTTTCTGCACTTTAAAACAACTTTACAAAAATATGTATATATATAATTAAAGTTTTTAAATGTTATTTGTACTCCTGGATCATCATTTATAATTAGCTGATTAGAGATGACTTTTTAAATTACGTCACTCTCTCAAAAACTTTCACGGAATAAAAAGATGAACTCTATAAAGGTATATTCCAAATATTCAAGACACTGTCTTCAAAGCAACTCTTCCCACTTCAATGGGGTTGGCAGGGGGGAGACAAAAATGAAATTATGCAGGAGTTTCCTTTTAGGGACTCTTAGAGTTTGGGTTACCCAGTCTTGATAATTTGATGCTTTACATGGCAAATCCTGTTACATATAAAATGTTTTCATCATAATCTCTGTTAGGAAAATATGTGTAAAACATTTTATCTCAGGAGACAAAGGAATGCAAATAGTCGTTGGACTGCATCCCAGCACCAGGCCTCCACTGATTCAGCGCGACCTTTTGGCTCGAACAGGCATGATCTCTAAAGGTGTGTCTGCAGGCCCCATGCTGTTTCCTTGTTATCTGTTCCGAGGTCTGGACAAAGCTGCCTTTTGATCTAGGTGGCCAGACTTTAATTGACCGCTGTAAGGTAATAAAGTCCATGTGAAGAGAATGAAAAACAAATGGCTGAAGTATACTGAGTTTAGCATAAAAGCACAAGTGTTTTGAACATCCTGCATTCTAAGATAAAAAATAAGCCCCATTACATCAGTTGGGAAGCTTTTGTGTTGTTGTTGCTTGTTTACTTTAATTTTTAGATTGTTATGTTAAATATCATTATTGTTAAGATACCAAATCATTTCTTACATAAGGTATTTGGTCTTAAAAAGAGTATGTGGCCTCTTCTCTTTGTTGGAAGAAATTTAAAAAAAAAATAACATTTGACATTTTCTAAAGTATAAAATTTCAAAAATAACAGTAATATTTGAACTTATACATCACTTCTACTTCATCGTCTCATAACACCGCACACTTTTGTGCATGGCCAGAAGCTGTGGCCTTGTGAGCTGCTATGGAAGCTGTGCCCAATGGCCAAAAGTCGTAAGAATTTGCTGAGTTTAATTTTACTAGAGGCTTAGCTACCTAATAGAGAGGACCACACTTTATTTTTTTTTAATGTTTTCCAAGACATCAGGATAAAAAATGAATTTCTACCATGGAAGGAGAGGAATCTAGGTAGAAGACCCGATATTGAAGGAAATCACAAGCTGTTAAACCGAACGGCTTTGGTATAGAGCAAAGGAGAGGGGTCCCAAGGAGTAAGTTCTGTGTGTCCCCAAATGAGCTTTTAATTCACACGTGAGTAACTAATGGCATCCCCACTAATAGAGAGAGCCAGGTATCACCAGAGAGAACCAGACAACCTGCTCAGTTACGCCTGTTCAGTGCAGTGGTTGGTTTTTGACATATAGGAGTCTTCCCATGACCCATTTGGTTTCAGTCCCCAGAGAATGTAGACAATAAGTCATCGATCACCTTTAGATCACAAGGTTTTGTTTTGTTTTGCTTTTTAATTCCATTTCTGGACTAAGGAATAAGCAGACTATTTTAGGGTTGTTTTACTTACAGAGAGAGCAGTGAAAACCGTGTTGATGGCACCAACTCCAATGGTTGCATAAACTGGTTGGCTGATTCCGGCCGTCTGAAAAATGCTGGTTGAGTAGTAAAAGATCTGCAAAGTAACAGCAGTTTAGCCTTTATCCAGAAGCCCAGCACTGATGGCTTTAAAGCAGGAAATATTTTAAGTCGTCTAATTTTAGTTGCTTCTATGTAACCATGGTCCCTAGAACTTCATAAAGATTTTATCCACCTTCTCCTTCTAGGGAAGGAGAAACCACACTTTTCCTTCAGTGTTTAAAGCTTCTGATTGCTTAAACTTCTTTTTATATTTAGCAAAGACTCTGCATAAGTATTTTCTTTATTTTTAAAAACTTTGAACCTTTTGTTTAAGTATAAAATACATACAAAAAAGTACACATGTCAGGGATGTACAGCTCAACTAATTTTCAAACTTAATATATCTTTATAATCAATACCCAGATTAGGAAATAAATCCTTGCTTGTTTTCCTGAAGGCCCTAAATGTCACCCTATTCTCTCAAGGAAATGCTTTCAGCTTCTATCATCATAGATAATTTTTGCCTAGTCTTATGTTTGATATGATGAAACCACATAGTGTATATTATTTTGTATCTGGCTGCAACATTACCTTTCTGAGAATAATCTATAGTTGTATTTGTAGGCTATTCATTATCTTTAGTATATAGCATTTTATTGTATTAATATGCCACAATGTAGCTACCCATTCTGTCACTGATGGATATTTAGGTAGTTGCCATTTAGGGTGACTATGAACAGTGCTGCTCTGAACATTCTAGTGCGATCCTTTCAGTGAACTGTATGTACATTTACACCTAGGAACAGGCCTGTGGAACAACAGAGTACGCACACGCTCAGCTTTGACAGACACTGCCAGACAATTTTCCAAAGACGTTGTGGCAGTTGACACTCTCCCCAGTGTATATGAGAGTTCCGGTTGTATTGCATTTAATCCAAAATTTCCCACTAATCTCGGTAGAGATGGAAAAATCTGATTCACAACCTCTCTAACAGCCTTTATTATTCAGTTACGCTTTTACTTTTATAATAGTCTTTTAGGTCATTTTGTTGTTCTGCCGTCCCCTGGCATTCCTTCCCCACGTACACGTCCTCCTTCAGCAGACGGCGCTGATGCAGGAGAACTGTGCAAACTGTGCTGAGCGGGGACTGGCTTTAGCACACCGCACACTCTCCCACCATTTTCAGGCTGCCCAACAGCCTCAAGGCCAGTATTTGCTGGTTGCTTGTAAGTAAACCATGGGATGGAAGCTAAAGCAGGGCCGTTCAGAGAGTTAAGTATTGTGCCATTGAATGTACAGGCAGAGCTGATACAGGGGAAAGCAATTTGGTCTCTAAGCCCCAGAGATATAAAGAGCATTAGGTGAAAATGAACATCAAGGACCCTTAAAGGAGGACAAAGACCACAGCAGAGCTGTACTCAGCTTGTGGAGTGAGGTTCAGCTCTCCTTTTGCTTTACCTCATTGAAATTACTTTCCTTGCCTGCCCCAACTCTGCACCCACCTATCAGTCACCCCCAAAGTGTCTTCTGTGGATCTCAGGTTGGCTCTCTATAGAGTGTAGAGGAAGCCCAAATCTTACTTTCAACAGCAGGGAAAGGGGATAAGCGGTTTCCTTTGCTTAGTTTTTTAATGAATGCTTAATCGTTTCCTTCTACTAGCTAATTGCCAGTAAAAATAATTTCAGCCTGCATAATGCAAAGATTTCAAGTCAAAACCCCAAAGCTAGCAAGCTTCATATTTGGTACATTTTTCAGTCATGTCTTTTCCACCGCCCTCACTCACCATATCATATCACTTCACTCTACTGTTTATTTTGTGTGCGTGTGCTGTCTCTGCAAATACAGTGAAAGCTTCTTGGGTGGCAGGAAACGTTTCGGCACCTGGGTATCTGGTATACTTCATTCAAACAGAGGGAGCCATGGACTCTTTTAGCCAAAGCTATTACAAATCCTAAATTTTATATTCAACTCTAAAAACCCCTTGTAATTTAGTTTTCTTTGGTATAAGTATTCTCCTTTCCCCTCTTTTGTTTTATTATGACTTTTGCCTTCTTACCTGAATCTTAACAGACATACAATGCCATTGACTGTTGACGTTTTTAAAGAAGATTTTATTTATTTATTTTAGAGAGGGTAATGGAGGGAGAGAAACATTGATGTGCGAGAGATACATTGATCAGTTGCTTCTTGCATGCCCTGAACTGGGCCAGGTGGCCCACAACCCAGGCATGTGCCCTGACTGGGAATTGAACTGGTGACCTTTTGGTTCACAGGCCAGCATTCAATCCACTAAGCCACACCAGCCAGGGCTGACTGTTGACATTTTTTTAAATTGTAAGCAATTTTAGAAAGCAGATGAGTCAAAACAGAAAATTAACACTCACTCATTACTTGCTTATACTAAGACATGATGTTAGCATTTTAAAATGTCTTTTAGCTATTTTAATTTATACCCCTTATTTGCTCTATCCCAATTTGCTTTGCTCTGAAGAGTTAGGGGATGTTCTTAAACTTACCCCATTGATTCCAGAAAACTGCTGAGCCATGTGCAGCATCAGTGCCACCAGAACAGGCTGTCGGTAGCTGGAATTGGTGAAGAGCTGAATCATGGAGACTTTCTGTTCACTTGAGGATTCTTCCCTTTCTTTTCTCATCTCAGTGATATCTTTGGTGACATCAGCACTGCCTCTGAGTCTTTTCAAGCCTGCCCCCAAAATAATTACATTTATAACAACTCAGGTCAAAACAAAAATAAATTTACATGTATTATGTAAATGAAAAAGGCTACAGTTCTGTGTAGCCCTTTCTATTACTTGATAACATGCACTTTGGGAATTCTTTTTTATTAAATTCCTGCTTTTTTTTAAATTTCAGGAAAGCAGAACATTTGGTTTCATCTTATGAGAAAGAGAACTAAGACCCTCATATCCTTGAAGCATAAGGCTGAAAGGTCCTTTAGAAGAGTATGGTTGAGTCCAAAATTCTGCATTTGGGCTTCCGATTTGGGCTGAGTGAATATTTATGGGTGCAAAATGGCATTGCCCGTCATATTAAAGTGATCTTGCATGTTCTCCTTACACGTAATCCCTGACTTCATTTGGGAAGTGCTGGTCCCAATTGCATGAGTAGCCATTCATGCACGCTTTCTTACGAGGTGACAGTTCCAAAACAACAGGTAGAAGGTAAAACCACCCATGGACTTACTTCGTTTTGCTTTGTTTTCCTCACCCAACTTGAGGTAAAGGTATCTGGGGCTTTCTGGACAGAACAAGAGCATCAGACACTGTAGGACAGCTCGCACAGCAGACAGACCAAGCAGAATGTGCCACAGCTCGTGATTGCCCAGGATGAAGTCAAGGCCAACAATCTGAAAAGGCAGGAAGGAAGCCTATCATCTTCCCAGCGTTTTGAGTCTGGCTTCTGCAACAGTTTGTTGAATAAGCATATTGACTGTTGAATAATAATCCTTGAGAACTTTGATTCAAATATGCATCAAGATGAAAATTATTAATACAGTGTCTCACCTTAACTAAATTAGGAACTATTTGTTTTACAAAGACTTCACCTGGGTTTGTTTACATGAACTCTTATGGAACATTTAGGACAGGAATCAACCAAATATTTGACAACATATTTGATATTTAAAACAATACCCAAAGTCATGCATTAGTTTTGACCTTTGTTACAAAACATTCTTTTTAGATTACTCAGAGTTTAAGTAGAATGGGATTATATAGATGGAGCAATTACTCTGATGAGAACCAGCTTTGTGATCTCTATTGCAGAGGTTTGCCTTCTGGATAGTCATAGCTTGGGGGTTCCCAGGACTCCCTCTGAGACCACAGGATAGAAGGGAAAGATAGAGCCAGCTGAATAAGAACTGGTCATCATTTACATATTAAATTTCCAAGTAAGACACTCAAAACAAAGGAAACCCAGACAGCCCAAAATTTGAAGATTCTTATTTCTTTAAATCGAAATGGAATGACTTAATGTACAAAAGCAACAGAAGTTCAAGATTTGGCTTCTGGGACACCTCTAATGCCAATACAACCACAGCTCCAAGGGGAAAAGTGAGGGCTGGAGTAGAAATAATTTAGCTTTGAGCTAAAAGCCTAGGATTCTACACCACCTCCACTACCACTGGCAGGAGTTGTTTTGTTTTGTTTTGTTTTGTTTCTCTATAGGTCTACAGTGAGAATGGACAGTCAGGGAGAAAAAGGTTGCGTAAAGTAGAGGACGGATGAGGTCGGGGGTGGGGATTTTACCTGACTGAAAAGAATGCCCGTGACAATGGCCAGCTGGTGAAGAGCGCCAATAGCACCCCTGAGTGTGGTTGGTGCAATTTCACCAATGTACATTGGAACCAAGCCTGAGATTAGCCCTGCACAGAACATGAACATAAATGTTAATATACAGCCAGGACTATCTCAATAACATTAATTTAGCTTCATACAGTTACTATTCTGATGGAAAGTCCCTTCCTGCGTCTGTTGAAAGGAAGAAAACCCTTGTTCCCAAACACAGACACAGTTAATGAAAAGAATATTTGTTGATAAGATTCCAAATAAAATTGTAGTTTGACATATGAATAGGAAGAAATGGTTAATCAAGTATCTGGCAATTATTTATATAACATTAATTTAAAAAATTCATATTAGTATTGAGTTTACATCATAATGCTTTCAGGTGTCTTAAGAGACTGAAGAATGTGATAATAATATTTAAAAAATATTCTCAATTGAGACTCATGGATTGAAGGAATTAGAATGCGTCTAGACCAATGTCATTACTCGACTGAGCTGAGAACGGCTGACCCAAGATCACAGTGCAGTCAAGCGTTCGTGTGAGAACCACGAGCCCTTGCTGAGTTTCTGCGGTGTGGAGGTACCTCCAGATCGCACTGCTAGAGTGACGGGGGTTTAGAGAGGTGGAAAGGGTTAAGGAACTAAGGGGCTCTTCCCTCAATTACTCCAGCCAGGGCAACCCAGCTTCTTCTTTATTCTCTCCAAATAATAGTCTTCAGAAAAGATTTGATTTAAATAAAGACTTTGGGAGCTGAAAGGAATACAAAAACTGAGAAGCACTAGGCCATTCTGCCTTCTGTAATTGTCTTAAATGCAGATGTAATCAGCCATGTTGGACATGGTGGCGTGCCCAGCCATTTGCTGAGTGCAGGGAAAGGCCGGAGACTGTCAATAAAGTAAAGCCAGACGCAGCGTTTGTCATGTTCTTAAGAATTTAAAAATGAGATTTGTCAGAGGCTTCCTGTTACAGACACTGGCTGCCTATCGAGTGGAAATGGATGGCCCTTGTGTAAAAGATACTTTCAGGAACTATTTCAATATGTGTTTTTAAAGCTTTACATCGTTCTCAGTATCTCACATGAATATTTGCATGGTTGATACAGCATCTGAAATTCTGCTGACAATCTTCATGTAATACCTACTAATACGCCTCAAGAATAGAAGAGTGTAGGTAAACTCACAGGTCTCACATCTGTGCACTGGAAGTCAAATTGCATTTCCTATCATTTTTAGTAACTTTGATGCTCAGAATGGGACTGGAACATAATTTTAAAAGATGGTGGAGAGTACAAGTATACTTGGCTATGCTGGTGATAGGTTGCTTCACAATACGTTTATAGCATAGCTTTTCAATTTTACCAAAAACATTTTGTATTTTTACTGCATTTAACTTTTTATTTTTCTTTAATTTCAATTTATTAACATTAGAAAATTTAAAACATAAGTTTTTCTTGAACCATTTCAATTTACAAATTTTATTCTATTAATCAGTCCTATGTATAACTTAATTAACTAAATTTTCTTAAAGAAAATTTAAACTACATTTGCAAAAGTAATGTATTTAATTTTTGACATTCAATATTATTTTATATTAGTTTCAGGTATACAGCACAGTGGTCAGACAATTAAGTAATTTACAAAACGATCCCTTTGATGATTCTAGTTCCCACCTGGCACCATACATAGTTGTTACAACATTAGTGACTACATTCCTTATGCTGTATTTTACATCTGTGACTATTTTGTAACTACCAAAATAGTACTTCTTAATTCCTTCATCTTTCTCACTCAGCCACTCCACACAAGCCCCTTCCCTCTGGCAGTCATCGGTCTGTTCTCAGTATCTATGAGTCTGTTTCTGTTTTGTATATTCACTTATTTTGCTCTTCAGATTCCACATATAAATGATATCATATGGTATTTGTCTTTGTCTGAATGACTTATTTCACGCAGCACAATAACATCTAGATCCATCCATGTTGTTTACAAATGGCAAGATTTCATTGTTTTTTATGGCCAAGTAATAATATTCCATTGCATATACGCACCACATCTTTTTTATCCAGTTGTCTATTGATGGGCACTTGGGTTGCTTCCATATCTCAGCTATTGTAAATAGTGCTACAGTAAAAATAGGGGTGCATATATCTTTATGAATTAGTGTTGTAGATTTCTTAGGTTAAATACCCAGAAGTGGAATCACTGGGTCATAAGGCAGCTCTATTTTTACTATATTTTTTAAAATAGAGAAAAAAAGAAAGAAGAACCATGATGTGGACCTCTCTGATAAAGTTATTATTTGCATTTTTCAGAGGAGGAAACCGAGGCGCATATTCGGTGAGCACATCAAAGATCAGGCAGAGACAGTGCCGGGATTGATTCGGTGTGAATTCAAAGCTGTTTCCACATGTGGGTTGACTATTCACTTTAATAAAGCTATCCTGGCTCTCAGTTATTTGTTTTAACATTGAAAATAATAAAAAGAGAAATTTAATGAAATAATTTTAGCCTTGTTTTTCAACTGATCATTGAAGATGTGTGGAATTATAGTCTTTCCTCTTTGCAGGTAAAAATGTTATAAATACTTTATACACCATTTTGTGACCTTGTCCCTCCTATCCCCAGTGAGGTTAGTGGTTTAAAATTGCTACAGTTTGGGACAGTGGCTTAGAAGCTCAGCCCAAACTATCAGTACCACTGGTACTCAGAAGGTAAAGATTTGGCCGTTTTAGAGATTGTGTGATCCTCCCTTCATACAGGCCTCTGCTGATTAGTTGCTTCTGAAAGTTTGAAAAGTTGTTTCTCCCCACAAAATAAAATAAAATACAACAAATGGGACTACATCAAACTAAAAAGTTTTTGCCCAGCAAAGGAAATCAGCAACAAAATAAAAAGATAACCCACAGAATGGGAGAACATATTTGCTGATACATCTGATAAAGGGTTAATATCCAAAGTTTATAAAGAATTCATAGAACTCAACACCAAAAAAAAATCCAATTAAAAAATAGGCCAAGGACCTGAACAGACACTTCTCCAAAGAGGACATACAGATGGCCAATAGACATATGAAAAGATGCTCAGTCACTAATCATCACAGAAATGCAAATTAAAACCACAATGAGATATCACCTCATACCAGTCATAATGGCTGTCATCCATAAATCAACCACAACAAGTGCTGGTGAGGACGTGGTGAAAGGGGAACCTTTTTGTACTGTTGGTAGGAATGTAGATTGGTGCAGCCACTGTGAAAAGCAATGTGGGGATACCTCAAAAAATTAAAAATAGCCCTGACTGGTGTGGCTGAGTGGATTGAGTGGAGGTCTGTGACCTGAAAGGTTGCTGGTTCAGTTCCTGGTCAGGGCTCATGCGTGGGCTGTGGACCAGGTTCCACCCTGGGGGCATGCAAGAGGCACCAACTGGGATTTCTCTCACACATTGATGTTTCTCTCCATCTCTTTGTCCCTCCCTTCCTTGCTCTCTGAAAATAAATAAAATCTTTTTTAAAAATTAAAGATGATCTGCTTTTTGACCCAGCGATCCCACTTCTGGGGATATATCTGAAGAAACCCAAAACACTAATTCTAAAGAACATAAGCACCCCTATGTTCATTGCAGCATTATTTACAATCGCCAAAACATGGAATCAGCCCAAGTTTCCATCAGTGGATGAGTGGATAAAACAACTGTGGGACATTTACACAATGGAATTCTACTTGGCCATAAAAATGAAGAAAATTTTACCCTTTGCAACAGAATGCATGGACCTGGAGAACATTATACTAAGTAAAATAGGCCAGTCAGAGAAAGACTAATACCATATGTTTACTTATATATGGAATCTAATGAACAAACTGAACTAACAAGCAAAATAGACAGAGACTCATAGAGAGCAGGCTGAAAGCTATGTTGCAGCAGGGGTGGTTAGGTGGTGGAGGGATCAAACAAAAAGGAAAACAGACTCACAGACACAGACAACAGTGTGGTGATTGCAGGGAGGAGGAGGGTACAAGGGAGATAAGTGGTAATTGGAAAAAAAAACCCAATAAAACTGTATTATCACACAAAGAAAGAAAAGTTGTTTCCAAGACTGAATGATTCCAGTAATTTAGTTGTCAAGTGCGTGGGAAGAACATCGATGCTTCATTCTGAGCTCTTTTACCAGCTGCTTCTTTCTGATTCCCTCTCCCTGGGGTCACTGCCATTTTAACCCTTCACGCAGCCAGGTCTGAAATCTGACAGGGCTAGGCAGTATGGTCTAAAAGATGGACCCCGTGTGAATGTCTTTCCAGATAGAAGAGGCAGAGACATAGCGGCCAGGTAGGCCATTAGGGCCAAGCCAGAGTTTCTGGGTCTCTCGGTCTTGCACTGTCTACCGCACATCAGGAGTAACAGCAGTAGCTAGCATTCCTTGGCAGTTTACCATAGTCAGATTCTATGCCGAACATTTTACACGTATTCTCACAAGCACTCTGCAGGGTAGGTATTATTCTTGTCATTTAATAGATAAAGAAACTGAGAATTAAGAATTTATCTGTGGTCATATGACTAGCAATGTTGCCATGGGTAAGAAGACACACCTCCCACTTATAGATCCCAAATCTCCCTGACTCAGGAGTTAAAAACTTCATGCTACTGCCTACCCCTTTTGTGATGCCACCTGAAGCTCAAAGTATTCCCTGCGTGCTACCACCTCTGCTTTGGGAATAATTTTCACGCAAGTGTGTGTGTATGTGTGTGAGACTTACCACAGTACAGTCCTGATACACCTCTTCCTGAAATTATAAGAATGTGAGAAGGTCCCAGTTTCGAAAACCCCATCAAGAGCGCTCCTGCTAGTGAAAGAATGTTTGCTACCAACATGGCTCTGATTCTGAAATAAAAAGCAAGGATTATAAGTTCAGCATCAAACCTTGATAAAATTTTTGCATTCAGAGCATGGTGAGAATTTTTTTTACCTAAGAGATTACTTTAATTTTGCTGAAAATGCTAGTTGGGGGAATCTTAAACCATGATTGATACTTTGATTTCTACAAACTGAAGCATTACCAGTAACTGATATTTATAATGAGAGAAAATGGATTTCATGCACCAGATCTTCAGGTTTTGATGGAGATGATTCAATTGTGGTGATAACTAGTTTGAGTTATAATTAAACTCTGACACTTTTTCAAATAGTTAATGAATTAAATTTTCTATGAGTTGATTATTTTAAACAACAATTGCCTGGTGATCATTAAATTCAATTCATACTTGTAATCTATGACATCTTGCTTTTTTTTATTCTTTTAGAACAAGTTTTTACTTGATGTGGACCATGAAAGGAACTTCTAAAGTTAAATTTTCATATTTATGAATTATTTTGAAGGAAATTAAGACATACATTTATTTTAAGCCTTATTGTAACCAAAAGCAGGTGTGGCTGCCTGCCTCTACGAAAGCTAATACTCAAGAGGCAGGTGCTGTGGTAAAGGAAAGTAGTTTATTTGCAGATGCTGGGATCTGGAAGATGGGGGCCCTTACCTCTCAAAGCCCATCTCCCCATCTCAGTGGAGGCAGAGTTTTTTAAAAGAAGGGAAAAGGGAACAGAACACAGAAAGAGTTCAAGAGAGGGGATTGAAAAGTTCTCCACATGCAGACGAGCACAGTGCATTCGGATTAGGCAAGTGATGGTCTGGTACGCCTCATCCTGGTTTAGCCTTCCCATCTACACGTCTCCTGGCTCCATGGTTGACGGTCAACAAGGAACCCAGAACTTGGTTGCCTGAAGGTTGTGGTCTGTTGCTTTCCAAGTTAGTTCCTAGGCTTCTTATACAAACATGCCATTCATTTACAAGCTACATATCAGTCAGAGTCGGCCCTTACAGAAACAACATCAGAAGAGTGGTGGGGTGGGTTACAAGTCCCATTACTGTTTTCCACTGTTACAAATCCCCACTGTCAATTTTTCTTCCATTTCTATGGAGTTAGATGGTTGTACCCAAAATATTTAAGAAAACTGGAAGAAATTAGGACCCAGTCTTGTTTAGAGGTAAAAAATAAAATTTTACCAAAAATTCATTGAATTAGAGTCTAATTTCCGTAGTTGTGCATTACAGATTTTATTATAGACTTTCTCAAATATATTTTGCTGGAATGAATGTCATAAGGAATTTCAAGATTGAACTTTAATTAGCCTTTCAGGGCAAAGAAGCCAAGCCACACAGTTGATGTGAGACTTTGTCTGTAATACCTGCAGTGTTGGGTAAACTTGTCAAGTTCTCGAGGTCTCCAAAATGTCTTGAGGTTCTTTCCTTGTCATCCCCCAGGAAAGCAGCCTTCGCTCCTTACCTGGGAAGACTGCCATGAACCATGTGAATAAGTAAAGGACCAGGCCATCTCTCTAAGGGGCTTTTATCAGCTCTCAAGTCAACCTTTATTCCTTCAAGGTTTTTGCTGACATCCCAAGTCTAGGCATATCTCTTTCAGACATGACCTTCCAGTAAAAGTCTTGGCTAATAAATCCACATTTGGAAACTGGAAGAAATCAGATTTCTATTGGATTTATGCAAATAAACATATTGCCATGAAAATTATAATTCTCATTCATTAAGACTTTCCAAATTCTGGAGCGATCAAGTAGGGAGAAAAATATAAATGCTTCCATATTGCTACAGCTTACCAAATTTCTCTATAAAGACAAATAAGTTTTTAAAAAATCAACAATATTTTGAACGAAGTCACAAAAACAGTAATTATTTTTAGTTCATTCAGTCCCACAATCAACTCTGGTGTAATCCCATTATCTGCCAGGATCTCTAGGAGTTCAGTCATTCCTCAGAGTCCCACAAATCCCCATCTATTTCAAGGGTAGGATCTCAAAATTTATTCTCAGAAACTCATATTTTAGAATAAGTCAAATAAGTCAAATAAGTTACAACATTTTTGCAAATGCACAAGAGTAAAACGATGACTCTCTAAATGACAACATTTCTAAATGACATGATTATAATGCAACTGACAAAGGAATGTGCCATTCCTTTGGTCATTTTTGGTAACAAAATTTTAAGATAACAATCAGAATTATAAATGAAAGCATATCAGACCAAAGAATCAATTAATTTATTCCCCACTATTTTTTAAGATATATTGCTATAATTTATACCTGTCATTACCAAAACCATGTATTTTCTCCAAATTTAATTAAAATTCTCGGTTTTTAGTGACAACTAAAAGTAAGTAATAAGCATGTTTTAGATTGACAAATTTATGAACACATTTAATAACTTTCAGAAACAGTTTTTTCCCCACTGGCAAATACATTTACATTTTTTATTCTTGGTGATTACTGCATTCCTTGAGTGTGCTCAGAAGCGAGCTATCTCATTATCTAGTGCCCTTGAAAACTTTAGGGAGGCTGGAGAAGAGGGAAGGAGGAGACCCCAGGTGTGGCACGGCCTGTTCCCAGGACCAAAGCAGCCCCTGAGCCTCCAGAAGGTGGATTCAGAGTGTTTAAAAGACACATTTTCTCATTGTTTTGCTTCCTGAGCTTTTTACTTCCTGAGAAGGGAGTGAGATCTTTTTCCCTCTTTAAACAATCAATTTAAATTCCTTCTGAACAGAATCCTTATGATATAACAATATTAGAGACCTTATTCCATTTACCAGAGGTTTAGCAAAACATTTTAAGACTGAGACTGAGACCATTCCTTTCAAAACAGAAACAAAAACAAAACGTAAAGCGAAGACAAAAATCAAGCAAACTAGTATTCTCAAATTAAATCCTCTAAAAGAAGGAAATGAGACACTAGCTTTACAGTCTTATCTCACACCACCTGGTACTACAAATGACCCTGACAAGATCCAAATGACATGAAGCCCAAATAGCAGAGCCACTATCTGATACCAGCTGGTACCACAAATACACAAAAGCCCAAACAGCAGAGATACTATCTCACATCAACCAATACAGTGAATAACCATTAAAGGCCCAAATGGCACAGCCCAAACAGCAGAGGCAGAAGATTCTGGGGGTATACAAAACAGCAAAGATCCAACCAAGTTTCCCAAAAGATAAGAAAACAAGCAAAGAATAACTGTAACCAAGATAAACAGAGGAGTGCTCTCAAACTGAAACTGACTTCCTCCTGCCCAGGAACAGAGAAACAAAACTAACAGATAATTAGAAAGCAGTATGATTCCCATGCAAATTTCTCTGAACAATAATATTCCAAATAAAAACACAACTTTTAAGACTGGAGTCCATCAACTGCCCAGTTGGAACCTGTCAACTCCCCAGAGGCTTATTTCATTAGCAAAGCATTTAAAGGCGGCTGACGGCCTTGAGAGGGAGAACAGAGAGAGTTCCCGAGATAAAACACTGGGGGACTTCTGCAATCCCTACCACGGGGTTAGCCTGCCACAAGCAGCTGGGACCCCTCTAGTTCTTACTGGGGTCCACATAGTCCCATCTGCATCACCAAAAACTGTAATAGAAAGCAGGTCCAGAGCTGCCTGCCTCCATGAAAGCTAATACTCAAGAGGCAGGTGTTGATGTAAAGGAAAGTGGTTTATTTGCAGATGATGGCCACCTGGAAGATGGAGGATTCATGTCTCAAAGCCCATCTCCATCTCTCAGTGTAGGCAGAGGTTTTTAAAAGGAGGCAAAGGGGAACACAACAAAGGAGGAGATTGAAGGAGGGAGCTGAATGTTCTCTACGTGCAGACAAGCACAGTCCATTCTGATAAGGTAAGTGATGGTCTGGTGTGCACCATCCTGGTTTAGTCATCCTGGATTCATGTCATCCTACCTTCACATCTGTTGGGAACTGCCCTGCCTGGTCTCAGAAGCTGTAACCACCACCCCATGGCTAAGGCTGAGTGAGTGACTTTTGGACCATAAGCCACTAAGGAGACAAAGCTAATCTCCCTGGCAGGAGTGCCACTTCTGCTCCTTTTACTTCACCCTGCCTGGCCCCTAATGCTTGATCAGTTAGCCAATGACAGGTAAGATTCCCCAAGGGTGGAACGACCTAAGACAGGCATGATCACAGGGAGGCCCCAGGGAAGGACTTGGGGGGCTATAGCAAAAGAGGGTGATGGACCCTCAACCCTCAGCTCTGACCTAGCCTGAGTCGTCATTCTGTCTGTGAGAAGTCTCCTAATCTCTTGGTTGCCTTACTTTCCCTGCCTGACTTAAGTCTGAAACAATGACAGAGGGTGGTGCAGCCCTGTGCTGGAAAGGGCGGGTTCCCTGGGTGATCAGGCCGAGAAAGAATATATAAAATCCTGTGAAACCTGCTTTGCCAAGAATGCTCTCAATTAAATTATAAAGGTCCGAGCAGGAAATGAGTTTGTTTCCTAAAGTTTTGTAGCCCTTTAGCTAACAGACCCTGACTCAGAATAAGCCCTTGTAGTTCTTTGTATGCTATCTATTGTTTGATCCTTACTGCCTGACAATGATTAATGAGCTTTACTTGTATTCCTGTGCAAATTAAACCCAATAAAAGCTTGTCAAGGCAAGGGCATGGGCGCTTTCCTCTTGAGAGAGTGGCTAGGCTGCTCCGAGGCACTCTCCCCTTGAGAGGGTAGCCGTGTGCTGTCCCTTTTCCTCCACAGGACTAGGTAGGCCATGTGAATTTGTCTCGTGTCTCACCCATAATGCCACGGACACTGCAGGCCAGCGCCCGAGTCACATATCATCCTGGCTCCATGGTTGAAGGTCAGCAAATTTCCCAGAACTGGATTGCCTGAATTTGGGGTCTGTACCTTTTGAAATTAGTTCCTAGGCTTCTTGTACAAACACGCTGTTCATCTACAAGCTACATATTAGTCAGAGTCGGCATTTACAGAAACAATGTCAGAAGAATGGTGGGGTGGGCTACAATTCTCCATCACAATTTTTCAATAAACATAATCATAGACAGTTATAATTATTCTTATTTTAAAATTATGTCAGCATATTTTCAGAAACCAAGAATTAATGTTAACTTATGTAAAATGTGTAAAAAAGCTGACAATAGCAATAAAAACATTTTTAAAATTAATCATATGAAATTTGACATTTTAAGATATTTATTCCTATTAAATGAAAAGTGAGGTACAAAGAAACCTCCTTCAAAGTAGGTGATGATAAGGTCAGTGAAGTAATCTGAGAGGACAGGTACGGAAATGTGTGTGCTCCAAAGAATGTAAGCATCTTGTCCTGTTCTCTTTTAATGTTTCAGACTTTAAAAAGTGAGTTTTCCTAAGCAAGTATCTTTAACACCAAACAATTTTTTGAGAGTAAAACTATGAAATCTCATACTGCAATGATTGCCCAACAACCATGCGGTAGACTGAATAATAACATCCCTCTATAGTCCGCAAACTAATCCTCATACGCTGGGAATATGTCACCTTACATGACAAAATGGATTTTCCAGATGTGATTGAATTAAGGATTTTGAGATGAAGAAATTATCCTGGATTATCCAGGTGGGCCCAGCTATGTAATCACAAGTGTCCTTATATCAGGAAGGCAGAAGAGAAGGCGATGTGGTGATGAAAGTAAAGAGTGGGCTGATGTGCTTTGAAAATAGAGGAAGGACCACAAGCCCAGGAATATGGGAGCTGGACAAGCCCAGGAATAGGGGAGCTGGACAAGGAATGGATTCCTCCCTCTGAACCTCCAGAAGGAACCAGCCCTGCTGACACCTTGACTTCAGCCAAGTGAAACTGAATTTGGGCTTCTGACCTCTACAACTGTAAGAAAATAAGTGTGTGTTGTTTCAAGGCACTAAGTGTGTGGTAAGTCATTAGAGTGGTGATGTGTGGAAATTACCAACTACTCAAAGGCAGGGGAACCAGTGGCTCAGAGCTGATCAGCTTCAGAGCTTCAGATTAGAAAATGGGTTTTCTCTGTGAAGTGCTCTTTCTCTACACAAGGATAGAGGGCAGGAAATATGATGTTATATTTAAAAATTGTTTCTATCTAGTTCATAGTCTATTTTATTTGGCAGAGTTGGGGGAAGTTTTAAAAAAGTCTTAAAGGAGATAACCTGTAAATATTTTTGATACCAGATTGCTCTAAAGTCCCTCTTCCTTACCACCACTGGATACTGGAGCACTTTATATAACTTAAAGGATTTTAACTTCTGCTCAGATGTGGGAAATGGCCAAGAAAAATAATCTAAACATTCTTGAAATGGTTGAATCAAGGAGAAGGAAGTATACTTCTTTAAATCTTGCTCTAAATACCTTTAGCAGGGGCTTCATCATTGCTGTTGTTGTTCTCACAATCATCATCATCAAAGTAAGGCTGTGTTTGCTGCCTGCTTCCTCTGCACCAGGCCTCCTGCTAAACCCTTTACATTCCTTCCCTTTCAGTACTCACAACAATGCCACAAGGTAGGGGTTTCCCCGCCCCCACATTGCAGAGGGGAAGAAAACGTCTTAGAGAACTTAGGTAACTTGCTCATTTTCACATAACTATTAAGTGACAGAGCTGAGACTTGATCTGTGTGAAACCAAAGGGTAATGCTTCATTTTAGGAGTTCTGTTTTCCATACAAAAGAAAGAAAGCATTCCAAGGCAGTGCAGATTGTACAGACCATGGTCACCCCGTCACACTCTTGCAATTAAATTGTAAACCCATAGCCTTGGAAAACTCAACCCTGAGAACCCAAACTGAAAAATAATGCCCACAGATATCTACTGACTATTATACAAGTGAAAGCAGTGATGGAAAAATACATTTTCATTTACTTGTAACTGGTGAAGTGATGACCCTGGCAATAAGGAAAATCATGCTATTTCTGAGCAAATCACCCCTAGAAAAATAGTTTTATAGGAGAGACTAAACTCTTTTGTGTTAATTTTTAAGTTAAAATTATTAATTTTATGGCTGTTTCTCATGGAGAATCATTCTTCCACTGAGAGCTGGAGGAAGCCTCACTTTTAGTCATTTGATAATGGGTCATTTGACATTGTTTTGGGGTGTGACCAGTGCTAGTGTTAACTCCTAAGAGTTGAGAGGACACACAACCTAGTTCCGTTAGTAGGACACTAAATGTTTCAAATTAAGTCACTGCCGCTCAGATCCTTGTTTCTAAATGAGAGACGGCAAGGGCTTACATATCTTCTTGGGGATGGGAAGAAGTATAAAGCATCAGTACCTGTTAAAAGACTTAGCTTGTCCATATTTAAAATTTTAATTTAATTTTGATTAATTTTATTTATTTAAAAATAATCTAGAAAAATTTCCAGTTACTGGTTATTGTTTAAACCAGTTTGGTACAAAATAAAATGATTTAAAATTTTTATGATAAGAGTCAGTTTATTAACTCTGTAATTTATAGATTCCAGTTTAAAATTCAGCTAAACTCCAGTAAGTTGATAAAAATATGAGGAACTCATCATTTTTCTTTTATGGTAGAGAAAAGCCCCTTTCAAATAAGAAAAAGAATAAAGCTTGGGTTCCCATGCCTACTACTTAAGAAAATTTCTTACAGTCTTATTATAGAACTCTAGTTCTAAAACTCTAGTATAAGAGAAAAAAGTTATCAGAATTTTATAACCAGAGGAATAAAATTATAATTTAAAGTAGGGATTTTAAAAACTAAATTAAGTGTGATCCAGAATCACTAAGACAGTTATATCTTAGCCTATGTCGTTTACATTTTTAAAGGTTTTTGAATTTTCTAAATTTTCTGTCTTTGTATATAAATTTATTTTCATCACCAGAAAAAGGCAACTAATAAACATAAGGTGGACTTAATGAATAGAAAACACATTTAAAGAAATAATCACTTGATTTTCTAATTTTTTTTCCTCTTTATGGAGGCTGAGGGGATCCCAAGAGCTTTAGTATGTCACGTGACTGAGTAAAATTTGGGTGTAAAGGAGTTCCACTGATGTTTTTAGTCCAAAACACCTCATAGAAACCAGAATAGAGAAGTGGAGACACCACTAGCTTCATCTTTGCTCGGGGTTTGAAATAGCAGTAACAGCAGCTATAAACCCCATGCCAAGTGCCTCAGCACTTGGGAGCTGGGGAATGTTAACTTGATCTTAGGACCTGACTGATCCAAATGCCAAATTCTAATTTGAAGAAGAAAAACTGGGTGTCTGAGAAATCAAGCGATTTGAAGCAAACAATGGACTCCCTGGTTAAAAATTTTATTCTTGGTTCTTCCATTGTGCTCCTGAGTTAATAATTTGTTTGCTAGTTTCTTAGTATATTTTATGACTTAGAAACCAAGAACCAAGGCAGTATTATACCAAACTTACTTTTTCCATAAATGCCTCCACAATTAAGCAGATTGGTGCAACAGCTTTTTCCATCACTTGGTTCAACACCAACATAACTCATAGGGTCACACATTGGAAAAATTACTGTGAAACTATTCTACAAAAAGAAAGATGACTTCTTTCTAAGCCAATTTAATAAACCCAAAATACTAACGTTTCTGTGCTTATGCTTATTTGTGAAATTTGCCTACCTTCCAAGCTGGTCCCCTAGCCATCCTCCAAAGAATGATGCAATCATTCCACCAATTGCAAAGCTGGACACAGACAGGGACCAGAACATGGTGACAAGGCCAGAAGATGTCATAGACTCTTCTTCAGCCCAGGGGGTTGGTGTTGAAGTTAGGAAGTGTGGATTGGTAGGCAGTCCCTCTGTACTGTCAACAGCATCATTGTTGATAGCTTTTCGGTCGTCCAGTGGAATATCCAAAACATATCTATAATGGGCTTTTATTACCTGAGGAAATAAAATTAAAAAATAACTCCAACATTTCAAACATTTTACATATTTTTATTTGTTTTTTCTTTTTATAAAGTTTTAATTTAAATATTTTATTGTTTATGCTATTACAGTTGGGTCAATTATTTTCCCTTTGCTCCCCTCCACCCAGCCCGTCCCCAACTCCCACAGCCCTTCCCCACACTGTTGTTCATGTCCGTGGGTCATGCATACACGTTCTTTGACTAATCCCTTCATCTTCTCTCAACCAGTCCTCTCCGCCTCTCCCCTCTTACAGCTGTCAGTCTGTTCCATGTTTCTATGTTGCCTGTTAGTTTTTTTTTTTCTTTAAAGTACTTGTTAGGTGTTTAAACAGGATCGTCTCAATTATGTGCCTTACACACATACAAACACTCATAGATTTATTTATAGCTGACCATATCCTATGAAACAGAGGTCACAGATTCTGGTGTCAACAGGAAGCAAGCAGGAACAAATGAACGAGGAGAACCTTGACGAGGGGACTGAAATGCCTTCTTTACTGTTGAGGTGAGTGAGCAGTGAGTGAGCAGGACCGTGGCACTGGAGGGAATTTGTCCCGTTTGAAGGAGGAAGCTGCAAACCTGCGACTAGTGTTGATGACCTTTCATTTTAAAAAAGAAGCTGGAAATATGGGTTTTTATGTAAAAATTTTCAAGTTGTAAGTGTTGTCTACTATTCAAATTGAAAATATTCTGCAGGCTAAAAAGATACATTTCCACACCAGTGTTACCCTTACACAACAGGATTTAAATTGACTTATGCAAATATTTTAATGGGAGCATAAAAATGATATTTAAAACATTTGGGAAAGACCCGAAATAAAGTCATTTTATGAAATTCAAACATTAGGTACAGTATCCTTGCTAGACGTGAACTATAATTTAGCAATAAACTTCCTGGCAGCCAATGGGTAGAGAGGAAAATGGTCATGTTTACTGATGAATTCCAAAGATTAAAAATACTCAGTGGCCCCCGAAAAGATGTTGAGACCTATGGTTTCTCATCGAGTTCATAGTGTAATAGAATGAACAATATTCAAAACTAAACTCCACAGAGCCATAGTATTTCAATAGAGGCAAAGATCATATGAAAGTATATTGGAGAAAAGGCACATCCTTCAGGCTCTCTTCCTGAGAGCCTGTCATTTCTCTCAATGGCGACTTGGTCATTATTCAGCAGCCGTGATCAGGGAGGACCTTTGACAAGGATCTGGAATGCAGCTGCCCTTCCTAGGCTGCCAGTGATGGGTGAAGGACTACTCGGGAAAGTCAGCTGAGTAAGGGAAAGAATTGACATCCTCTTATGATAAAAGAAGTCTGACCAAGACATTTCCCTCATTCAAAGGTCATGCTGTATGGATAATATACTGGGACATAGAAAAGCAGCTGTAAGGAAAATACGCAAAATGTTCTCAGCAGTCTGCTCCATGTGATATAATAATTATAGGTGATTTTTTTCTAATACTTTCTGCAACAGGCATGTGTAGTTTTTCATAATCATAGAATATATGATTTATAAATACCTTAATATAATCCTAAATGTCATTCTGCTAATAAAGACAAATGGGCCTGAGTAACTCTTATTATGTGATGGTGTTTAAAGGACGGGGTTACAGAGAAGGCACTAAGCCCAATGTCAGTGGCGAATCACTGTCTTCAGGTCTGGACCTAGGATTGTGATAGAAGGAGAGGAAGCCTTAGATTAAATTTCCCTCTCAGACTAGAAAGGGTGCTTTAAGTGAGGATTTGAAACAGTCTTCCACAAAAATAGGCCCTGCCAATTATGGTGATACTGAGCCAAATTTCAGAAAACCTGCTAAACTGGCACATGTTGCCATCACCCACAAAAAAAGATATCCCCTCCCCCAGTGGTATTTCCTAAATCTCCCAACCTCAGCAAGGTCTGCCAGTCATGAGATACATGGCACTTGACCAGAGCATAGCTCTTGGTCCAAGGAGCAACTCATCTCAGGTGATGAACTGACTGGTGAGCACACATTTCACATGCTCGCACCCTGTGAGATCTTACATTTTCCTTGGAGTCTAATGTTGTAAAAGAAGTAGATAAAATATGATTGATTTGCAGAAGGCACCCAACAGAAGTCTGTATTTTCATCTTTGCCAGCCTCCCTCGACCCCCACCAGCTTTCATTCTCTCTCTCTCCTTCACTAAACACTTGATTATACTTCCTTAAACCAATCATTGTGCTTGGCCTTGGCGCTAGGAAAAGGAATGAGACATCAATCCTGCACTAAGTGACCTGACAGTGTGAATTAGGGCGGAGGGACTCAAGTCCTGGCTCCTCCCACTCAATTTCAGGCTGTGAGAGCTGAGAAAAATGACATCCCTCTCCTGTCTAGTCACTGGGTACCAGAATAGGGATGCATAAAATAAATGAGAAAAATGATGGAAATTATTTGATACTTTTAAAAATACCCATCCAAATGCTCATCATGGGGAAAATCCATGTATTGTGGGACTTCTTGACCATTATTTAAGTTTTATATTATTTTACTTCAAAGCACCTGTAGAAGACAGGAATGCAGAGAAGGACTAGAATCTTTTTTGTGTGTTAATGCTCCTAAAGGTTTTAATGTGGTCTAGAAATGAGCGTAGGATTATTGGGAGGGTCAAACTGGGGAGATCATATGTTAAAGCTCTTTATGCACAGTGAGTTGGTATTCAATAGATGTTTGTGCACAGAATGAAACATACCCTTCTATAGTTTCCTCCCATTCCCCGGCATTTCCATTTGTATACGGCTGAGAGGTCTGAATGAATGTGGCAATAAGCTATTAACTTTAAAAAAATATCCTAAGGCACATGGCATTCTGCTTAAAGGTTTTTTTTTCCCTGTGGGTTTAGCAAAAAGCAAGGTCAAGAATTATTTATTGCTCTTCATTTTCTTCTGAAGATTATGAAGTAAAGAGGAGTCAAAGCCACGTTACAGGCTCTGGAACCACGCACATGATCCCCGACGGAAGGCTGGGATTACCCCATGTTCCCCGCATGGGCACACTTTATTTCTCCACATGAGAAACAGATATCTTTCTGATATTGGCAGAAATTTCCGGAAAGAGATTTGAATTGTGCATGTGTCACTTGCCTGTTGAGGGGCATTGATCACACCAATGTCATATCCAAACTGGAAGGAACCCAGCACGGCAGTGAGGACGGTGAAAACCAAGGTCCCGGTGACCTGTAGGGAATGAAACACAGGGTCGGGAAATGCCAGGCAAGTTCAGTTACTCACCTCCCATCACGCCACAGCTTGGACTTCTGATGGGCTCCACAGTCTGGTTCTCATGCCTTGATACTCACAGTGAGCCCTATGCCCCTGGCAGAGTCATTTATGCCAGAATGTCATTTATGGGAGAGCCATTCATTACTTCTCTTACACTGCTGAAGTTGAAAAGAGTTGGTATGCTTTTTCCAGGGGTGGAATCAAAAGTGTGTGTGTGTGTGTGTGTACAGGGTTTGGCACAAATAATGCCCCTTTTTATTACAAAATATTTTATTACAAAATCATAAACAGGTAATTCTGTAACATAAAAATATCACACTCAAGCACACCATATGATGTTTCCGGTGAAATGTTCAAATTAAAACTGTAAGGTATTATATCCATATTATTACCCTATCCGCCATAATCAAGCAGGCCTTACTTCTGCCGGACCCTGTATATATGTACTTGATTCAAAATCAGAATTGAGAACTAGAATCATTGCTGACTGAAGGAAACTGCTAAGATAAAAACATTTATATCATTGAGAGAAAGGAAATAGGACACCAATAACAAAGAGACAGGGAGCTCCTGGACATGGCTATGGTACAAAAATACCTCAAAACTTATACAAGGGTCTCAACCAGTCTTCGTAATGATCCACATCAATATCCAGGTATTACGTTCAGGATTTTCCTCTAGTTGAACCTAGAATTGTGGGTTCAGGGATATTATTTTCCCTGCAACTCCCTATAGCTACAAAAACAAACAAAAATGTAGAAAGGGGCAGAGCATTTATCCTTTTCAACACATAATTACAATCTAACCATTTAAGAGAAATCATATTATGCACACAGAGTCACATATAAGGATATCTGATGAAGTATTGTGTGTGTGTTTGTATGTGACAGCGAAAATTATGGAAAGAACCTAACGTCATTCAATGAGAAATGGCCAAATAGATTCAAATACATCATGATATATATACACCAGATACATACAACACGCCATGCAGCAGTTCAAAAGAATCATGTGATCATGTACTGACATCATTAATGACAAAGAAAGTTGTGTACTGTTGTTAATGTTTTTCAAAGGCTTAAATCTGAGTAATCTTTGATTTATGCATGTTGTATACAATTCATAGAATACATATTTTTCCATTTTTGGAGAATTTTTTTATTGAAAAACTGAGGGTATATCAAATAAAACCAATTTCTTGGGGGGGAAAAAATCAAAATCCACAATAGCAGAACCAGACAATATATTCTTTTAATTGAAAAAATGCTAGGTGCTTCCTAATTGACCTTTTGATATAAAATGACCTATTAAATTTGCAGTTTGTGGTTTTTGGTGTTCCTAGAGCAAACTAGGAAATCTTTAAACCTTGAGCTGAATTCCATGGGGGGTTCTTTGGCTTTTGAACTGGTTATTTTCTTGTCTAACAGGTAGTAGCAGCAACAGCACCCACCTCTGGGCAGCTTCTTTCCTGGCACGATGAGCCTATAGAACCACCCCGGCTTTATCCACCTCGGAGCAGAGACTCAGAGGACTCCAATGCATGCAGTTGCTGCAGTGGTCCATCTCTGGCAGCATTCCTCTAATCTTGTTGGCCAGGTTTGAATGCATGGTTTGGGTAAGTGGGAACAAACATTCTCCCAGCATCTGCTTCTGTTCCTGGAAGGGTGCTGTGGCCAGCATGGAGGTAGTCAGGTGCTCCTGCCCCTGTATATGAACCGCAGGCTGGACCTTTGCAGAACTGCTATCCTGCAAAAATGGAATGGTAGGGTGAAGGCTGTGGACACCAGAGGTGTACTTGTACAGTGCAATAACCCAAGGGGCAGCAGCAGCCACAGGAGCACAAGATGGTAAGTTCTGCACAGCTGTGTTAACACCTCCAGACTGGCAGCTGTCAGTTAGCCCTTGCTGGGCAGCACCAGCCCCACCGAAGTCCATAGCCAAGTGGTCCAGGCACTCAGAACCAACTTTCTGAGCAGAAGTAGGGAGGCTACGAGAGGCCTGAGCATTACCAGTTGGAGCCAGATGGTAAGGAGTTGGACGAGGCCCAGACTGGCATATAGCACTAGGCATTCCTTAGAAGCTGTGAGGTCTCCACCTTGCTGCCAGCATGGATTAGGCCTCTTCTATGCCAACTGGTTAAGTGTGTAATATGGAGGTCTTCCCTGAGCCTGTGGAACTGCTGGCACAAAGCAGCCACCAGCTCCAGGCTGGAACCGATTTACGATGGCATTGGCAGGCAGTGCTCTCATTCCGGCCAACCACTGCATATACTGGTGGGTCAGGTAAGCCTTTTACTCTTCCTTCCTCTGGGTCAGAGTGACACACAGCGGCTTGGAGCCCACGGTGCATCTGTTCATCTCAGTGACTGCTTTGGTTGCCCCTTCGGGAGATGAGAAGCATTACCTTAGCACTGGTGATGGATCTGAAAGGAGAAAACTCTTAACTTCTCATCATCAGTGGTGTCATCCAAGTTCTTACTGTAAAGATTCGCCCTTGATATCGACTAATTCTCTTTTGTTTCAGCTGTTCAAGTATCTGTTTTAATTCAGTCTACCATTCTATTTTTCTTCTGTGTATGGCTACAAAAATGACCTTCCCACTGATTTCTTTTCCATTCATCCCTTCCATGCCTTGTTGGCATCCTTGTGTTTTTCATAACTCACAAAGCCAAAGCCTTTGGACTTCCCACTGGGATCTCCCATCACCTTGACACTTAGGGTCTTACCAAACTGACTAAACAGCACTTTTAACCTCCCATCATCCATTCTTCCCCAAAGTCTTTGATATACACACTGGTGAACTCCTTGGCTTTGGCTTTAGGTCAGCTTCCCACTCTCTTAGAGACTTGAATCTGCTCAGGAACACTTTGCGGTCATTGAGGAGCATGGCGTTCATCTTCTGGGCCTTGTCTGCGGCCCCTTGGGTACAGAAGTGAACAAAGGTATAGCCCTCAGAACCATTCTGCTCACACACCACCTTGCATGACAGAATGTTTCCAACGGCGGAAAAAGTATCATAAAGTGCCTTGTTATCTATAGATGTGTCTAGGTTCTTGATGACGATGTTTCCCACACCAGATTTTCTCAAAGAGGGGTCCTTTAGAGACCACACGACGTGGATTGGCTTTCCCTTAGTCTCATCCAAGTTCACAGTATCCAAGACCTGCTCAGCGTCAGTAAACAAATGGTGCCCACGCGGCCCCGGGACACGCATTGCTCTCTCTCTCTAGGCCTCAGGATCCTGGCAGTTGACCGTTACAGCCGTCAGGAAAGAGGGATACAAAATATTTGTGGGTGCTGATTGGCCAGCTGCAAAGGGCAGCGCGGATGCGTGGCTGGCGGGGAAGGTGGTGCTCTGGGCTTCCACGGGGCGCAGACGGGCTGCGGGAGCGGAGGTGTGTGGATGCGGCTGCTCACCCCGTGACCGCCAGGTGGGACCGACGGACGCCCAGGTGCAGCTGGTGGCTTTGGGTGGGCACAGGCCAGCTGGAAGCATGAGAAAGTGACTTTCCCAGGGTTTTCCTAAAAAGATTAGCCTTTTCTTTCTCTTTTCATTTAATTTTTTTTCATGTTTTAAAGAGTTTTCGGGTTTTAAAAAGACTTTGTCTCTTTTTTTCTTCAGACTGCTAGGCCCAAAAGTGGCAGAAGGCTGCAGCCACCGGGGTGGAGAGAACTATAGAATATTTTCTTGAAAAACAAATGAGCGGATGATGTTTGAGGAGAAAAGTGAGATTGCAGAAGAGGAATAAAGGAGTATTTTTTCTTTTATTTATATTATTAGACATTTGATAACGGAATGATTTCATGTATAATTACATAATTTAAAATTTTTAAATAAGTAACATAGAATACAGTTATGGCAACATGAATTCCAGTTTCCATTCGGATACTTAGTGGGTATGTGACCCAAACCATTTCCCCAATAGGAGCTTCAATTTTTATCTATATTGGCGGATAATTGTAAATCCCCCTACCCCGGCATAAAAATAGCTAATTAACCAGTACCCCTCATTTCCCAATCAGTCTGGAGATCAGAAATGTTGGGTCATCAGGAGAGAGAAGATGGCGGCGTGGTAGGATGCAGCAGATTCTACTCTCCCACAACCAGGGAAAAAAAATCTGAGTCATTTTACGTGGGTACAGAGCAAAGAGCCAACATTATCACGCCATAAATGAAAATAGGAGATCGCAAATTGTAGCGGACATTGAAAAACCCGAAGAGAGAGCGTGGTTTGGTGAAAGTCTCGGAAACCACAGCATTGAAAAAGGAAAAGGCGCAGG
>CM052539.1:162482928-162499741 GCA_028533065.1 Trachops cirrhosus | reverse complement strand
AAAAATTAAAAAAAAAAAAAAAAAAAAAAAAAAAAAAGAAATGTTGGGTCATCAACAAAGTGTTATCACAGATCCACCGTGAGAGCCCTTGGAGTTAGTCCAGAGGCTCTTAAACCAGACTCTACTTGGAGAGCATGTAATATGTTCAGTTCCCTGGCCTCAGCCCAGACCCACTACTGACCTGGAATTCTGGGGTGACAGTGCGGTGGAATTCTGTAGGTTTGCTCCTTCTCTTTCCACTAATTCAGAATCAATCGCACGTGGCACCTAGTGGACTTTTCCTCCCAGCAACCTCTTTCTTTGAAAGGACTTCAAAGCTGACCCCTAACATGACTGTATGGAGTGTGAATACACACACACACACACACACACACAGAAGGATATATCATATAATATACACAAACATTTATTAGATATGAATCATGAACATATACATATAATTATTTATACATAATTATTAATACAATGATTGTAAATAAATTAAAAAATACATTATATGTAAAATGTACAGACGTACACATGCTTTCACTCACACTGTATGGGGTGTGATGTGCGTATTATCCTCTAAAACGTAACTAGACATCTACAACTCTGCGGTTCAGGCAGCCAAAGTTAAGATGGGATTCCATCCACGTGGTTGGTAGTTTCTCTTTAAATCCTTTTTCCCCTTCAACTCTTTCCTGGGAGAGGGAATTTCATCCCATTTGTAGCTAGTGACCATCATCAGCAGGGAGGAGACCAGGGGACACCTTGAGGGAGCTTTAACTCCCTTCCCTGATAATACCCAGCACTGGGATGGGGACCATCTGATTAGGTGCAATGCAAACACATCATCAGGGCCTAATGACAGTGAACATGCCTGTTGGACGCCTGTTCACTGCTATAAGTGTATTATCTCATTTACCCCCGTTAGCTTTCTCCTGCTGCTGCTACAAACAACCATCAAGATGGTGGCTCAACTACCACAAATTCGTTCTTGTACAGTTCTCATAGGTTAGAAGGCTGGTACAAGTCTCACCAGACTAAAGTCAGGGTGTTGGAAGGCTGTGCTCGTTTCCAGAGGCTGTGGGGGGAAATTCACATTGATGGTATAATTTAGTCCCTTGTGGATGTAGAACCAGGGGTTGTGTTTTTGTGCTGACTGAAAAGCAAAGGCCATTCCCAGCTCTAGAGGCCACCACATTCCTTTGCTAGTGGCACTCTTCCTCCATCTTCATAGCCAGAAATGGGGAGGTCAAGTCCTCACATTGCATCTCTCTGACCCTGACCACAGCCAGGAAAATTCTCCCCTTTAAAGAATTCATGGAATTTGATTTGGCCCATCTGGATAATCCAGAAGAATCTCCCCATTTCAAGGTCTATAACCTCAATGACATGTATAAGTCATATAACTTGTGAATTAAAGTCATAAAAGCCTCTGACTATGTTACCTTTTGCTGTATAAGATAACATCTTCCCAGGTTTGGGGGATGAGTTTGCAGGCATTTTTGGAGGACCATTATTTTGCCTACCACACTACTCATGACAGCACCATTAATATCCTTACTTTAGAGATAACTAGACTAGGTTAAGCCAGTAACTTGTAGAATAACGATTTGCCCCCCAAATGGGTATAGTATTCCCTAATGCATAGTATTATTATATCGACAAGATAAAATACACAATGTGGTCTTCCTAGAAATAGTGAAAGGGCTATAAAACAACGGCCTCTTTAATCACATAATTGTCATCTCGTTCATCCTTCTTGCCAGACAACCACCTGTCAACTTTTCATACATCGCCAATAATTTTCACAATAGTACTGTAAAGTACATGAAATTATTGCATCTTACAGGTGAGGCAGCCAGGACTAGAGATTAAGTGGGATGTCCAACACACACAGGCAGTAAATAAGTAAAAGGTATTCTGCTGGAGTTGGAGCTCTGAGCTGATATTGTTAAATTTTTACTGCTAAACAAAAGAGCAGATTTTCCACAGCTATAGGAAGGAGAAGCTTATACTCTTTCCTCTAAATCACATGCCTCCAAATGTGAACCCAAAGGTGGTCTTGCACCAACCCTTGGAAAAAGCCAGGGGCCTATCAAGCTATAGAATTTTCAAGCTGAAAGAGACCTTAGAGACCAATGGATTCCAGTCAGATCTCTTCATATTTCAAGTGAAGAAACTGAGTCCAAATCCTTTGTTTGAGTGACACAGTGATTACTAAGCACATCCAGAGTGAGGGCCAGTCTTCTGACCCTTCCTCTCATGCTTACCCCACTTCTTTCCAAGTCTGGGTGGATTTACAAAGCTGAACCATTGTGCTTTATATCAGTTCGCATTCCTTCTGGGTTCCATTATTAGGCAAGTTCTCAGTTCTCAAATAAATTCCTACAACATAATTTCTAACCCCCCTGACAAGGAGAATTCGATGATAGCTCTAAATGAAGCTTGAGCATCTGCTATGGGCCAGCAGTGTGGTAAGCACATTATTTTCTGTCTTGCAGTATCCTCCAAACTTCAGTTATTTGAGCACTACCTTCATGATTTTTGCCAAATTTACAGACCATCTGGGTAGTTCTCTACTTAATATTTATCTTTACATTATTTTCAAAGTTCTAACTGCTTTAGCTTTATCCTGGGCTATAGTAGAAAATCATGATGTCCTAATTATTCTTTAAATATACATTATATAAATATACAACCATTAACTTTAAAATGTTGGTCATCTGAGTCTCTCATTTAACTACTCTCCGATTGTAAAGAACTATTATAATCCTGAATATTCTATATTCTGTCCTTATGTTATATCCCAATCTATTCTTATTTTATCACAATATAAAGAAACCCAAGCTCAGTTAAATAACTTAATCCTGGTATCAGGGCGGAGAAGCAGCAACACCACACCTTGAAGCCGGTGTGTGCACCAAGCCTTGTCACTTATGACACAGAAAAATGCTCAGTCGAGTCATTTACACCAGGTCAGAGTTTAGAGACCCTCCACTTTAAGAGGGGCACAGATTTCCTGTTGCCTGATTGTGTATAGGGGTGGGTGCGTTTGGTGGGGGGTCACTTATAAGGAAGCAATGGTACTATCCCCCTTTTATTTTCAAACTTTTATTTTGAAAAGTCTTATACGTATCTACAGAGAAGTTGGAAGAGTAGTGCAGTGAACAAACACTCTGTTCACCATCGCCTGTTCTGACCGATGGGTAATACCACAGTCAGTTAACTCTCACTGTGCACTTGTGTGTGCATTGTTGTTGCTGTGTCTGCCTCGTTTGAAAATAAGTTGAAGATATTTGTGTCACTTCACTCCCGAACACCCCAGCATGTACTCACAAAGAATAAAGACATTCGCCTACATAATTATAATGCCATTATCATATTAAATAAAGTACTAGGTATACAAATATTATCTAATATGCAGTCCATTTTCAAAATTTCCCAAATGTGCATATAGTCTCTTTAGAGCTGTTTTCTTCTTTCCATGACCTACCAGCACTTGTTGCATTTGGTTGTTAGTTCTTAGTTTCCTTTAATCTAGAACAGCCCTTCTAGCTCTGGGTTTTCATACATTGACATTTCTGAAGACTTCATGCCAGTTTTCATGATTAGTTAGATTCAGGTTAATCTGTTTTTTTTTTTTTTTTAAAAACCCCACATTCCTTAGTAATATGGTCATGCAGAATCATTTGAGAAGTTACATAGACTAGTCAGAATACAGAGCAAATACCCTTAAAATCCTAGCTACTGAATAAGAAATATGACTTTTTAGCACCAATATGAACTATCAATTGGCAAGAGGAGTAGCTTTGATCTGTGGTTAGCTACACCTGACATCCCCCAAATCCTCCATATGCTCACTGACTTGAAAACTTTATCTATTCATTTGCTCAAAGACGATGGAAAATGATACAATACTGCTTTACCTGATCTGTCATTTTATGGTGTCAGAGTCCTCCTCTTAATCCAGGTCCTGTAGTGAGTGGTGCACATGCAGCTGGCTGGCTCCTGCCTGTCTCTTTCCAGCTTCCCAAGATTGGTTATAGTTTAGAGGAGGAGGAGGAGCAAGGCAAGTAAGGAGTGGACTAGAAGTCCAAGTCTAAGTGGATGCTGAATATTGATGAGACTAATCAATACATGCTTTGCCTCAGAGACTTGTGGCATTAATACCTCTGTTCCTCCAGGAAAGAAAACAGGAGTAGGTCCTTTAGGCATAAGTTACAAACCAGAGGTGGTCACATTTTAGGTGTAGCAGTCTCCGGGGACAGGTGAAAAGCAGATGAGATGTGCTGGGCTGCCACGCCGTGTTTTGGAGACAGCAGACAAAGACAGGGGCATGGGAGGTGCACTGCACTCTGCCCTGCAGATCACCAGTGCTGTGGCGTTTGTGCTTCAGATCTGGGCTGTGTGGCCAGAGGCCCTTATAGGCTTGAGTGGTTACACGAGTGAGCTTTGGAGAGCTATGAACATGGGTTTGAATCTCAACATTTTACTACTGGTGGTGTGACCTAAGCCAGTGACTCGTTGTGACTGTTCTGTGCTTTAGTTTGAGAATAACAGAACACATACTTTGTTTCGTTGGGTGGAGTAAATGTCATATGTGAAAGTGTTTAGCATAGTACATATACTAGGTGCTCTGCAAATAGTGGTGTTATTGTGCTTACTATTATGATTATTGGTTCCCTGTATGTCAGGAGGCACTCGGACGCAATAGTGTAGAGTTCTCAAATAAATCTGTTCATATTGCTTGAGCTTGCACCCTTCTGTGTACCCTGTGATATCCAACTCCTTCTGGGGGGTCCTGGCAATATCAAAACTGACTGAGCTTGAACTGTGCTTGGTGATTAGTGTCATGGGTTCCACTGAGGCTCAGCTGGAACCGTTCCCATCAGAGGAAATGTCATTGAGACTTGCAAAATTGAGGGATTGTTATGGAGAAACAGAAGATAACATAAACAAGAGGTAAAGGAAATTCAGATTTCACCCGCTTTTTATTTTGCCACACTCTTTTCATTTCTATCACCCCTGAGTAAATATTTCAATTCAAACCATAACCTTTTATTGAGCCCAGCACAGTTCCAGGCTCAGACATGTTTGAGATAAATAAGATGCTTCAGAGCTCCTAATGTATAAGGGGAAACTAACATAAACGCAAACACACAATACAGTAATTCTTTGTAGAAAAACATCATTAACAATGATAGTTAATCTTTATTGAGCTCCTGTTTGTGCCAGGTGCTGCTTCAGCACTTTACACAGATTAACTTGTGCAATCATAACCTGAGGTGCTCTGTGCTGCGGAGCCAAGCCTTGGGAAGGCAGCCTTGAAACCAGAGCTGCAGAAGCCCAGGTAGCCATTCTGATGCTTTCCATCCCAGTTTGGGCTGCTGATGCAATGCTTTTCCAGTGACATGGCACTGTAGGAGTCTTTGTGCGACTAAAATGATAGCTACCTCTGTTCTTTGAACCTTCCTTTTGAGAGAGAGAGAGAGAGAGAGAGAGAGAGAGAGAGAGAGAGAGAGAGTGAGTGCTGGCGGCACACTTGGAGATGTAGTTGCATGTGCATCCTGCCACTCAGTAACCCTGGACAGATGCAGGAACTGTAGCTTCCTCTGCGGTAGCCAAGGCCTCTCTGGTCTGCTCTGCTCAGAAATGAGTAACCTCTGTGCCCTTTAGGGATGGGCTGAAATCTTATCTCCGGGGTGGGAGGGGAGAGATTCAGTCTCAGTGATTGCTTTGATGGATTTAGGGCTTGGGGAACTGATAATTCCATTCAGGTTTCAGGAGTTTGCTTTAGCGCCCAGCCCAGGGAGCTGTTGGTCCCACTGCCCCACTGCACGTAGGCATTTTTGTGTTTCCTTGCCTGCGGAATAAAGTCAGGTTTTTCGCACTTTGCTGTTGGGATGGGGGCCACTCACTGAGGTGCACCAGTGCCCAGAATTGCCCAGAGATCCCAGCTGGGCAGGATGAAACCAGTTCTGTGTGATTGTTCTTTCCCTTCAGGTCACATTCTGATTACTTTTGTGTTTAATTTAATCTTTAGAGGAGATACGAACAGCTCTAGGTGGGAGTTTGCAAGGGAAGAAAAGAGCGCCCCTCCTTTTTTCATGATTATCTTTCCCTTTCAGCAAAATGAGAGTTTAGTTTATTTCTGTAAGTGGGAAGCAAGGAAGCCAGCTCTCTCAGCATGTGGCGTTCCTCTCTGACTGGTCAGGTGTGGGGAAGTGCAAAGGCTTCTCTGAGGCACCAAATTAAACAGGAGTGCAAGCGTTGGAAAGTCCCAGTCCCTGAAGAAGGCCAGTGTATTTTAAGATTTTCAAATCCAATTTGTCCCCCTTGTAGCCTGCCTCTTCTCACCTTCCCCACAGGTACTTCTCTGGTTCAAGCCACCAACGTTTCCTGTGTGTGATACACAGCTACCTGGCTTCCCTGCCCCCATTCTTGTCTTAGAGTCTCTTTGACAGAGCAGCCAACATTGATTTAAAAATTAAACCCAACCATTGCACCCCTTGCTTATAAGTCTCCAAAGGCTTCCCAATCACTCTTAGAAGGAACCCCACATTTGTCACCATGGCCTGTGAGGCCGATGTGACTCTGAGACCTTCTCTCTTACTACTGGCCTCCGCCTCCTCTGGGCTCAGCCACACTGGACTCAAACTCAGTTAATGTGTGCTAGGCTCAGCACCTTTGTATTGGATGGGCCTCTGCCTAGAACACTCCACCCCAGATTCACAAGTGGCTGGCTCTTCTACATTCGGATGACTAAGAGACACTCCAAGCAGGCTTCTTAATTAAGGTAGATACCACCTAACCCTTGCAACTCCTTATCAGGCCTGATACTCTGCCTTATTTTCTTTATAGCACTTATATTTGACATTTAATTATTCACTACCATTTTATTATTAAAATATTAGATGTGATTTATTAATAAATTAATTAAAATTTAAATCAAATGTTTACTTATTTGCTAAGCATTAACATTATTAAATTTTATTACTTGCCATTATTATATTATTTACTTGTCTATTTATTATTTTGTCCCACTTTCTCCACCAAACTTAAGGTCCATGAATGTGGAGACTTTGCCCATCTTGTTATTCCTAGTGACTGTGTCTGGTACACAGTCGATCCTCAATAAATATTTGTTTAATAAATGAAGGCAATTCAAAAGGGTCTTCTGCATGCTTTGTTGCAATGGGAAAGGAGGTGCCTCAGGCTAGCATTGGGACATTTATTGATCCAACATTCACAAAATGCAGTACTTACAGAGCATTTTACTAGGTACCAGTTGCAACCTCTACCTCCTCAAGGCTAATGGATAATTCTCTGTCCATTGGAACACTCCCTTCTTCCCTGAAACATTTTCTTTTCTTGGCCACATGACAACCTGATCACTTGAACTTAAGGGTCTTAGGTTTAAGTAAGCCAATGGGCACTAAAGCCTAAGCTTTGATATAATAGACTCTCTCAAGAGGGTTTGGTAAAAAGTAGACAATTCTCAGACAGTAGTGTAAATGTGCATTGGGTGGAGCAAAGTGTGGAGGAGGGAAAAAGGAGGGAACTAAAAAGAGTAAAGTCCAGGTCTCCAGGAAGGTTGGCTGAGGCTGGCATGTGTTCCTTTCGGATGACGCTATGGAGCCAGAACCGGCGTCTTGGACTTCCCCTGGAAATGAGCCTTGGCGGGGGTCCAGAAATGTCCAGTTGTGGTCGAAGTGCAGCCATGGCCTCTATACCCAGGCACATCCAAGGCTAGGGGAGTCCGTTAGGACCTGGGGAAGAGTGTCCTATGCTGAGACTAAGAAGGAAGAACATGGGGCATGTTGTTGGTGTTCATTCTGTCTGGCAGTGAATAAATTTTCTATTTCCTCTGTTTCTCTTTTTTTGTTCTATCAAACTTGCCTATAACTCAATGGATCTATATAAGGGGATAAGAAAGAATTAGTAGATTCTTTTGGCTAGCTTGGTGGTCACTTGGAGAGACTCAGACTGTCTAAGGAGACTAACCCAAATGTACATAGAGGCCTGTGGGATCTCTTGACCCCATCTCCAAGGCAGACCTAGGGGCATCAGGTTCAGGACAGAGGAAGTAGCCTTGGTCACTGGGGCTATAATTGTCAAGACTTCTTGGACTAATGCAGTGACCTTAATAACCTTAAAATAACCCACATTCAGAGTACCAGATGAGAAGCTCCCCATAACTTGTACAAGTCTAGGTACTGTCCCGCCTTTCATTGATCTCTTCTCCTTTCAAAAATATTTACTTCATTTTAATAGTAAATTAAACATAAATACACAAGACCATTGTCATTGAGAAATTTAGTAGAATACAGATAAAATGACCTTCTACCACCACCTTTGACCAAGACACCTCCTCACAGGGGTCTATGTTTTTAGTTCTTTCCAATCCACCATCCCCTCTGAACTGTCTACTCTAATTTGTTTTCCTAGTTCCTGTCACTTTGGCTCCTCCCCAAATTTGTCCTCTGTCATGTACGGATAAGGTTTTAATTTAATTACTCCTCAAGAAGCTTCCTCTTAGTTTGTCCTCGTTGATATGGAATATAAGCATGTAAACAAGTGATGCCCAGTTCCTCGGTCCAGGCTCCAGTCCAATACCCTTTCCTAGGACCCCAGGCCTCTACTTGTTTAAGAGAGCATGAGAAGACTGGCTATGTCACCACTTCTGCCAGGCCAAGGACACCTAGCTGACCCCCTTCGTCTGCTGGCCATGGCTTTGGAAAAGAACAAGAGTTACCCCTTCCTGGAATAGTTTTATGCCTCTTCTGAACCTAAGGCACCTTGTAAAAAGAATGTGTGCCACCACTCACAAGGGTTTGGAGCACTGGACTGGTGTGAAGGGATGTTGTTTGGGTCCTCCCTTTGTCAGCGTTTGGTTATTTGACCGTGGACCAGTCTTGTTTAACCACTTGTACATCAAATAGATAATCTCTAAGTCTGTTTACGTGTAAGGTAGAGATTGTATCTAGCGCATGGGATTGTTGTGCAGATTAACTAAGATAATAGGAATACAATGCTTAGAACAAAGCCCAGTATATGGTCAACGTTAGCTGCTCAGTAGATGCCAGCTGTTACCATTTTTCTGCTCTCAGTTTCCATAATCTTTTGTTTTCAATTTAACATCCTTTTCAAAAGTTAATATGGGGTTGATTCTGTGACCCCCTGGGTTGACTAAACTAGGTGAGCTCTGCCCATTTTAGCATGGAGCTTGTGATATTTGGCAATGAGGGTAGTTCTCATTAAAAGAGCAAGGGGACACCTACTGACTGGGCAGGCCCCTGGGTCTGGGCCATTCATGTCACGGAGCTTTGACAATCTGTGGCAAATTCGTTTGACAGATGCACATCTATGGCAATTTTTCAGTGAGCACTGTCCCAAATTAATTAATCATCAGGCAATTCAGTCTAAATTGAATGGTGCTGCTGTATGCAGAAATTTTTTGTTTGCAATTCTTGAGTCATCTCAGTTTAAATTAAGCCTATTAAAATTCTCTGTTCCTAACCATTTTTCAATCAAGTGTGCCTAAATGGCCACAATAGTCTGCAGGGTATCTTTCTGTTGAGTTTTTGTCTCTTTAATGTCTGTGAGTTAATAATTTTCTGACAGTGTTTGCGCTATTTCTAGCATTGCCTTCAATACCTTTTGCTGCTAATTTGTGTGTGCTAAGGGAGGCTTATGAGGTTGATATAAAAAGTGGGAGCAAAGAGCATAAGGTCATCATTGAGGCTTAACAAACAACGTTGCTTAGTGTTGTTGACTAATAGGTCACCAATAAAAGGAGCAGTCAGTGTCAGGGAGAAATGGCTCTTGTGACAGCTGTTTACCAGATGCAGAGTTCCAGGAATGTACTGTCACGAGCAGATGGTGCAACTCGGTGGTGGGCATGTTGTTGATGTAGGTGCCTTCGTCCTGTGGATCTCTAAGAGTCACAACCAGCTTCGATTTATTAGCCTCATTCTCCTCAAAAATTCCCTATGCTTACAAACACCAAATGTGGGCTTCTGACATCTCTTCAGAGGCATTGAGAGTCAGTGACCAGACTGGGAAGAGAAAGCCCAAATAGAATTCCTCTCCCTTAGAAATTGAAGTACCTCCTCTCTGAGCAGTGCACGTGGGTCTGATGAAGCACTTCGTGGTTGTTGGTGGGGAGAGGAAGCTGTTTTTCTTCAGTGATTCAAATGAGCATTTCAAAAATTGAAGGTCAGTGCCTCAGTGCCTCTGTGCAGTAAATAGTGGTTTCCATAGTCCTGGGAGCAACTGTACAGGTCTCTGAGGCTATTCAAGGTAGCTGCAGATGGAGCCCTCCTTTGCATTTGCCAAGGTATCTGCTGGGAGGGAGAGCCTGACCCCGGGCCCCACCCCTGCCTTTCCTCTCACTTCCCTTCATACCTTTTTCTTCTCTTTTCAAATTCTCCTCAGCTGGATGGAAAGGGGAAATTGCTTTGTTTGCTAAAGCAAGAAC
Source organism: Trachops cirrhosus (assembly GCA_028533065.1). Lineage (NCBI taxonomy): Eukaryota > Metazoa > Chordata > Mammalia > Chiroptera > Phyllostomidae > Trachops > Trachops cirrhosus. Next base: position 162,489,276 of record CM052539.1, on the reverse strand, counting down.
ACACTTTTTACCCTGATCCAAGCACAAGATTCCAGCCAAGCCCTATTGGTGGGTTCTGTTGCCACACCACAAAGCCAAGGCCTTTGCTTTGCCACTGATGGGAGCAGGATGAGGAGGGTCAGGAGAGTGCCTTGGTGGAGAAGATAGAGTGCCATCCTAGATGCCTGGAGATGAGCCTCGTACCACTGCTGCTGCAGCCCTCCAGGCCACCTTGAGTCACTCAAGGACTTAGGACTGCAGTCTCTGAGGGGTGAAGCCCTAAGTTCCTTGTAGATAATGCAATTTTGTCTTTTCACAACATGTAAGATCACAGCAAGGATAGGGGTGGGTTTCTTGCTGATGTCTTCACACTAAAGGGCAAAGAGATGATGGTCTGAGTGGTCCTGTTGGTGTGTTGTTGAGTGACAAATTCTAATCCAAGTTCATTTCTGGTGATGAGAGGCCAGGCCAGGAAGCTGCCCCAACACTAGAACATCCCTGATCTTTTTGTTCTCATTTCATAGCACCCAGTTTGACTCATCCATTGTCCCTACAGATTTCTTGCCAGTGAGAACTCACTTAGCATTTTAATCCATTAATTTGCTGCTGCAGAGCCAGCTCTGCCTCACAGATGCCTAGCTCAGATGCCAAGGCATTGAAAGATTGCTGTCTGCAAAGTTTATTTGGTAATAAACTACAAAAGCATCTCCAATACCAGATGGTTAAGGTAGTGCTTTGTCTGGTTGTCATTGTGAACTTTCATGAAGACTATAGCTGGAATGTTAGTAGGAGTGTGGGACCGGGAAATAGATCAGGGAAGGAACTATGTATGGGCTTCCACAGAAGCCACGGCTGGGTTGGTAAGGCTACATTTGAGTTTAAAGGCTGGCATTCTAATAAACTATAATATCTTTTGCTAAAGTTGTGTTATACTCACTTATTTTTTTAACCACCAAAGCTGAAGAATGACAGAGGCCAACGCATGCATATAGCACAGGGATAGAAACCCGAGAGCACCAGATGGAAACGTACATCCAACTACAGCAAGTCAATAAAATGTTTTTTCAAAACGTTTTTTCAAAAAGGGGGAAATGGGAAAAATATGATTTTAGGCATTGACAGTAGCACAGAAAAAGTTTCTCTTTAAATAGATATACACATTTTAAAAATAACAATGGCATTCTTTTTATGCAGTTATTCCTCTAAACTTTCTCTTGAACTTTTTGGGTATTATAAGGACAACTATGCACAAAGTTTACAAAGAACTTTTCCATCTGATCACAACTATGAGTGGGGCAGGAATAGTCTAGTCCCCTTTTTAGTAAAAAGAAAACAGATGTTTGGAGTCCTTGTTTGCTGAGAGTCACCCAGCTCACACATTGTATTCTGATTTCTGAGTCTGTTCTTCCATTTATTTTAGGAATAAAGTTCCATTTCTCAGCTTCCTCCCTTCACTATTTTCACATGTTATTTTAAAGATAAAAGCCAAGGAACAACCTTCTTCTAGAGAGATCACTGACATTGAACCACAGTTGAAACTCCAATGTCTCAGGAACTAAACGCTCTTTGGTGAGAGGCTACCCAGTGTCCGTTACTTTAAAGCAGGGTGCTCTCTGCACAGCCATTGTGTCACAGGTGGGAACAGGTATCCAGGTTCTCTGTGATAGGACAAAGAATTGAACCGACCACCCAGAGTTTATAGCAGAGAACATGGGAGCAGGCCGACTCCAAGCAGGGATTGACCTCATGGGCTTATAGAGGGGATCTTTCCTGAACAGTTTTGGTGGGTTTTTATTGCACATGTACAAGTAGCTGTATTAATTTAAACCTACTGTGCATGTGGTCTCCCATGATTTTCCTTGATTGTCCACCAGAAAAGGGGTAACACAATGTTGCCAAATGGACCCCCCCTTCTCCTGGGGTCCCCCTGTATTAAGTTTGCCTTGCTCACCATCAGGGAACCATGGCTTTCAATGTCTGAGATTGGTGAAAAGGAAAGGAATTATTTATTTGAAAGTTATATGGACTTAAAAGCAATGACTTAATGTCTTCATTAAAGTCCCAAATTCCCTTAAAACACCTACAAACACACACAGTCCTCCTTCCCCCCTTTACCTGGTTCAGGGTACCTTATCTCAGGAAAAGAAATATAAGTCTGTGGTTCAGGTAGCCCCTGGTTCTTCCCAGTAATCCGTGCTCGGCTGCTAGGCCTCCCTCGGTTCCCGGCACCATCAGCTGTGTTGCCAAGATCTCCAGTTCTTAACCCAAAACCAGCAAGAGTCCTCATGGCCCACCAGCAACAGTCCTTTCACCCCTTATGGCCCACCAGCAAGAATCCTTTCACCCCTTTTCTAACTATAGCATTTCTTCTGCATTCTTCTAAACTGCTAAGAGAGAGCACAGCATCGCTGTTACATGTTGCTTTCTAGCTTCTTAAGCTGTGTGGTTCTTCTTTGTCATGGTTGTTGCACCTGGGCTTAAATCCCAGCACCAACCTTCCCCTGCAGCCCCATTTCCAACTTGTCCCACAATTGGCTACACCTGCCAGCATTCCTACATTTTTTTTTTCCCCACCCCAGCCTTTCTGGGCTACCATAATAATTTGGGGCAGGCGTGGCCCTGTGGCATGGAGCCAATCATCTCCAAGCTATTACGCAGGTGCTGTAACTGGGGGAGTTGTCCCCCAGTTACATCATGGGTGGAAGTCACTCCCATCCCCCTGGCTCAAAGCATGGTCACAGCTGTTTAACATATCTATGAAACCAGTTAAAGGTTATAGATATGTTAAATGACCGTTCTAGAGGTTATCTGCAAAACTGTTGCTATGCAAAACAACTCTCAATGGCCCTGCTCCATGCGTCCCATCCCCCAGCTCAGACTTGTGGGGGTGAGGACATCCCATATTTTTAATATCTCCTGGATACCCTAAGTTTTGGACCCCATTGCAAATCCTTCTTTGGGGGGCCCCCTGGCTGTACCCTCTTACAATTGTGATTGGAGAGGTTGACAGAAAGAGCACAAGTCTAGAAACCAGGAGAGCGGGCATCTGGTTCAGGGCCCACCACGGCCGGAGACCTGAAGCGAGTTGTCTCTAACTCTGCATCTCAGGATCCCCATGTGCGAAGTGAAGGGTTCAATGGAATGTGCTCAAATCAAAACTAAAATTAAGGAGAAAAAACTTGAAATCTGTGGAAAAGTAATTAGAGTGTATAATATAAAATAATTAGAAATAGACAAGCCAGTAAAAGAAGCCAAGAGGGTGAGAAATGAAGAGGAAAAAATATAGGTGCAGTTTAAAGCAGACAGATAAACAAGGGTTGAATGTAAAAAGAGGAAAAGGGTGGAGAACAAATGACATATATAAGTGAGTGCAGAAATTTAAGCATAAAGACATTCAAAGGAGAAAAGCAAAGTTAGTAGAATTTAAAGTCACAAAGAAGTAGAAATCAAGATAGCTGCCAAATAAAAGGGAAAAGCAAAAATAAAAGAAAGGACAAAAAGTAAATAGCTAAGAGAAAAAAATTAGAAGTTTAGTATAAAAGTCAAGTATTAAAATAAACAATAATAAAAATTTTATCACAATCTAAATCTGAGACAATAAAAAAGATGAGAAAATTAACATAGAGTTTTGAAAATTTGAAATAGGAAGAAAACACAGTTCAAAGCAATATAAGCATAGCAAAGTGAAAATAATAGCAATAAAATGTACTTTTAAAAGGGTATATTTTAAAAATAAAAAGTGTTGTTAAATTAACTTTAAGAAAATGAGAGCTGGTAAGCACTTCTGAGCAGAGGTCACATGCCGCAGGGTCAAAGCTCCAAGTAGGAGGTCCAGGCCCCCCGTGGGCGGCGAAGCTCTGGGCCATCAGGGTGAGAGTGCCCCAGCGACGGAGGGCCAGCCGGGGTGTCTCACCGCAGATGAGGAGTGAGGTCTGTGGCCCCGATAGCCCATCCCAGGTGGCTGGTCCCAGCAGCCACTAGGCAACCCTCGCTTCTCAAAAGATGGCACCAAGATGCCTGCACAAGCATGGAAAAGGGGTGGTTGTTTGGACGTACTGCGGGTGTCCAGATGCACTGGAAACATGCAGAATTGTTCAAAGGGGCAGCAGGAAAAACTCCAGAAGTGTCGTGTTTCTCCAAGTGTGCAATCGGGGGTTGATCAGGACCACACCCATCAAAAATACAGATTCCTGCCCACAGTAGGGCAGGATGTTCCGGAAGCCTGCCTTAGTAACAAGTATGTGGGGCATTCTTACGAAGGGTTCACTTTCAACCCTTGTTCAGGAGAGTTTGGGCAAGTAGGGCCATAAGATAGCTTCATGCTTCAAAGCTGGGGTTCAGTGATGAAATTTAGGGTATTGGTCCTACACACAGCAACTAAAAGAATGTCCAGAATTACATGTGGGAAGTGATCTATTCACCAACACCTAGGAATCACTGGCATTCCTAACTAATGGTGTCATTCACTCAGCCAGCACTGCCCAGGGGGCCAGCCAGCTGGCTGAATCTAGATTTGAAACCCCGGGTCCACTGTCAGGGGATGGGCATAGGGTAAAGAATGTGTGCTATGCATTCATACAGTCAGGAGATTGCTTTCCCTGCCTCACCAGCACTTTCTCCAGTCCTACTGAAGTATTCTGTGCCTGCATGCTCCTCAGTTCCTCTGTGCCTTTGCTTCTTGCTGGAATGTCTGCCTCTGTTTTTCCTGTCCCATAGTCTAATAAAGTCCATCTCTTCCTGGAAGCCCTCTGCAACCCTTCCTCCAGGCAGCAGCCCCTTCACTTGTCTCTGTGCATGTTTGTATTCCTCTGCTGCCTTTCCCATCTCCCCGAAGCAAAAGGCGATAGCAGGTCCTTCAGGGCAGGAATCATTTCTTCATCAGTTGTTTCTGCCTTGGCATCTAGTGTGGAGCCTGCTACGTATTAGGCAGCTGATAAGTGGCTTGTTTGCTTTTTTCTTCAAGCAGGTGGTATGTCCTGGGTTTGCTTTAGTGGCTTGTCAAATGTCAGATCATAGCTGCCCCAAATATTTTAAAAAGTAAGAAGGCATATAAACAGGTGAAAAAAGTTACTATGATTGTATGTTTTTGAGTTATCTGATGCCTGAAGGTGATGCGGGCAGCTTTATTAAAATTGAACTGAACCAATAATCATTAACACATCCACATTAAACATTGCCATAAGATACAAGACGCGAAAACCAGGGTTCATAGGGAAGATGTTTACAGTTACTTTTTCCAAATTACAGACTGGGGGCCTCTGCAGGGCTGGGGGTGTGGAGCTATAGGAGGCCCAGTAACCCACGTGCCAACCAAGCATTGTTTGTAGACTAAATAACTCACAGGTACAAATATTTTTTCAAATGAATATGGCTTATAAAATGTGGTCTCATTTAAAAGTGTTACTGAACTTTTTGCTGCTTTTCAGTTTCTTGGGTGGTTACAAAGAGAGGTCGTCCTATTTGAAAAGAGTGGGAACCACAAGCTGGTCGAATGGCTGGGCTGCAGTTAGTTGATGACTTCCGGGTTTTGCGATGTCTTCCTTCTCAAGGCAGGCTGGCTCTGTGACGGCACTGTGGCCTGTAGAAGTTGCTTGGGTACCACCTGAGTTAACTACCATTTACCCTGATAAATCCAGCGATATGTCTAACTCAAGGGCACCAGGTGGGACATCTGTGTTGTTCCCAGTGGTTCCTGATACTTGTTCTTTTTTTTTTCCTTTCTATATTTATCCCATCAATTTTTTTATTTTTATTTTTTAATATATTTTATTGATTATGCTATTACAGTTGTCCTATTATCCCCCCTTCATTCCCCTCCACCCTGCACACCCTCTCCCACCCACATCCCCCCTTCAGTTCATGTCCATGTGTCAGAAGTTCTTTAGCTTCTACATTTCCCCTACTATTCTTGCCCTCCCCCTATTTTCTACCTACCATCTATGCTACTTATTCTCTGTACCTTTCCCCCCTCTCTCCTCCTACCTCTCCCCTTTTGCTAACCCTCCATGTGATCTCCATTTCTGTGGTTCTGTTCCTGTTCTAGTTGTTTGCTTAGTTTGTTTTTGTTTTTGTTTTAGGTGCGGTTGTTAATAATTGTGAGTTTGCTGTCATTTTACTACATGTTTTTTATCTTCTTTTTCTTATGTAAGTCCCTTTAACATTTCATATAATAAGGGCTTGGTGATGATGAACTCCTTGAACTTGACCTTATCTGAGAAGCACTTGATCTGCCCTTCCATTCTAAATGAAAGCTTTGCTGGATAGATCAATCTGGGATGTAGGTCCTTGTCTTTCATGACTTGGAATACTTCTTTCCATCCCCTTCTTGCCTGTAAGATCTCTTTTGAGAAATCAGCTGACAGTCTGATG
>CM052539.1:162425275-162482428 GCA_028533065.1 Trachops cirrhosus | reverse complement strand
TACCCCTATAATTCGGATGTTGGAACGTTTAAAGATGTCCTGGAGGTTCCTAAGTCTCTACTCATTTTTTTTGAATTCTTATTTCTTCATTCTTTTCTGGTTGTATATTTTTTTCTTCCTTCTGGTCCACTCCAATGATGTGAGACCCATCTTTCATTCCATCGCTATTGGTTCCCTGTGCATTCATCAATTTTTAAGATGAGCAGCACATTTTTATACCAAAAATAGGTCTAGACTTTTAGAAATACTCTAGAGTGTTTATTACTACATTTTTGGAGATTTTGCTCAGCAGGAAAATTTTAAAAACAAAACCAAAGTCTTCTCCTCGTGAGGACTGACAAAAAGCCTGCCAACTTTAAATTTTGCCAACATAGAACAATGGATGAAACAAACAAAAAGAAACCCCCAAACTGAAACATTTAATAGGCTATATATTACCAGATCAGCTCTCAAATACATATCCTACCACTCCACAGTGAGAGTATGCCATCTCCAAATAAGACTGTATTTAAGTGAGCTTTATGGAAAACTCACTGTGCTCATCAGTGATCAGTTTGCCCTGACCTGGAGAAAACTTTGGCCAGCCCTGGTGGATGGGCCTGTGTTAGGAATGGCTGTCCCAATGAGGAGGGGTGATGAGATGGGGAAAAGCTCCAGGTTGACCTGAAGCCTATGCTGTTCCTTTCTGCTCCAGTGATGCCTGCTAGCTCTAAAGTCCTCAATTTCCTAATGAGTTTAGTAATACCAGATAATCTGAGATTATGGAGCATTGGACGTCAGGCTGGAAAATTTGGTCAGATCCGTGTCTGCATGACATCATCTGGTAAATTAACTCTGAACTTTTAAAACCAAGATGACTATTTGGGGGGGGAAGGTAACCCTCTATTAAATTGTTATTGTCACGGAATATAGACTTAGTTGCTTATAGAATATAAAAGCATGTATTCAAAAGGGTGATATTCAATTTTAGAGAAAATCAACACTACTTTTAACCGAAATTATTGAGAATGCATTTTGAAATCATTTATTGTGTCTGAACAACTGCAGCGGGTGATACCTAGATTGTGCACAATGACTGACATCTTGCACATCTCCGTCTGCCGCTGGAACCCATGCCCTGTGCCTTTCGGAAAGGGCTTCAGGAATCTGCAGCTGAGCACCACGGCGTCCCAAAATGGCTGGAAATGATTGGCTAAGACCTTGATCTGGTTATTTAGCATGAGTTACACATTAGCCTTCATCTCAAAAGATTTGTGGAAACACACAGGAGATAGTAGTGAAACAAAAATCCTTTCACTATTATATAGCTTCATATTAGACATCATTTCATTATCTTCTTCCTTTATTTTTTTTAGAATACTTTTTATTAAGTGGGCAGGAAAATACATGATGGAACATACCGAAACTACACGGTGCGCCCTTTACAAGACTGAGTGAAACAACACATTTATCGGAAAGCCCGTGTCAATCTCCTACAAGGAGACTTCATGCAGCGACATTCAGCGGAGCTGAATATATACAGAAGTTAGAGGCTGCCAGGGAAGCCCAGAACTATGCTCACTTGGTAGAATGATGAGACCCGATATGACTAGGTGTTCTTTAAGTTGCATTTGGCAGGAGGATACTGTTAATTTCTTGTTTTAGGGAAAAAAAAGTCATTTCTAAGTGTTTCGGCCAGAAAATAAAATTCAAAATCCTTTTCATACTTCTAATAACTGTACTTATTGCAACAACTAATAACTTAAAATAGATGATTATCTGTATAAATGTGAGTTTTAAAATGCTGTTTTTCTCAAGAATCTATACCAGTGGAACTGGGGGTGGTGAGGGGGGACAGGAGCTTAGGTGAGCTTCCCGGTCTCACCCACTGTGGTGGTGGGGCGATGGGTGGGGGACAACGGGAGGCAGAGCTCAGGCAGGTTTTGCTCTGTGGAGGTGGGGGTGTGGGGTTGGGGACCCTTGATCTATATGACAGCCTTTCCTCCAACTTTACAACTTGGCCTGTTATGATTCACGGAGCAGGGAAGTAGAGGTGGGATCATAGCCAGTTGTCCATCCATGCCATCCAGGAAATGAAATCCATAGTGTTTTCTGTGTTCTACAAGAAAGCAAGCCTATGCTTCTATGATATAGGCTTTGGACATAGCTTTCTGTTTTGATATTGAAATGGAAATAACCATACAGTTCTTTTTTAAAAATTCCCAAACTTTTATATCCATTCATTCATCCAATAAATCCTTACTGAGTGCCCATGATTTGCCAGGCATTCTTATAAGCACAGGAGATAGGCCAGTGGTCAAAGCAGATATTGGGAAGTGCTATGGAAGGCGGTAAAGCAGAGGATGAGTGGGGGTGGGGTGTGGGGATTATTTTATATAGGTCTCTGATAGTAAAGGAATGTGCTGTAGAGCTTTAAAGGAAGGGAGGAGCAAGTCATGCAGATACGTGGGGGAAGAGATTTCTAGACCAAGGGAAGAGCCAGTGCAAAGACTCTGAGACGGGAGCCTGCTGATGGCATTCTGGGTACAGCACGGAGGGCACTGTGGCTGGAGCTAGGAGATCCAGGGAAAGAGTAAATGAGGTCAGAAAAGTGGCAGTGGCAGGTAGGGGTGGGGCCAAAGTTAGGTCGCATTATTAGGGCCTCATAGACCATTGTATGGACATTGACATTGTGGGATGGGGAGGCATCAAAGACTTGAGCAGAAAAGTGGTGTAACCTGCGACTGGATTATGGATATGTTCTGAAGCTAGGGAAAACAGGATTTTTTTTTTTAGTGGACGGTATGTGGTATGTGAAAGAAAAATGAAGGGTAATTACAAGCTTTTCTGGTCTGGAAAAATGGAGTTGCCATTTATGGACACAGGGAAGACTGTCAGAAGAATAGAGTGGTGGGCGGGGTGCAAATTAGTTTACTTTTGGACACGTCGAGTTTGAAAGGCCAATTACATGTCCAAATGAAGATGTCAAGTAGGAAGTTAGACACATAAATCTGGCGTAAGGGAAGAGGTTAGGGCTAGAGATAGTAATGTAGGTATTGTCAATATACACACAGTTTCTGAAGCCCCAAGACTGGAAAAAGGTCACTTAGAGGGAGGTGTCCAGTGCTGGGCACGCCAGGAATTTTGCAAAGGAAAGTGAAAAGTGGTCTGAGAGAAGGAGAGGGGTGTTCCAAAGCTGAGAAAGCGTTTAATAAGGAAGAAGGGATTAACTGTGTCAAAGACCGCAGACAAGTCTAACAGCAGGAAGTCAGAGACCGGGCCTTGGCATCTGACAGCGTGGAGACCACTGGTGTCCTTAGCGAGAGCCGCTATGGTGAGGATAGAAGGTAGGCTAGAGTTGGCTGGAGAGACTGAAGGAGGAGAGGAATTGCAGCCAGCAAGTACATGTAATTCCTTCTGAGGAGTTTTTCAGTGAAGGGGAGCAGATAAAAAGGTAGTAGTTATAGAGGGGAAGGGGGTTAAGGTGAGTGTTTATAACCAGAAATAGCACCCCGTGGTGAAATCCTGCAGTGAAACAGGAAAAATGCAGGGAAGAGAAAGATATTGGGACAATGGCCTTTACTTGATGAGGTTGGATAGAAACCTAATGAGAGCAAATGGGAAGAATTGACTGATTGGAGTTAAGGAGGCGGTGTAGTAATTGATAATAGGTTTCACTGGGTAAGACCAGGAAACTGAGAAGCCAGGCTATTTATAGGATTGTCCCAGTGGATACTGAAATCACCAACAATTCAGAAAGGGTGGTGCTGGAGTCGGTGACAGTGAGCCAAGAGCTGGAATCCCGAAACGAGGGGGAACGATGAAAGGTTAACTCGAGACTTCACAGCCTGATGGCAAGGGCATCAGCGCACTGGGTGCTTAGAAGGAGGGATGGATCATGTGAGTGGTAATGAGGAAAAGCAGGCATCCTACTACCGTTGTTTTATTATTCACATTTTGACAGCGATAAAATAACATATTCCAGGGCATGGCAGTGACCATATGGGGAAATCTTGGCTTAGGACCTACCAAATCATTTCCAACTACTGCTTAAAACAACTGTGGGTAACTGAAGGCTTTTTGTAGGCAGGAAAAAAAAAAGATATTTGACAGTAATGAAAAGTTTCTGACTAGAAAATATGCCAAGAATATTTTCTCCTTTATATCCTGACACAGGTGAGACTTATCCAGGTTCAGTGCATTTTTTACAATTGAAAACACTTTAGAAAACTGAATATTTAAACAATGTAAACACTTGTAGTCATAGCAGAATAATAGTTTCCCCTTCCCATATAAATTTGGCATCTCCGCAGTTGTTAACATTGTAAATAAGACAGCTGAAATGCAGGAAAATAGTTTCACAACATCCAATTCTAAAATTCATCCAAGCTGCCATCGTTTTTTCCTGATGCAGATTCATTTCTCACTGTCACTTACACTTGAAATTCTGATTTTGGGTTATGTCTGAAGTTTTTAAATGAACCATAATTCAGTATGACTATTCCTTAACACCAACCCCAGGAGAAAGAGGTGAGAGGAACAGGCAGCAGGGGCTGGGTATTTGCTACATACGAATGATGAATGATCCACTGCTGGAAATGAAAACTCACCTTTTTTGACCAGCATTTGCTCAGCCTCAATAGTGCCATGTAACTTGGTGCTGATAAAAACAAACCATCTAAGTCAAACCCTAATGTGTGAGTTAGTTTGATGATGTCTATACAAAGTCAAAATCCTGGACACTCCAGAGTATTTCTATTTTTAACTGTATTGTCTAATCATCATCTAAATGTTTGGCGTCATAGACAGAGTCCAAGATTTTGTCCTGAAATTACCATATCTGAGGACCTGGCTAGGTAGCTCAGTTGGTTAAAGTGTCTTCCTCATATGCCAAGGTTGCAGGTTTGATCTCTAGCCAGAGCACATAAGGAACCAACCAATAAATGCATAAATGAGACAAATTGATGTTTCTCTCTATTTCTTACTCTCTCTCTCTAAAAGTCAATAAATACATTTTAAAAAAGAAAATATTTCTTATAAAAAATCTGAAAACTTATCTGAGGATTTTTTTTTAATCTCTTTATGAGAATTCAGTTTTGGTGCATTCTGGCACTTCCTGGAATGTCAAGCCTAGACCAATAAAGTTCAAAGCATAGAGTTATAGCCTCATACTGTTTAACACTATGCAAATTTTTGAATATTCTAGTTGTGGAAAAAATGCACAGAACAATGATACAGGATGGAAATAAAACAACACTCAGTATGGCCCTGGCTGGTGTAGCTCGGTGGATTGAGTGCTGGCTGTGAACCAAAGGGTCGCCAGTTCAATTCCCAGTCAGGGCACATGCCTGGGTTGCGGGCCAGATCCCCAGTATGGGGCACTTGAGAAGCAACCACACATTGATATTTCTCTCCCTCTCTTTCTCCTTCTCTTCCCCTCTCTCTAAAAATAAATAAATAAAATTTAAAAAAAACACTAGGTATGTTTGGCAGAAATGCACAAATGATTAGTTTTGAACTTGCAAGTTCTTAAGAGGTTTTCTTTGTTGGGGCTTCTGAAAAGAGATTAGATTATACCCATTTTGAGACCCATGAAAGGACAGCACACTTCAGGTTTCCTGATACTGCTGTACTGATCAAGGCCAAAATGTAGTGTGGCCCTTATGACAAATATTGGCAGGTAACTGAAATCAAATTTAGACTTTTGGATTTTATGTTGCAACTATGTAGTCTCAGGGGAGGCCAGTTTGGGGTTTGTTTGTCATGCATTGTTTGCTTTGGTTAGACTTAAATTTTTGAGGAATGAACTAAAAGGTAACTAACATCACGGAAACTGCTGGGAAGGCCAGAACACAGTATCGGAAAGGATTGGGGAATATTGAAAGGACGGTGGGTAGGGGGATTCAGAATGATCATCAGTGCGCTGTGATATGCTCCTATTTTCCTCCCTTAGGTTAAAAAGTTTTGCTTTTCTTTCTTAAAAATAATGTAGCACGTTATGTATCAAGCAATCAACACAAATGCAAGTGACACCTGTTTAAGCAGACTTCAAAAGACAGCACACACTGTTAACACAGAGAGCTACATTTCAAGGATACAGTGACGGGAACTGGCACACACAGTAGTAGGGAAAAGTTTTTTTTAACTTCATGAATGTGAGGACAGACTTCAGCCACTTTTTTGTCTGGCAATGAACAAAGCCGAAATGGCTCCAGCTTGAACTTCACATCTCTTTCTAATCTAATGCACAAGAGGGACCAGAGACGCCAATTACCAAGGAGTCACAAGAACAGACAGAAAACTGTTAGTAGAGCTTGACAACCAGGAATTACAGTGCTTTAAAAAAATGTGTACTTGATGAAAAGTATGCCATGAGTATATCTTTGAAAGCAATGTCAATGTGTTAGAAAGATGGGGTCCCTGTCCACGTGGGGTTTCATCTGCATCTTACTCTACGCTGTTGAAATAGCACGAGGTCTTCTTGAAGTGCCATCTGAAATTCCTCAAGAAAAATAATGTGGAACTTAGTGCAAGCCCTCTTCATTGATATGGATTGTGTGCTGTGACAGTGGTCTGAATGTAGCTGGCATGGGGAGGACATGGCCACTTGAAGGGACCTTACAGGTCGTCCACTCTACCGCCCACTGGATGCAGGAGTCTGTGCTGTGGTGTCCCTGACTGGTGCCCAGGGAAGATGGTAACCCATCAGGCCCTGGTCCAAGACAGTGGTTGGGCTGACTCAGTGGGTTTTAGTGAGTGATTGTCACTTTAGAGCAGCAAGGATCTAGTGAGACTTATTTTGGAAGGAGGGCTCAGTTTCTCTCTGGAGAAAAATAAACAGAAAATAAGCTAATTCTAGAGACAAAAGTCCCCTATAGGAAAACCAAAAGCTAATGACTGAAACTAACTAGTCTCAAAGTCTCAAAGCTAAGGAAAATGTTATTAAGATGCTATTAAGATGCTAAAAGCAAAACCTTCTCCCTGTTCACCAAGAAAAAAAAAAAGCAAACCAAAAGTTGGCATTTGTCATGAGTGACAAAAATAGTCTGAACTGTTTTGCTTGACCTAAGCACCAGTGTGTCAGGGATAGGGCCTGTCCTAATGGAGGAAATGCATTTTTGAAGATAAAAGCTTAAAGGAATTCTTTAGATATCTTTTAAAGATGTACACAGATTTGTGGGGGGGGCACATATAAATTTGATTTTGCCTTGTACTCAGTGTAAAATACTTGTACAAAAATATAAAAGGCATGGCTTGATGTTTAACGTCTGTGTTTTATTGTTGTTGGCACCAGAAAAAGCTCATGTTCTATGTTATGTCACTGTACATACTGTAAACAAGACTGCATTAATATTGTTTTCTTATGAGTTTTTGTTTCAATGAGTCTAGATTTTAAAAAATACATTCACAAACTACCTTATGTTTAAACACAATGATTCCCTTTTATTTCTTAACTGTACCCCAAATCCCACAATAAAAAAATCATTTAAAGCTGTGTGTTTCAAACTTATCACTTAGAAATAACAACAAAACATAACATAAAAACAAAGATCAGTTTGCAACATAATTTAAAGAAGCTTCTGGTTTAAAATACCACAGCAGCGATATAAAGAGCTGGTGGCAATCACATTTGGGGAGGAGACCCAAATCAATATATTTTGTCCACATCCGCATCCAATGATAGTAGTTGCTAAATTCAATCCAAAAAGTTATTGCTGAATTTGTTGCATGGAATTTGTGAAGATAGTATTGTTCAGCAGCGGAATCACAGCAGTAAAAATGAGAACGGGAAGATTTCATTGCGTTTGAGAGCTAAAGGGACCATGATGAGGACATCTTGGTGATTGCCTGAAGATAATCCTCAATTCCTTTCCTGTGTGTTACCTGCTTAAAATAATGCAAATGACAACCACCTTTACAGGAGGGGCATACTCATCTACTTCAGAAACCAGAATAATTCCCCTTTCCTTCCCTCCTTGCCCAAACCACCAGATTGAAATGACTCCATTTCCCTAAAGTGTATTTCGTTCTCATTAATAGTACATCAGCTGCTCATGCATTTAGGCAAAATCAGTAGGATCCCAGATTTTTTTTTGATCTGTTTACAGTAGCTGTTTTCTCCAGAAACAAGCCACATTAATTTCTGTTGTTGGATTTTTAAAAAAAATTTTCAAGAAGAACAATTTAGTCAACTACGGTTTTGTTTAAAAAATATTAACTGCACCTGAGATTGCCAGCTGAGCTCTCTATATGTCTCCTGGAGATAACACTGCTGTGATGAACAGTGAACGAAACAAACGGAACGAGGTAGGTTAACACAGGAAGCGCAACACAGATACCGGTTCGCGACACCTCGATACCACAGGCGGCCATGCTTGTAGCTTTGGAAAAAAAATCCCAGACAGTCACATAAAAGTTCAAATCATCTGAGTAAGAGTTTATAAGGACACAAATCGACCTGAACTAAATACACACGTATCTCTGCACAAATGTTGTTTACTGTATGCTGGGTAATTTGGAGGAAGGTAAAATGATTAGGATCTCAGAATTTTGGCCAAAGCCTTGCTTTCAAGTTCTATAAAATCTGAACCAGTGAGGCCTACTGTCTCGGGCAGGCATAGTAGTCTAGTCCCTTCTCTCACCAACCCAAGAGCACACAGGCAGCTCAGAAACATTTATCACTATTTTTTTCAGTCGAGGTTTTCATCTTGAGAAAGTGGCATTGTCGGGAGAAAGCTGGGAATGACCAGAGCCTGGATGTCATTCACTCCCCAGTTAGAACTCAACAAAGTCTCATTCCTAGTGAAGCCCAAACCGAGTGACCTCTTAGCCAGGAGGGCCTTGCACATTTATAAAAGAATGTGTGTGTGTGTGCGTGTGTGTGTGTGTGTGTGTGTTTTAGCTTGTTTCCCAGACGCTCTCTCTGTGTGACCTCATCTGCCATCCCATCTTTTGCCCTGACCCATTGCATAATAGCTGAGGGAAAACTGCCTTACAGGACCCTCAGTCACTGGAGCCAACTCAACTCAATGACACAACTGTCCCATTTGACACACTCCGTTCTGTGCAGGGCCATATAAAAATAGGGCCTGTCAGACTCAAAAATGGCAGTTGATTTTATTAGTCTAAGGCTAGTAGTTTAGCCATTTAAAATCTATTTCCCGAAAGAGGGGAAAACAGTACAGTATTTTTCTTCTCTTAAAAATTCATTAGCCAGTTGCTACCAAAAAGCAACCTTTTGGGTTGGTGAAGGCAAAAGAGTTCTAAAATTACCCCACTATGCAGTTATGGCCTTCAGTGTAAGGAGATAAGGTACATTTATTGTGCTGTCTCTCGCCATTTGCAATTGGAAATTTTACAACATATTGTATACTTAAAGCTAGCAGGCAGACAATTAAAAACAGACTAATTTTCTCAGTATGCATTCTCTCCCCATTCTTACAAAGTAAGGGAGTAAAGAAAAAGGTAAAAAACAAAAGACTCAGAATCCACCATAACACAGCTTAATCATAAGAGCACACAATATTTGTTTCTATCCCTAACTCCGAAGGGCACATGGTCCATCTTTGTCCACAGGCAACGCAGCATTCTTGGGGATCTCCTGGAAATTCCTGCCACCTTTTTCTCTCCTTCTCAACCAGGCTGCAACATTGAAAGATGGACTGTTTTGGGACGGGTGGAGGGAGAGGAAAAGGGGAAAGTGGTATGTTCAACCAAGCCTTCTGATTCTGCCTCTAGACTGGCATAAGTCCACATGAGTTATGTTCTTTTAAATTAGAAATAACGCCATGAAGATAAGTGCCAAGTGCTCTTCTGTTACCAGTTCATCATGGAATTTCTGTTGAGGGTCATGAAAAACACTTGGCTACTTCCTCCAGATCGCACGGATGCAAAAAATACCTGTTTGAAATTAAAAAGAAGTTAGTTCAACTGCATGGTTTCTTGCCCTCTCTTCTTCAACCGTCCATCCATTTTCTCTCACATGTCCTATCCTGGCCATGCGTCAGCTCTTAAGACTCAGTGGCTGGTGTTTATAAAGTGCTTTTTAATACAGTGCATCCTCTGTAAACACTCCTGCCTTTATGATTGTTATTATCACTTATTGTGGGACTGACCTTCGGGGTCAAACTTGATTTGTAACTTCCCCTTTGAGTGCTCACATTTTACAAGGGAGTTTTGTGCGGGGATAACATGCTGGATTTCTGGCCTGGGACACAACAGGTCCCTTGTTCATTTTTGGAAAACTGCAGAGGTTCCCCTCCCCTCCCCTATAAAGACAAGAGGGCAGGCAGCCTTTGGGACTAAAGAGAATCCTTTCGAATTCCCAAAGTCAAGGGGGGAAATTTTGAGCAAACGGACTTACTTCTCAATGTTTTAAATTAAAAAAGAGTTAAATGGTTGTGGTCAGATAGGATAAGGTATTCAACGCCTATTCACTTTGGCATTTCAAGAATTAACGCTTGGCCTCTCTGCTGATGCAGGCATATCCTTGGCCAAAAGAGATAATGGCATTAGTAAGCAGAACCACAGTCCATTAGGTCTTGGTCTGTTAAATCATTTCATCAAGCAATGAGAGAAGTGAGCAACATTCGGGTTACTGCTTGCCTGAGCTGAATGTCAATGGACCACTGCCCTGGGAAAGTAATCTGGGCGGTGGCCTAGCCCTTTATTCAGCCAACACCAAACTTTGGCCCAAGGCATTTACTTTTGTCACTAGTATAAAGTCTCTGCTACTTCATTCCCACAACCTCTTCAGAAGAATGCTGTGGAAATGCCTGTCCTTCACTTAATGCTACATGGGCTAGTAAAGCTAGCGTTAGGGTCAATGGTTCAGAGTGGGTGAGCACAGAGGACCCGTGGGAACACCAGGAGGGAACGAGCTGCTGCTCCCCCCAGGTTGTGTGCACTCTAGACTTCAAGCCTCGGGGCCCAGGTGTGGGTGTGGCCCCAGCCTGCTCCTGAGGGTGTGGGTAGGGCTTGTTGGGGTGGGTCTTCAATAAACTAGGAGTGTGGGAGCCCTTGCCCAGATCACTCTTAGTCTTACGGTTTCCAGACACTAGGTGAGGGGCTGGAGTTTTAATAAGGGACGGTCTGGCATACTCTGGTCAGGCCCTGGAACCCTCCTGTCTCTATTGCCCACCCAGACCGCACCGGACCATGCCAGGTCATAGTGGTTGGCCAGGGTCCGATCTAGAAGTTTAGACCCACACCTCCAGGGTTGGACTAAGATCAGTCTGGATTGGCCAAGAAATGTACGTCTGTTCAACCCGTCACATTCTTTCCTACTGGTGTTTATGTCAGCTGTTTTGGGGATAGCATTTCTAAGTTGGCCAAGGTCACAGAGGATGAATTCACAAATGCAGTAAGGCTTAGCTACTAAAATGCTTGGATTAGTCTACAGGGAGGGCACAGGAGAAGCAGCAATGCTGCAGAATACCCCTCTGAGGGCTGAGCATGCCAGAGGACACCGCCACTTCCACTGGAAACAGTCCCCCTACGACACCGAAGAAGAAACATGGCGGGATGAGACAGGACATGGCACTAGTTGAGTTTGTGATTGTGCATTCCTTAAGGAATGGGTGACATTTTTTAAGTTTATATTCTACATGTCAAATGTTTTACATTTAAAGGTGAATATAATGTGATAGTTTAGGTCTAAAAGTGGGATATAAAGTTGACCCACTGTGAGGTGATTAATGATGGACCAACTCTTCTAAGTGCTTAGGAGAATTTGGGATGTCTGCTGAATCACCAAAGGTCTGCAGGCCACAGAAGTTACTAAGAGTTTACAAGAAACTTTTAGATATGTTTATGCCTTTTTGATACGTAAGTAATACATTTTGAGGGTTCACATAAATCAAACCAAATAATGCCATTTGAAGATAATATTGATTGTTAACACAGATGTGATTCAAATCAGTAGAAAGGAAAATGAAGGTTTCACAGGTACCTGGTGGTCTCTTAAAATGCAAACACTAATGCAAATGTTGAAACGGATTTACCTTATCATTTCTTTCACATAGAAACTTTAACCTTTGAGCTCGCTTATGCATAAATACTCCATCCAAATGTCCTGTTTCCACTGACCGGATCTCAATAGCTTTCTCGCCCCAGCCCATTATCTGATTGGAATGAATGTAGGCTGTCAAAAGGAATTTCCAAAACTGCATTAAAAACATTAGATGGGCAATAACTCACAGCATCTGTTCACATCTTAACCACAAAAACGACAAACAACTTGAGATAAACAGACAAAGCAAGTCTTACAACTGTTATTCACAGACTGTTTTTTTTTTTTTTGTGGAATCAAATGGTTGTTTCACATTTCTTGACTTTCGTTTCATTTGGGGGGTGTAACTGCTGAAGGAGATAAGGAATGGTTAACCTACCCACAGACGTGGGCATTTCTCCCCATTGGAGCACCACATCCTTAGTTATCCGGCCATAGGTGTTCACGTACACCCCCTCATCCTCATAGCAAACGAGCATTTCCATCCCATCTGTTTTAGGCAAGATGACAATGGCATGAGGAGTGATATTGCCCTGAATCTAGAAGACAAAGAAAGGCCAGGCATTATTCTTCTTAAAAATAAGCAACATCTTCACTAATAATAGCTAAGAATTGCAAAAAAATGTTTCCCCTTTTTCTATTTTCATTCTAGAAGCTGATGTCCTGCTTTGCTTAATTTAATCATCAGCCTGTCACATACTCTGGTAAATACAAACTTAGGCACTAGGTCAAGAATTCCATTTACTTGTTCCTGCAAATAAGAACAGCTCAGGAGCACCTAGTATGTGCCAAGCACTGGGCCCTTTAACTGTACAATTTCTAGCCCTTAGAGCAGCTCCTCATGGGAGATATCTCTGCCTACACGAGGCAACCACATTTCAGAGGGTTGTGTAACCTGACCAAAGCTGCACTAGTATGTGGTGGTAGCATTGGGGTTTGAACACTTGTCTTGTAGACACTGAAAATCATGTGTTTTCCACCTATCTCCAAAACAGATGAAGAGAAGCTGAACTGGATGGAGAAGAGCCCAAAGGGGGCCAGAAGATGGGACCAAAACAGAGTCGTACCAAATGGGCTCTGAGCAGATAACACAGATTGTTTATCTGGGTGCCCAAATAAGAGGAAAATCCAAATCAAGGGCTTGCTGAGAAAGAAATTTAAAGTTACCATGCATTCCAAAGAAGTCTTACTATTGAAATAAGTGTAGATTGACCTGTTCTAGGAAAAGATATGCAGTGCTGCCATGACCCCTGGTTGGGAATGTCATGGCAGTCCAAGGGCTGCAGGGGGATAGGAATGACGGGGTCAAGGGTGGTCGTGGCGAGGCTCCAGCACATGCACATTGAGTCACATGTGTGCACGCACACACGAGGTGAAAGCTGTGATGCAACCATGAATGATGTGTGTGTGTGTGTGATGTACTAAAACAACTTTTTTCAATTGATTTCTTTGGAGTAAAGTGTTTAAACTGTTAAAACACAAATCAGTGACAGATGAAGCCTTGAACTTTCCTAATAAGTAGTTTCTACTGGATGTGAGTCTTGGGATTACATAAGAAGACAATTTACAATGCACCAATCCTACAAAGTGAAGCCCTGTGCAGCACCTGGGTGAAAAAGGTAAAGGGATGAAGAAGTACAAATTGGCAGTTATAAAACAGTCATGGGCTTGTAAATACAGCATGTGGAGAATATAGTCAATAATACTGTAATAAGTTTGCATGGTGCCAGGTGGGTACTGACTTATTGGGAGGAACACTTCATAAGCTATTTAAATGCCTAACCAGTGTTCCGTACACCTGAAACTAATTTAATATTGAATGTCAACTATAATTAGAAAATAAAAAGAACATTAAATAAAATTAAAAGTCATGCTTTAGGCAATGTGCAATATAGTAATAGTAATACTACAATTTGCAGGGCTCTGTGCCAGCTACTTTAGATGTATTACCTCGTTTAATACAGATGACAACCACATGGGATAGGTTCTTTTATCCCCATTTTACAGTTGTGAAAGCTGAGGGCTGGGCAGACTGCCTAATGTGTCCATTACTTCAAAGTGAATACTGGCTAGATCTAGGGTACGTCTGACTCAACTACATGACATGGCCCTTGAGTTGAAAAGAAGAACAAAAATAGCAGAAAAAGGACCATTGGCCTTGTCCTATGTAAAATGAACCAATCTTGCTTCAAAAACCAAAAATAGGAGCTAATCTATTGTGCTCCTGCTCAAAAAACAGAATTTATGCCCTTGATGGAAAAACACCATATGTACGAGGTGGGAACCCCTTAAAACCATTGTGTATTTATCTTTACATGTTTAAACTTCAGTTACGTTCAAAGTATTCTCCATTTGATGCAATACACCTATCGAAACTTTTTTCCCACTGCTCAAAACCGTTTTTGAACTTGTTGATTTTGTTGCTTTTTAGTGCTTCTGCCATTTTTTGTTCCACCTCTTCCACATCGGCAAAACATTACCCATCGAGGACTTTTTTCATCCAGGAAACCAAAAAAAGTCACTTGGGGTGAGACTGGGTGAATAGGGAGGGTGGGGCAAGGGGTCATACCCTTTTTGGTCAAAAGCTGCTGAACACTTAGCATTGTGTGGGCAGGTGCACTCATAAATTACCCATCATGAAATGGGCAAATGCATTGAAAGAGTTAAAAAAAAAATTCACTGAAGCCAAAAGCAGCCTCTTTCAACAACACCAGCTGATATACTGATACAGATGGGTTCCT
Organism: Trachops cirrhosus; assembly: GCA_028533065.1. Lineage (NCBI taxonomy): Eukaryota > Metazoa > Chordata > Mammalia > Chiroptera > Phyllostomidae > Trachops > Trachops cirrhosus. The sequence goes on along the minus strand of CM052539.1, from coordinate 162,467,698 downwards.
AGAGCACTCTCCTAATGCAGGAAAGTCTGTTTTACAATGGGCCCACACTCTAGAAGATAATTCCTGTTTTTTGGGGGTCCCCCTTGTATTTTAATATAAAGTTCAATGAGACAACATGTCCAGTAACTGGCACATAATTGCTATTATGTGTTACTCAGTGCTAAGCAGTCATAAAAGTGAGTTAAATTTACATGTTTTATTTATAAAAGCATTGTCCATTTAGTGAAGGTTGAAAGTCCATCTAGTTTACTCATTAGGAAAAGTAAGACTTCTATTAAAAATGTACAGAAGCAAATCTCTTTTCACATGTAGGTTGTTGGGTAGAGAGCTTCCAGGAACTTACGTGAGATGGTATGTAGATATCATAAGAGTTTCCTGAATCAACATCAATTACATGGAAACCAGTGTGCGAACCAAAAATAACCTTTAATCTTTGTCCTTCTTCTACCGTGAGATCAACAAGCAGTGGCTTGTGCTGAAGATCTGCAAAAGACTTTAATAACCACCCCATGAGTGTACACATCATTCAGAGAGGTCATCTTAACAATTTTTCCTTTAGTCATTGCCTGGCGGAATTTAATGTCTTTCTTAAATAGAAAAACCAGGAAATTTGTCTTTCATTTTTAGGTCAATTCATATTATGGCTCTAAGAAAAGGAGTCTAGCATTCATTTGTGCCCCTTTTTCCACTCCTGGTCCTCCAGGGCAGAGAAGTGGTTTATAGTTGTCAATTTTTGATACTGTCACCATGTATTACAAACTTGGTGCCTTGGTACTACTGATCTTTCCTGTTTATTTCTGGCCTTTTCCCTCTCATGGGACAGCCAGGCCCATGCATGGCTACTACATTTTCAGAGACTGCCTCAGGTGGGCCACCAGGTACACTCTTTGCTAGGTCTGTTCAGGATTAACGGAAGGACAGGGGTAGAACATCACAAGACTTAAGACTCATTTTTTTTACATGAATGTTTACAGCAGCTTTATATGAATAAGTCCTCCAACCCATAAAAAAACCCCACTCTTCAACCTTTTGCAGGTCAATGGTTAAACAAGTTGTGGTATATCCATAGTGTGGAATACTACTCAGCAACGCTAAGGAACAAACTACTGACACATGCAACAACCTGGCTGAATCTTCAGAGAACTATGCTTAGCTGGCTATTTGGGTTTAACTAGAAAGGACAAAAAGAGGAGCTCCAGGTAAGTTTATCTAGGTCGTATGTGTTTGAGTTGGAGCCAAAGCTGCAACATGAATTCACGTGTTCTTCTGTTTCCCTTTGCCACCCTTTTACCTTCATTGGGTCTTGAAGTCTGGGAGAGAATTTGGCAAACCACAAGTGCCTCGCTATAATGCCACTGCCCCTGACAGACCCCCCTCCCTGCATCCATTGCTAACACCATTCTCACAGTATGGGAGGCCCTGGCCTCGTATCCTTGTCCTATGGAAGGGCTTGACCCCTGCTCATTCTAGAATAAGCTCCAATCTTTTTTGTTCAAGTCCTGGCCTTTCCTCTTTCCTGGCCAGCTGTGATCTGCTGAACAAAGCATTTCACACTCTCTCATGCACTTTGGCTAGTAAACTGATGGCAGTGACTTCAGAACTGGAATGGGATCCTGATTGAAAAGCTTTTGTGGAGAGAGATTTTGGCAAAACAGTAGTACCACTTTAGCTTTTAGGAGTGATCCCTTAAGTGCTATTACTAACCTAATGCATTCCAAAAATCTCTCTATAAAAGTGGGGTTGGGAAGGGGAGACCATTTCCATTGATGAATCTATCTTCCAGAGCACATCACAAGTAAGTCCCTAGTACTAAGGGAACAAGAAAAAAGTGGGCAATTCAGACATGAGGATGGGCTCATAATGTTCTCAAGGCAGCTTTTGCTCTCACATGGCATATGTGGGAAGAAAGCGTACATAAAGGGTCAATGAGAAGAATGGTCAAAAGGTAGGGAAAAAGTGAGAACCAATGAGATATGAAGAGAGAGACAGGCAGAGAGAGAGAGAGAGAAAGAATGAACAGAAGTTACATTTACATTGGCTACGGACAGACTGTGTAGCTCTGGACACACTGGAGTGTCCACGAGTGCTGGTCCTTCTGGCATTTGGGGCCAGTTCCACGATCTGGGACAAGGGGACTAGCACATCCCTGCTCTGCTCCTGCTGGAACGTCTCAGCGATCAGTCTAACCATGGTGGGTATAGAGACTCAGACAAAGTAAAAAATAATTAAAAAGCCATCAAAATTGAAGAATGAAGAGAAACTGGGTCACTTTCAGATGTGACTAAATTCAGTTTTCATTTCAGAGAAATCCGACAGCACCAGGGATAGGGAGCGTGAGGTGAGTTTCAGGAACTTCACCTCACAAGGCTTATCAAGATTACAAGATTCAGAGACTCCGCTCAACCTTGCACTTCAGTGCTGCCGTTGGTCTGCCTTTTCCAAACGAAATGTCAGAGAGTGCCCCAGTTAGATGGCTGTGTAATGAATCTCATTGCCTAATATCACAATTAATGATTCACCCAGGAACCATTTCACACTGAATTCCACTTGGGGATGGTGATTCATAGACCTGAAATGGAGGGGTGTGTACTGAAACTTTAATTTGACTAATTTTATAGCATTTATTTATCCTTAGTCTTTACATTTAGAATAATAAACCTAAGCATTTCTATACTTTCAAAAGAGCTTTATTATGTATAGGAATATTAATATTAGTCTATGTGCAAGACAGGCCACTTTGGTAAATGGTAGGAACCACAAATTGAAAAAAGACTAAAACAAGCACTTTTTAGGTAATCACATGCCTGCTTACCTTAAATGCCATGAACTTATGATATGGTTTCGGAGCCCAAGCATATATCTCCACGGCATTCTTTAAGGCAATCACCAAGAATTTGATCCTTTCATATTTAACTGTAACAGAAAAATTATAAGTCAAAAAAGTGTAGGAGACCATTCTGCGTGGCGTGGGCCCAGCTCCCACTCGGAGATGCACAGGACCCACGCCCACGGATAGGTTCTCCTGTGGGAATCAGGCCTGCAATGTGCCTAAGCTGCTTTGAGTCCTGCTTTTTGCTAAAAACTCCCTCACTCTGAACTGAGGACATTTACTGCAAAGCAACTTCCTAAAATCCATGCAAACCCTTCCAAGGATGAGTGTAACTGGTTCAACTGCTTTCACCTTTTCATTTGCAAACATCCTTCTTCTGTGATGTGATTAGCAGCATTGGCTCCTTTGTTTTCTGTAAAAGGTAACCACCTAAAGTGAGTCTGTGCATAGTTAATGTGGACCATCATGTAATGGGCGGAGAAACCCAATAAAGGCCTGTCATGGTGGAGGCCACAGCTCTTGCTCCCCCTTGGGAGAAAAGCCATGCTGTCCCTTTTCCTCCACCAGACTCGGTAGTCTGTGTGAATGTCTCATTTCATCCATAATGACGCAGACACTGTGGGCCGGTGTCTGCATCAAAAAGCATATCAATTTATTCAAGTTTTTGTGTTACTGAATGTGTAAGCCACAATATGCAAATATATGGGGTGAGGCAAAAGTAGGTTCACAGTTGTTCATATGGAAAAATAATTAATAAATAAAAATATAAGAATACACTGTTTTGTGTACTCACAACTGTAAACCTATTTTGTCCCACTACATAGAAAACTGTAACTGAGGGTGATGCAGTTGGTGTGGGAGTTTCTTATGTTGTAGGTACAGATTTAACTACCTTTAGTGTACTTGGTTTGCATAAAACTTGGGGCTTTTTGCTTTATACTGAAGGCTCTTTTCTTCATCTAAAGATGTAACTGGCTTAGGACTTTCTTTAACCACTAGGTCTAGGTGTGAACTATTTATTGTAATAAGAATCTACTTAACATCCCTTAACGTTTCCTTGCCTGGCTTTTAGACCCATCCACATGTAAGTAAGTAGCCGAGAGCTGGTGGAAAAACTAGCAAATGGGTAGAGACATAGAGGCTTCTGTTTGCTTATTATTTAAATTTGAATTTCAATTACTAGAAATTTATAAGGAATTAGTGCCCTTATAAACGAGACCCGAGAAAAAGCTCTCTCCCTTTCTGGTATGTGAGGTTCTAGTGACAAGACAGTGGTCTGGGAACCGGGAAGCGGACCCCCCGCAGGCAGTACATCGGCCAGTAACTTGGTCTTGGTTGGACTTCCCAGTCTTGAGAATTGTGAGAAGTAAATTCCTATTGTTTGTAGGCCACCCAGTCTGTAGTATTGTGTTACAGTAGCCTGAAAAGACTAAGACAGTATGTACGGCATTTTAAATTCCTTACATTTTTTATGCATTATCTGAACAGACAGAATATTCTGTGTTCTAAAGAAATTGGACACTCCAGAATAACACCAAATTCTTGCTCTTTGAGCTCTCTTCCTGTAACATGTCCTTTCTGACTATACATTCTGTCTTTAATATGCTTTCAACTACTTCGTTAGCAATTTATTTCCATATTTCTCAATAACATTCCTATTATGTATTTGTTGGTTTTTTTCAGTTGTAGATATTATCTACTGACTTTGTAGTATGGAACGGATTCAGTTTCTTACAACCATTTCCTCTCTCTAGATCTCTCTTAAACACACATTTCTTCCTCTCCCACACCTTCCACATAGTTAGATTTTAAATTTTTGGTTGATTCAATGATCTGTGTTCAAATTATTATTGCACACAGATGAGGCACATAGTATTCCATAATTATATTTCCTTTTTTGTCTTCCTGTCCTTGTTTTCTATGTATGTATCTCTAAGCACGAGTAAACCACCTTCTGCAAATGCTGTGAATGCCTTCACTACAATCAAACGTGACAGGCAACCTATTGGTAACATTTTATTTTCCTTGAATGCACCTCTTCTGGAGCTCTCCGTTGTTCTACTCCATTTGGATGGATACATACCCTATTGGTTCTGTTTCTCTGGAGAACCCTGGCGAATACAGGTGGATTATAAAATACTGGGTGAAATATCTTTTCCCTCAGAATTTTGAAGCCTTGCTCCATTGCCTTCTAATTTTGTAGTACTGCTGTAAGTCCCAGGCCACCTGATTCTGGGTCTGTTATAGGTAAACTGTTTGTTTATTAATTTACTTATTGACTTATAGTCTGGAAGCTTTAAGGACTGAAATATCATGTTGATATGTCTTGCTGTGCATCTTCTTTTTTCATTCACTGTTCTGGGTACTCAATTCTTTTAATTTGGGATTTCAAGACTTTAGTTATAAAATTTTTCTTATATTCTTTCTTCTATACTTTCTTCCCTTTCCATTTCTTCTTTTCTAAAACTCCTGTTACTTAGATTTTGAACCACTTGGAGGTATTATTTTTTAACCTTCCACATATCCCCCCAATTTTTTTGTTCTACTTTCTAGATTTCTCATCTTTATCTTCCAAAATTTGTTATATTTTTACTCCTGCCAATATATTTTAATTTCCAAGATTTTTTTTTTTTTGCTTTTTGAATGACTTCCCTCAACCTTGCTCCACATTTTTGATAGCCCTTATTGTTCTTTTTATGGAAACAGTTTTTATAGCCTCTCTGAAGTTGTTTCTTTCTTTAAAGTTTTCTTCCACTCCTCATTGTCCTTGGTCCCTCTAAAGTCCTTTCTAAGATTCCTACCTATAAGTGGATTTCCCCATGTCTGATATGGAGGCTCACTAACTGCTGGGCTCTGCTTTAAGAAGTCAGACACCAAGCTTTGTTCATGGCATTTCAAATATTAGTACCTGAACATCTTTTCTTGCTGGTCATTTAGTTTCTCCACAGACAAATCTCTGAAACTCTTGCTTGGGAGTTTAACCATGGTTGCCAACATTTTAGGAGCTAAACAGGGGATGGAGTGTGTGTGTGTCTCCTCACAGTTCAGTATTCCCCGTCATCAAATTGGCCGTGACAACCTTTTGTCTTCTGTTTAACTGGGGAGGGTAGCTCCCTGACTGGCTTCTGGAGGAATCTGCTACTCGTTGACTCTCCAACAATCCTTCTATTTTGGTTCAACTCTGTGATTCTACCTCAGATACACCTGGGGCCTCAGATCTTGGGCCTTTCTGGGTTCTGTTAAGTGACTGGATGGATTTGGATGAACTTACTCAGTGAAAACTTAAAATTCAGCACTTCCTGGTTAGCTAGGTTTGTTTTTAGTCATCCAACTACTCTTGTTCAATTTTGTTGAAATCTTACTTGCTGATTTCTCTTCTGGTCCCTTTGTCCTTGTAGGTTTATGGTACTTTTATTCCTTCATTGTCATTTTAATGGGTGGATATATATATATATTTAAACTGGAGCCTAGGACTTAATTCTGAATGCACTCTTTCAACTTCATTCATTTTTTTTTTGGAAATAATGCAAGTAGACTTACGGTTTCAGCAACATCTTAACTTGGTGCATCATCCATGTACGACAGAAAAAAACTGAATGAAACTTAACTGCATAATTCAGGTTGAGTATGAAAAACAGTTCTATGTCTTGAGACTTACCAACTTTGTAATGTATACAGCCTTCTAAGTCCCCAACGGTGATCCAGCCTTGTTTCTTTTCCACTTCTGGGTCATTGTGTAGTATTCTATTTCTTAACCATGAAAGATAGTAAACGCGTAGCTTATTCTTCTTTCCTGTTGAAACAATAGAGCTTTCATTTCAAGACCCTGTAACAGCTTTTTCTCTCAACCTGCCTCATCTCCATTTTATTTTATCCATTTATTTTCATTTATGTGTGTGTATGAAGGCACATTAACCAGTGTCTCCAGAATTGTCAAAGTATGTCTCTCCCAAATATTATGATTAAAATAGCTCCAATTGTTTTAGACAAATAACTATTTTATTTTTAATATATTGTATTGATTATGCTATTACAGGTATCCCAATTTTTTCACCTTTGCCCCCTTTACCTGGTACCCCCATTCCCTCCCATAGTTCATGTCCCTGGGTCGTGCATATAAGTTCTTTGGCCACTCCATTTCCTATACTGTTCTTAACATTCCCCTGTCTATCTGTGCCTACCAATTTGTGCTTATTAATCCCTGCACCTTTTCCCGAATTCTTCCCATTCCCCCTCCCAGCTAATAACCATCCAAATGATCGCCAATATCTGATTCTGTTCCTGTTCTGCTTATTTGCTTAGTTTGTTTTTTAGATTCAGTTGTTGATAGTTGTGAACTTACTGCCTTTTTAACATTCATAGTTTTGTTCTTCTTTTTCTTATATCCCTCCCTTTAACATTTCATGTAATAAGGGCTAGGTGATGATGAACTCCTTTAACTTTACCTTATCTGGGAAGTACTTTATCTGCCCTTCCATTCTCAATGATTTAGGTCCTTGCTTTTCATCACTTTGAATACATCTGGCCAGTCCCTTCTAGCCTGGGAAATGTCTTTTGAAAAGTCAGCTGACAGTCTTATGGGAACTCCTTTGTAGGTAACTCTCTGCTTTTCTCTTGCTATGCTTAAGATTCTCTCTTTATCTTTAACCTTTGGCATTTTAATTATGATGTATTTTGCTATGATTATCTTTGGGTCCAACTTGTTTGAGATTCTCTGTGCTTCCTGGACTTGTATGTCTATTTCCTTTGCCAAATTAGGGAAGTTTTCTTTCATTATTTTTCCAAATAAGTGGTCAATTTCTTGCTCTTCCTCTTCTCCTTCTGGCATCCCTATGATTCAGATGTTAGTACATTTGGAGATGTCTCAGAAGCTTCTTATTCTATCCTTTTTTTAAAAATTCTTTTTTATTCTTACTGCTCTGACTGAATGCTTTTTTCTTCCTTATGTTCCAAATCATTGATTTTATTCTGGGCTTTATCACCTCCACTGTTGTTTCTCTGTAGATTTTTCTTTATCTCACTTAATGCGACCTGTTGTGCCTGGTTCTTTTTCATACTGTTGCAGTACTCAAAGATTTCTTTGAGCATCCTGATAACCAGTTTTGAACTCTGTATCTGATAAGCTGCTTATCTCTATTTCATTTAGTTCTTTTCCTGCAGTTTTGTTCTGTTCTTTCATTTGAGCCGTATTTCTTTGTCTCCTCAATTTGGCAGTCTCCCTGTGTTTGTTTCTGTGTATTAGGTAGAGCTGCTTTGACTCCCTGTCTTAGTAGTGTGGCCTATTGTAGAAAAGGCACCTGTAATTTTTGTGGGGTGGAGCCTTAGGTAATCACTAGGGTGGGGCAACCTGTTTCACTGCATATGGTTCTGTGTGTGGGAGGGCTCAGAGAGGGGACAAGGCCACTGACCTCTGGAGATTGCCCAGGAGGAAGCTGTCTCCTGGCACTCGCCCTGTTGTCAGTCACCTCACTTTCTCTCCTTCTCCCTTTATGCCACTTGTGCCCTTCCAGCTGTTGTCCTGGTGCTGAATCCCAGAGTAGGTGGGTCTGCATGAGGCTTACATCTATTGTGGGCCTTTAAGAGGAGTCTCTTGAGAATCCTGCAGTTTCTTCTGCCTCAACCACCACTGCCTTAACCACCACTGCCTTTTACAACCAGAAGTTATGGTGACTTATCTTCCTGGTGCTGGAACCCTGGGCTGGGTGGTCTGGTCTGGAGGAGGGATGACTTGATCCCAAGGTATCCCTCCAGATTTTCATCCACCACACATGAATGTGAGACTGCCCATTCCACCACCTCTCTGTGCCCCTTTGTGCCTCTACCCTCCTACCTATCTGGGTGAATGTGGCTTCTTTAAATCCTTGGTTGTCAGGCTTCCATACAGCTCGATTTTCTGACGAATCTGGGTGATATTTGTTTTCTAGTCTAGTTGTAATTTTTGCTATAGTTGTGTGCAGAGGCAAAGTGTGTTTACCTATGCCTCCATCTTGACTGGAAGTCCAAGTAACTATTTTATAATTTGTCTTTGCCTTCAGGTTGTATTTTATTTGAGCATGCTGTTCTTACTCTCTCTTCTTAATACAAAGAGTAGTACACTGCTGCACTTGGTGAGACCTAATTCTTTTTTTGTGTGTTTTATTGTTTATGCTATTACAGTTGCCCCAATTTCTTCCTTCTTCACCCTCCTCTGCCCAGCCCAGCCCTTCTTCCATAGTCAATTCACACACTGTTTTCCATTTCCATAGGTCCTTCATATATGCTCTTTGACTAATCCCTTCACCTTCTTTCAAACGGTTCCCACCTTTCCCCCCACTCTTACCACTGGCAGTCTATTCCATGATTCTATGCCTCTGGTTCTCTTTTGTTCATTTTGTTTATTGGATTCCCCTTATAGGTGAGATCATACGGTATTTGTGTTTTACCAACGGGCTTATTTAGCTTAGCATATTAGATGAGTGGATTAAAAAACTGTGGTACATTTATATAGCAGAATACCATGCAGCAGGAAAAAAGAAGGAATTCCTACCTTTTGTGACAGCATAGATGGAAGTGGAGACTATTATGCTAGGCAAGACCTAATTCTGTAACAGAATGGTGGATCAGAGTTCCAGAATATTCCAGATCTCCATACATGAAGGAGTGTTGACAACTGGATCTTTTATTATACTTAGGTGTGACTGCCTTCCCCATACCTTCTAACCTAACAGCACATGTTAATGGAGAGCCTCTTGTTTACCTTCTCTATTACTTTAAAGATGATAGCTGGTAGTAGTTTTAGTTTACCTGGTTAACAAAAAGGAATTTGTAAAGGAACAAGAGAAACAAGTTCAATGAAGGTAATCTGAGCTTAGAAGATAACACTGGATGTATTTACGATGCAGAGATCATAGAAAGAAATACCAAACAAAAAACGGAAGAAAAAAATAGGTGAGTACTTGGAAAAAACCTTAAAAATTCCCTTTGGTAATGTGATCCTGGAATAAAGACTTTTTAGTACGATAAAAAAAATCTTAAAAATATTCAAAAGTATACAATGAGCAAACTTTAAGATACTCCACGAGATCATCTGTGTTCCAGATGAGAAAATATCTCTTGGGGTGGCTGTTTCTAAGTGTTCAGAAATTTAGGCCTGTGGGTTTTACATCTTGGATACTTATTTTCCTTTGATTTCTCTTAGGTGTCAAAAGATGTTTTATATTTTACAGATGTAATATTTACCAGAAGAAAATTCATTAAAGCAATCATACACTGCATTTCACAGGAGAGTGCATTCATGACTTAAATTAAGGCAATCACTGTGCAGTTACTATTTCCTTTTGTAATCAAGAGCCTGGAGTACGTATTGATCACAGTAGCTAGGAGAGCCAGTGCTTCCCTCTTTCTATGCCAACACAGACCCAAAGGAAATTTGAGAATCTTTGGCTCCTATGTTCATCTTCTTCTTTCCCCACCTATGCCTCATGAGAAGAGTAAATGCCTATACTTCTAAAAATGGGAATGTGCCACTCAATATGTAATGGAGCCTGGACGAGAAAGTGAATTTCCCGGTATTGTTTCCACTTTTGGTAGGTGACTAGCAGAGGCATACTTTTAAATTTGACTTAGTAGTGTAGTAATCAAGAAAGCAATTAACCAGATCAAAGGACTACACTGAATTAAACTCAAATGATAATATAAGAAGAATTTCTTGGTTAATGGTTATGTGGGGAGAATATGAAAATGAATCTGTGAGCATTCAGTGGAAGGGTAAAAGGAAGAGGGAGCTGTGGCATCAAGTGAAGGTTATTTCAAAATAGAAGTACAGCTGAAGAATTAAACTTTGTTTATGGTTCAGTGCAGTATCGCTGCATGGTCTCTGCTAAACAATGGCTGCATGAAGAACCACGGTTTTCAAACCTGGCTGCACACTGGAAACACTTCAGGAGCTATGAATGCAATGGATGCCTGAGCCCGAGGGATTCTGACCCCTGGTTTGGGGTGGAGGCTAGACTTTCCATATCTCCTCACTTTTGTCTCCATCTTTTTTAAAGCTCTTTTTGGGAACCAGAAAGCTTCAGAGTGCAGCAGTAACGATTCCCACAGTCAAATCTCTTTGCAGACTCAGTCACCCAGTGGGCCAGCTGCACTTGCTAAAATATCAGTGGACTCTAAGCTAGAGCAGTTCTTATGAGAAAAGGGACCAGAGAAATTTCTGCTTACAAAATTTCCCACTCCCAGAAGCCTACATTTTGATCTTCCCCCTCTGAGAGTAGATGGCAACAACGGGAGTGCAAACACCTTGAAAACACACTTGCTGAGTCCTGATGGTGGGTAATGGCCCACAGAGATAAGCCTTTGTGGTATGTCCCTGTCTAATTTAGATTTCAAGTGAGAGAGACTTACCTTTAGAGGTCAGAATTGCCAGAGTTACAAAATGCTGGTGATCTCACTCTGGCTATACTGCTATAATTTATTGGGCTCGTTGTTAGCTGGGGAAGGGCAGAACTTACTGTTCAGAAATGAGGTGATCACCTTTCCTATCTGTGCAGACCTGGAGGCCTTGGTCACCCTAGTAACATACCTGATATTGTCACGAGGACATTCAGTCCCTCGAGCACATCCATCTGCTGAAATCGCCTCCGATTGATCAGGTTATAGACTTTGCCTTGCCCACTTCGGTCCAAAAGCATCAGGCCATTTTCAGTTCCCACCAGGAGGTTTACACCTGCAAATTTAAGAAGCACCTCAAGACTGACTTTGTATGGGCTTTAACCTGCACCTGGGGTCCCTGTAAAACCTAAGAAATGGTGCCTTGTAAATATAAACTAATGGGCAAGTAGGTACTATAGCTGGGAGTGCAGAAGTGGAAGCTCTGACATAGTAATTAAATTACTGTCTCTTTGGTAATGAAATTAGTTTTAATTTATGAAGTGGTAGCAGCATTTATTACATCTAGCCATTTACTACCTAGTATAAAGAGTCCGTCTCCAGAGGAGCCTTAGGCACAGCTGTGAAACTCCCACAGTTTGCTTTTGTTCCTTCCCTCTAATTCCCTTTCTCAGCTCTCTAAATCCCAATTCAAGATTTCCCCAAGGCTCACCGCCACCTTACGCATACAGTGATTTCTATCTTATCCACTTCCAACACACAACAGTGCCTCATAGCCATACCCCCTGGAAGTAAAAACCCTTCCTCCTCCTCACACCACAGCTTAATCTATGTCCTAAGGTTCTGTTCCCTGTTATGATATGACAAAATAATTCAAGCAAAGGTGTTAATAGCCTGAGAATCACAGAAATATTGACTGTAAGGAACTTCTTAGGTATTTAAATCTAGCCCAGCCCACCTTCCATACAGTAATCCCTATTAGAAAGCTCTGGCAGGTATGCAGTCTTGTCTGGATAGCTACAATACTAAGAACTCATCCGTAGGCAAATCACTGCCCCCACGCAACACACAGCACACACATATACACTGAGAGGTCCACTGTGCAATGTGCTATATTCATGAACAGGTAACTTTCCAGTTTCTCTTACTTGTTGTATGTCTGTCTTCCGAGGAACATCAATGTCTGCTCTTTCATCTACATATTCAGTACTAAACATGCCCAGCTTGTTGTTTGCTATCTCTTCTCCAGAGGACAGAGCCTTACTTCTCTCCCTCATGCCTCCCATGAAATGGTTTTTGGGCTTCACACTCTTTACCACTAACATCTGAAATACCTTTGTCTCTATAAAATTGTGGTGCCCTAACCAGGCTTGGCACTTTAGATGGGTACAGAGATGGGCCATGTTTTCCTTGATCTGTCGAAGATATTTATAGTAACACCAACCAGGGCTTTGATAGAATCTCAACATGCCTACACTGAGTCTGAGGCCAGCTAAAACCTGCAGATCATTTTCACAAGAACTACAGGTTGATGTCTTGAACTAAAAGAGAAGGTTCATCATCCATTGTTCTTTACAAGTTTTATCTTGCTATTACTACTGGCCTTCAGCGATTCACTAAAATATGCTGGACTAATTTTCCAGCTGTGAAATAGAGTTAACGACATTATTCCCCTCATCAGATTTGTAGGGATCACAAAAAGCGGGGCACATTACTCAGTGCTGGGCACGTTGGTGGTAGCTAGGTCTGCTGTTGGCTTGAGTCCACTACTTACATAAGATGGTTCTGAATCTCATTTTGTGATCCTGAGAATTAGGCTATCCGTTCCTGTGACATATAAAACTGCTCTTTATTGCTCCTGAGGCCAAGATAGCCCAAGGTCAGGTCTCTGACCCCCATGATTCCCACACAGTTCTTCTGATGGGAAGATCCACAGGCTTTAAATGTTTGAGGGCCAATTCATTACTGAGTAGCAGAGAGCACCAACTTACCCCACAGAGCTGCACAAAGTATTTCTGAATTGAATCGTTTCTTGTATTTTCTGATTTCCGGTGTGTCACTATGAGGCCGAATGTTGGTTGGGTTTACGTTTACCACTGAAATCTTTCTTGCTTCATTGAGTTTGGCTTGCTCTTGCCTAAGAAGTTCGCTAGTAAACAGAGCTTTGAGAAAAAGAATCAGAGAAGTCAGCAGCACTTTAAAAAGTAGCCAATGGAGTCATGGAGAAGCAACTTCAAAACACAACGATTTCTTCTTGTTTAGTGTACATTACAGCAAAGGCAAAGAAACTCTGAAACTTTACATTTTTTTAGTAGAATAAAGTATAAGTCACTCATAGAAGCAGTGTTTTACCCATTAGTAAAGCAGGCTTATGGGCACCACTTGAGTAGTTTAGGAACTTGATAATCATCTCACAAAATTAAATACACCACCCTCACCTCCCATCATATATGCAGGAAAGAGTTACTTTTTCAAATTCCATGTAATCAACTGACAAATTGGCCTAAGTCTGACGATTAGTGAGTTGCAGAAGTCTAGAAAGCAAGACTCTCCTCGAAAGCAGCCAGACTTCTGCAGTAGGAAGCACACACCTAGAACTCAACACAACTCAACACGCACTTATTAAGTGTCTACTGCGTGCACAGCATTGTACCCAGAAATTGCTTTTGAGAAATATGTGCTAAATTTGGAGATCTCTGATGAACGGGTTTTCCTAGGGCCCCTGGAAACTTTTGGATTCCTATCAGAAATGAAATTAAATAAATTTTAAAAAAGGGAAGAAAAAAACTTAAGAATTCTACAAAAGTAATAATTAAAAATAAAAATCTTCCTTTTAAGACAGGGCCTAAGGAGTAAATGGCTTAACCACAGAACTAGTTAATGATAGATTTTTTTATCAAGTGATACTAGAAAGGAAAGCCAAGCTATTTCTAAAATACCAGGGCCATCTTACTTACCTGTAGCTGATGATTCTTCATCCTCTTCATCTTCATCAGTGGGAGATGTCTGGTATACTCTGGGGTCCACAAAGGGGGTGAAGGATGCTTTAGTGCTGCTCCCCATGCCATACTAACCAAAAAGCAGGAAGATAAGAGCACATTAATAAATACTACAGCAACAAATAATGCTAACAGTACTTTGTTTGGGCTTTAAAATAATTATAGACTCTTGAATCTGTCCAGATGTTCGCAGTCTAACCCCCTGGTCAAAGTGCATGCCTCTCTCCCCAGCTTCTCCTGGTATTTGTTACTCGCTAGCCATTGTGCCTTTGCAGGGTTTCATTATCAGACTGCCAGAGTTACAGTGAATAAATTACATTTTGGACCATATGTGGCCCCTTACTATCTGGTAAGATGACTGGTGAGAGAGCTCACCTCTTCCTTGAAGTAAAAACAATCTCATATTGACCAACTGTCCTTAAGATAAGCTGGCGCAGTTGGCAATAAACTAAGTAAGCATGTCTTCACAGTTGTACTTGGCTTGAGCACACGGTCAACCAAAGGCTCTCTCTTGGGGACTTAGGCCCTTCCACACTGGCCTTGTGATGCAGGTGGATTGGTATTGGCTCAAGAAGCCTTACAATCTTTAGTTCAGGGACAATTTCATGCAGGAATCAAAGATTTTTTCTTAGCATGATAGTACCCTTAAAAAGATACTTACATTCACATGCCTTGCTTGGGGACTTTCTGAAAATACCAGGTTTGCAGGCAATGCACCTTGAGGACTTACTTAAAAAATAAATCTGAAGGGCTTGGGAAGCACCATGAAGACATGAAGTCAGAACTAGACTATGGAACTGTAAGCTCAAATATCAGACTTCATGTGATGATACTCCATGTTTGAGTTTCAGCAGAAGGAGCTTCAATAACCATCTCTCCACTTTGTCTGTCTTCTCCATTCCTTCTCCTATTTCAAGTTCTTTTAATATCACAAACAGACCTGCACTCAACATAAGAAGCACCTCTTTCTTTTTGTATAAATGTCTTCAACTACCTTTTTAGTTGTATTTTTAGGTTTTTACTTAAAAATATAACCAATGTCCCAAGATCCCTAAACACATAAGAAGAAAACCACAAAGACTGCACCTGATTTAATTCAAGGTTTCCCTTCCACCTTATAAAATCAAGACCACTTCATCCTCTGTAAGGTAGGACTCCCCTCCCAAATAGAGCACTTTCACATCCATGTGGTCCTTTGATCTTTAGAAGGCGTCTGTGAATATGCCTCTATGTTCTTTTCCTTCAGGTGAACAAAGCTTGTTTACTCTATAACTTTACAATCCAAAGTATGGATCACAAGAAATTAGTGCACAACATTAAAAACAACAGTGCACACACTTTCTTTATGAACCCATGTAGGGAGGGCCTAACTGTGGTTCATAGGACTACTCGTGAAATATGACCAAGGGCTGGGAGCTCCTCTTATCGGTCAGTGTGGTCAATGACATCTACACGCACTACCTAACATACCAGGTCTGTTGAGGCTTTTTTCCAGGACCTTCTCCATCTAGGAAAGATAATGTCCCATTTCTCTCTTTCTCATGCAATTTAGTTTCCAAAGTATCTATTTGGAGTTTGAGAACATATTGATTTATTGATTTTTATTTTTTATGAGTCATTTCAACCTCATTTCATGTAAGTCAAACTTAGTTTGACTAAATTTTTGTAAATATGAACCTCAACTATTGGCCCTGGAATCACTATAGTCTGAAGTTCCTACCAATGGCTGGACAGGAAGGAAGTCCCAATACTGGTCTTTGCTCTGTCAAAGACCAGCCTTGTGCCTTGGGCAGGCTCTTAGTCTCTGTGAACCTCATGTGTAAAATCAGGTGTTGGTCCAGATGATATCTGAGAACTTTTCACTGCTCTGCTTCTATGGTTTCCTCTAGCTGAGGACATGCATAAATAACTATATAATAGAAGACAACCAAAAACATTTCTGGGAGCTCAGCAAAGACTCATTCTTGAAGAGAGAAGGGTTTCAGAATCCCCTGAAAGAGAGCAGAGCTGTCATGGCTGCTGCCCAGCACCTACTTCAGTCCCGGAGTCCATTTCCTGGGGATGGGTGGAGACTCGTCCCAGGCCCTCGGTCGGGGTCCCAGCTGGGGAATGACTCTGCTGCACCAGGTCTGGGAGATTGATGTGGCCGGCGAAGCCATTGCTGTCACTGTGGCCAGATCGCTTCTTCTCTCCTGATGTCTGGGGGGAGCAAACACATGGGGGCATCAGAGGGGGAAGCAAAGGCTACAGAGTGACCTCACCCCTCACACAGCACAGGCGAAGCTGTCTCCACATCCACTCACTGGAGTGTGGGAAGATTCCATTCATATGTCTACTTTACCTAAGAAAATAGGAAAGAAGTTAAGCTTTGCTAATATTTAGTATATGGACTGACCCTGAGGTCTGATGCTGCTGTAGGAGGCACAGTCCGGGGTCACACAGAATGTGGGGGTTCACTGTGGGAAGACAGGAATGCTGCAGGTGCGGGGCTGGGTGGGGCCTGCATTTGCAAGTATTTGAGTGTGTGTTCCTGTGCACACACATCAGTTGACGGAATTTGCGGATCATGTTACTAGGTTATAATGACACAGACCCACAAAACAGACACATGCTCTAAAGTATTGCTGAAAAGAGGCAGTGGGATAGGATGATACTAATAATCCATGCGCATGTGTACACCAAGAAAATGCAGGATGATACCCAACTCACAGGGTTCTTTGGCAGTCATGAAGTCAAAACAATGATTAACCGTATCTGACAGGAATTACAAAAAAAAAAAAATCACTAACCTTCCCCTCCCAAAAAACCAAAAAAACCAAAAACCCAAAAACATGATGAAGATCCAAAGATTACTTGAAAATATGGATTTACAATCTACTACCACTAATGTTGAATTCCTCAGAAGCAGCTATGGTGCCTTGTGATAGCATCCAGTAGAAAAAAAAAATGAAGCCACCATGACTAGTAAAGTATTTGAAATACCATTCATGTATCTCTTTTAAATGCTCTTTAAAGGTATTTTCTAATGTATACAATATGTTACTGCAGTAGGACAAATGTAGGATTTGTAAATAAATACACTGTCTTCTGTGGCACACTCTAACATTTTTACTGATAGAATTGCTTGACCCAACACACTGTAAATCACTGCTTGGGAGAGCAAAGCCTCCTTCCTAAACCCCCAGGGACAAAATACAGGATTGAAGGATAACTGTGCTCCCTAAAAGCCAATGCCCACCCCACTGTAGTCCTGGCTAACACTGCGCTTTTTAATTTAACACTCATGTGACTAGCTCACTGAGGGCTCTTAGAGCAGACTTGAATTGGTAATGACTCCTTTCCTTTTTCTTTCACTCGTTTACCCAACATTTTTGAAGCCTACTAAATGTGAGGCATTTTGCTGAACATGCAGGAATCAGCCAGGAACAAGGTAGATGCGTTCCCTGCCTTGTTTGGGGCTGGCTGCCATGGGCAAGCGTTCATGCTGTTTCTGTGGCCACCTCACCAGACTGGCTTCTTTCCAGAAACTGTCCTGTTTTTGTAACTCCAGTTCTGCACCTGCCTCTAGCCGGAAGGGAAAGGAGGTGCTTTTTTTTTTTTTTAAATTTTCTTTTTCTTTTTTGTTTTTTTGCAAGACAAGCAGACTCCCAAGTTCCAGAAGGGATGTATGTAACTGATGTTTCTAGGAAGCTTGAGAAGTAACTGTAAAGCCTTAGTGACCTCTGTATGTTTTGTCAACATGCTTCTGGCCTATAATGTATCCCAGAGAGGCATTTTCTGGATTCATTTTGCCACAGGGCTCATCTGAACATTACACCAGCTAATGACATTTTGGGGGTTCCATACTAATGTATTTTATTGTCCCTCTCTTATGTGTACCGGGCAGATTCTCTGTTTTTCTAACTTCTGTTCAGATACTTAAAAGCTTTTGAACATTTCCCCCAACTTTCCAGGACCATAAATCACACCTTATCTCTCTAGAGTTCTGCAATCTCTCCTCTATCAGCAGTATTCTGCCTCAAGTCAAAAACTGATGCAGACACAGTGGTTCTCTTAGGCCTGAGGAGGCTCATGAAGGGGAATGGCCCAGACAGGGAGAAGCTTGAAGGAACCCAGCAATGACCCCTGAATCTTCCCACTTCTGGGTCATCACCCTTTTGTTCAATCAACCAGCACCTGCTTAGATTTAAATATCTTCTGTGTGCCAGGCATTCTGCTGGGAATATAAAAATAAGTGAACAGTAGCCCTACCCCCTAGGACCTTATTAACAGAACCCCTCAGATCTCTATAATCTTCATGCCCTCACCATTTCCACAGGGGTAGGCACTAAGATGGTCTAACACATGCCTGGGACCATGCTAAACACTCTATGTTTATATCCTCCCAATAAAACCATGGGTTAGCTTCTCATTTTATAGATGGAAAACTTCAATGTAAAAAGTTCAATTAACTTGCCCCAACTGACACAGGTTTCCAAGTGGTGAAA
This sequence comes from Trachops cirrhosus, assembly GCA_028533065.1. Classification (NCBI taxonomy): domain Eukaryota; kingdom Metazoa; phylum Chordata; class Mammalia; order Chiroptera; family Phyllostomidae; genus Trachops; species Trachops cirrhosus. Next base: position 162,449,015 of record CM052539.1, on the reverse strand, counting down.
TCAGGGTTTGAACCAGGGCTGTCTGGTGGCAAAGCCCAGGTGCTCTGGGTGGCTGCTGTACCAGGTAGCTCTGCTCTCAGGTGATTGGGCCAGGAGTGGACACCTGAGCCAAGGAGGATCAGGTTCCCACTGGAATTTACTATTAGGCCTGAGAAATATTGGTCAATCTCTGCTGGACAGCTGAACTGGGATGTGGGATGCAATAGGGGTTCTGGGGGATGAGAGCACGTGCATGTGGGGAAAGAGAAAGCTGGTCTGTGGAGACACAACACAGGAGACGTGTGGAGGAAACAGCGAGGGAGCCGGAGATGTGCATGTGAGAATCTGCCTGAGCTCCTGATCACTTTTCGGTGCCTGCATAGCCCTGCATGGGGTCCCAACCCGCTCTCTGCCTTTGGTGTCCTTTGATGAAATACCTCTGAATCTTTATTCCCCATCTCTGACACCTACTCCACTTTTGTCCTTAAGCTGTTTAATATGGGTTCTTTTTCCTATTACTTAGAAACAATAGAGGCTTCATGATGATAAGCTAGTGTTCTGGTTCACTGAGGTGGACAGACCCTGGAGAGGCTTCAAGGAGAAAGGGAAGGCTGAGTCAGACCCACACTGGCTGCTAGGTGAAGAATGGGCAGCGGTGGGGAAGGGAGAACAGTTCTTCCAGCAGATGGGCCCTGTGGACAAAGAGGCAGACGACAGCTGGTGTGGTGTGTTCTAGAACTAGAGTAAAGAGTGGTCTGGTGGGGCCATATGGTAGTGAAAGTAGAAGCACAGGGGCAGGGGAATGCACAGTAAGGGCTAATTTGTGCACTGGACAAGATCACAGCAAGGGAGACAGTATGTTCCTGTAGAACCGGCTAGTACATTCCCATAAGAATGATGAGTTGAGCAAGCACTCCTTGATGCTCATCTCAGGGACTAAACTAATAGCACCTTATAAACTAAGTTCTATTACAATAAGTTTTTCTATTTTCTTATATATTGTCAGAGATATACTTTAATTTGCATTTTTTTTTTTTACTATATGAGGTCTGTCCAGAAAAAGTCCATCCATTGTTAATATAACAAGAATAATTTGTGCAAAATTGGTGTAACCTGGCAGCCATGGAGAGTGGACTGGAATGTGCATTTGTGAACAACGATGATTTCACTGTATTAGTCAGGTGGGGGTGGCAGACACCATTGAGTGAGCGTGTCTACTGTGTGGCCATCGCATTCAAAATGACAGAATGAGTAGAGCAATGAATCTCCATTAACTTTTGCATTAAACTTGAGTGTTCCTCCATGGAAACAATTTGGATGATTCAGGAGGCCACAGGTATGGGCAACTGGTGATCGGCAGCTTTATTATGACAATGTGCCCACTCATGCATCACATCTTGTGCAGAATTTTTTTGAAAAACATCAAATCATCCAGGTGACTCAGCCTTTCGACAGCCCGGATTTGGCACCCTGCTACCTCTGACATTTCCCAAAACTAAAATCACCTTTGAAAGGGAAGAGATTTCAGACCATTGATGAGATTCAGGAAAATACAATGGGGCAGCTGATGACAACTGGCAGAACTGTGTGAGGTGCCAAGGTGCCTACTTTGATGGAGACTGAGGCGTCCTTGTCCTGTGTGCAATGTTTCTTGTATCTTGTATCTTCTTCAATAAATGTCTCCATTTGACATAGTACCTGGCTGCATACTTTCTGGACAGACCTCGTATACACTTTTAATGGATTTCAAATTAAGTTTTGCTATTTTAAAAGTCCACATTTTGGAAAGGTAGAATTAAAAAATTGAGAGGATAAAGAGCCCTGGCCGAGTAGCTCAGTTGGTTAGAGCATCATCCTGACATGCCAAGGTTGTGGGGTTGATCCCAGGTCAGGGCACATACAAGAGTCAATCAATGAATGTATAAATAAGTGGAACAAATTGATGTTTCTCTCCCCCCTTCCCTTCCTTCCTTGCTCTCTCTCTCTCAAATCAATTAATAAAAAGTAAAAAAAAAAAATTGAGAGGATAAAAAGATTTCAGAGCCCCCAACAGATCTAATTCATATGATAAAGTGGTGAATCCTAGTTTCAAAGTGATTGTGGTCATAGAATATTGGAGTGCTTTAAATAACATGCAGCCATTTGGATGTGGCTGCCAATTGAACTGAGAATGTGGCTACAATATCTACTTCCAGGTATTCACTCTGTTGTAAAGAATCAAGCAAATTTTAAACCACATTAGAAATCAGGATCCTTTTATTTGGAGTCAGGGAGTAACTCACTCCAGAACTTTTCCCCTCATGTTTTCCCAGGTGGCAAGCCATGGTGATAGAAGCCCTCCACACATGTGTTGGAATTGTCCGTTCACCACACTGGGAGATTTATATACCGGCACTGTCCAATGTCAACTGCAGCAGCCAGGTTCATTTTTCACTTCAGGCCTGCGTGAGAGGGCTCTTTAAAGTCTACTTAAAAGATTCGGCAAGGCCATAAAATGAAATTCTAACAAGTTGCTTTGTGAACTACTCTTCCGGTTTTAGCTCTACTGCCAATTATTTCTTCAATGGCTTTATTCATCCTAAAACTACTGTTCCTTACTTTCTCATAAAGTGAGATGACCCTGACTTTTTGGAGAGCAAAGCCTGCTATTAGGGTCTCCCAGTATGTCCCAGCTGAGGAGGGAGAATGACAGATGATAAATGTTTATGTTTCAGAGTGGGGAGTAATAACACGTAAAAAAAGAGCTCAACTCTATGGAGAGAATGAAATAAAAGAGACAGCATGTATTAAATGCTTACATGTCTTAACTCATTTAATCCTCCCAATCATGTGATGAGTCATATGCTATTATTTATGAAAATTTATACATGATAAAAAAGATGCAGGGAGAGAGGTCAAATAACTTTTGCCCAATGTCATCAGCCATTACTCTCTTTCCCAGAAAAGACCTGGGGTCAAACTTGCATGATAACAATGATGTGAAAAAGAAGAAAAGAAGAATTATAATTTGTCCTTAATTTCAATGTATGGTTAGATTTTGTTTGCTTGTTTGTTTTGTTGACAGTAACCAGAGGGGCGTGTGGAAATAATGGGGGAAAGAAGGGAAAGGGTCATCAAAGAACATGTACAAAGCCAAAGATTAGGGATGGGAGGTGGGGGTGGGTGGGGCAGGGGAAAGTGGTGGTGGGAAAATGGAGACAACTGTATTTGAACATTAATAAAAAATGATAGAAAATAAAAATATTATAATTTGTCATGATGCTTCTGGTTAGCACAGATTCTGCATGGTGAAGGGACAGGTGAAAGGAAACATGTGGACCCCCCCCCAAATGAAATGATGCTCCCAGAGTTAAAAAAAAAATCAAAGTGCTAAGGTACATGCTTCTTTGTTCTTTCACCAATACAGCTTAATAGTCTTAAATGTTGATTTAACTAGATAAGATGTTCTTGGAACTACCAAGCATTTTCTACATAAAATCCAGAAGGATAAAACTATGAGGGGACAAGGCATAACAAAGCCAAAGATGCTATTCAGAGCAAAACATCTGGGTTTGTCAGTTTTATATCCTCAGGCTCAAGTTCCATATTCTGATTTGCATAGCTCCTACGAAACAATTTGGACTAATGGAATTAAGTCACACTATGAAAGCTTAGAAGTATACAGGAAAGAAGGCGGTGGACAATTAAAATCACTCAACCATTTAAAAAAACACAAGCCCCCTACCCCCATATTTAATATACATGCCACAAGTATTCTCTGTGAAAACTCTAATATAAAAACCAATTAAGAAATGCACTTCCCCTCCACAGATTTTATACCAACTTACCTCTCTTATCATCAAGGTTCCTTCTCTTGAAATACTGCCACTGAACGCGTCGGCGTGAGAGGTCTCCAGCCCGTGTGAGCCGACCATTCCCACGTTGTACTGCTCCGCGCCCCCGGGAGCGCCCGTTGGTCTGAGATGGAAAAGGACAATCTTCATGATCATGCATGTTGAGGGAACGCTGTTTCCTGTCCATGTTCATTTTTTTTATTGTGGTATGACATACATAACATAAAATTTACCATTTTAACCATTTTTCAGTATCCAGTCCACTGGCCTTCCGTACATCCCACATTCATTGTTAATGTCGCCCTGATGCCTGAACTGGCATCCCACTTTGTCAACGTCCCCTCTCAACCTGCTTTCCACCCAGCAGCCAGAGTGAGGGCCTGGGCTCTGCATGATCTCCCCGCCCTCCCTGCCCCTTCTGTGACCGGCAGGCACCCTGGCCTGCGTTTTTGCATTGCAGTTCTCTCTGCTGGGAAGGCTTCCTCCCACCCGGCTCTTGGCTCTCATGAATCTGATTTCACCGTAAATGATACTTAGTCTGAGAAGCCTTTATCACTACCCATCTATGTCTTATCCCACCGGACCCTCTCCTTTCTCTACCCTTCTTCTGTTATGCTTATCACAATTGGCAGTTCTCTTTTTGACCTTTTTTTTAACATTCTTCTTGTCTCTCATTACGACATACACTCATGAGGAAAGAGTCCTTGTCCCTTTGCTTAGCCCTGTACAGGCAGCACAGAGTTAGCACAGAGTAGAAGTGCAAAAATCAATTGTTTGAACAATGGGTTTTACACTAGTTCTAAGGAGGAAATACCAATTAAGGGCATCAGTCAATGAGGCCGTTTAACTCAGTCTTCAGTTCTTTTTTAAAGCAATGTAATCATCCCACACTGTGGCATATTTGTTTCCAGTGTGTTTCTTGCTCTCGTGTTTAATATATAATGGAGAAGGTGACAGGAGCTCGACACTGGCCCTGACAGTGGAGGCTGACGTTTTCTGTGTGTCCTGCGGTCTGGGAAAGCAGCACCAGGCAGGCGGCGCGGCTCACCCGCGGGGTAGGTTTCTGTTTTCAGCGCTGTGCGGACTGCGTGCTACTTCCGCCGCTGCCTCGCTTTGAAAGTGCTTTTTTTTTTTTTTTTTAAATAGGAAAGGTATCAACGTTTGTTTCTCTCATGAGGTGTATTAACAATATCTTCTACCATTTTGTTCTTTTAATTGTTTCTTAAACATTTTAGAAACATCTCTGGTTACTTGGATCCTATCAAAGTCCAAGTACTTGATGAAAGAGTCAATCCAAGAAGCAAGAAACACTCCAGACTTATGACATCTCTGGGACAGAGACGATGTCTGTCAGGGATTTTTATCCAAAACAGACGAAAAGATGAGTCCAGACCAAAATAAAATGTGTAGCAAGACACTTACATCACAACGACTAAATTAGAGCAGTGAATTGAATGATTAAAATATGGGTTAGAACTGGTAAGTTTGGGAAGAGTTCCAAAGAAGCACTTTTCAATATTTCATTCCCAGAAAGGAGCTATTAACAGCATTTCAGAGGCATGGGAGAAGAAATTGGTGCAATGAATTCCTGACACACTGCTACATCAATAAATCAGACTAGTTCTCAAAACTAGGATTTCTTCACCCATGTATTCAAAATTTTATGTTGTGTTTTTTTTAGTTGACTTACATTCTTATTTGGGACAAGATGGTATGAAACAATGAAGGAGTTATCAAGAGCTAAAGCCTCCTAGGAGGGAGCCACTTTTTCTCCATCACATGGGCATTCTTGGCCACCGTTGGGGACTAGAGTGTCAGTGGTCACCTCTGTATAATTGAGTTGTCTTTCACTAGTAAAGAGTCCCACGGGAGTTCAAAGATCAAAGGTATTTTGGCTCCACTTAACTGCTTTATCCTGACAATATTTTGATTCTACCCAAACATTTTAATCAGAAATATATCAATATGGATGAATTTTCATAAAAAGTATTTTCTAAATCTAATTCCATGATGATAATTTCTTGATTAATTTTCCACATATCTCAGTAAAATTCTTCCCCAATTTTTTCATTTTCAGGGTTATTTTACTAAAATTATCACCAGTGGTCCTGATTATTTTCTATATAAGTTTTATAATAAAGATTTGATACACCAATTCATGATTTTTTGTCCATGTCATCCACCAAGGGCTCTGTGGTCACTACTTCTACCAAATCCAATTTTTTCTGAATCAGTTTTAAAGGTGTACATTTTATTAAGAAGATTTGTCAATTTTTAATCAATAGTAAGTTTTACAGTGTACAGTGTGAGCCACTGCCAGTTTCACCTCTTGCTGAATGTTTTTACTGAGATTATTTTTTTGCAGGGTCAGTTTTTATATCAATTTTATGAGCCAGAACTACTTCATCTATGATAAATTTTTATAGTGAGGAGTTTGGGTTATTTTGAGGTTTTTCAAAAAATGGTATTTCTACTAATAATACTCCTTGTAAATTGAATGAAATATAATCTGTATTTCTTCCTTAGTCAATTTTCCTCTAAAATGGTGGGCAAATTCTCTTCAATAGTTTCAGGTTGTTCTATGTGTAGGTCTGGTATGTTGCACTGTGAATATTTTATACATATTTGTTTATTCTGTGTATCTCATATTAATTGCTCAGACCATTAATTTTTTTGCTTATTATATAGTATGATATAAAGTAGTTGCTTTTGGTTATGGAAAAGTCCCATAAATTTCTGCATGTTCCAAATCACGTCTCTCCGTGTTTCATTTTAAACGGCTAAATGAATGCCACACTTCATGTTTCAGGGATTGCAGAACGATTTCAAATCATGGAAGAGGACTTCTTGCTCTACCCATCACTGATCACTCCCCTCTGTGCCTTACTTTCCTGGCTCTTGAGAGACAAATTTTCCTTGGATGTCCTTTAACCTCTCTGTCCCTGTATGGTTCTTTTATGGCTTAGCGCTCAGCACTCTGACATGTCAATCTTTATCAACTCTTTGGACGTTCATTTATTCATTCATTCACTTACTTATTAAAAGTTTATTGTCTGATACACATTGTGTTAGATAACTAGAAAAAATATTTAAAATGTAAGACATAATTCTCCAGTTCTAGAGGATTGTAATCTCATGGAGGTTGAGAGACTAACACGGGACACAAAGTAATGGGCAAAGACACAATAATTATGTAGTGATATGGCATTTCTAATTTAGTGACACAGCTGAATAGAAGAGCAGAGGGACAATGGTAATTGGAAATCATTTCTTCTCCTCCTCCTCCTCCTTCTTCCTTTGTTTTCACAATCCCTCCCGCTGTACTGGCTCTCTCTTATGACTAACAATCATTGTAAGATCTCTCCTCTCTCTCATTTCATTAAATCGTTTTCCTTGACCTTAACCTGTACTTATTACTAACACTTACATTTCTCTCTTTTTCTTAGATAGAAACAATGTAAATTTTTAAATAAAAACAATCCCATAGCATTTATTGTCATCTGGTAATAACATAAGGATAATCAAAGCTATATGAATAAAACTTTAAGAACTATTCCCAACAAAGAACAATTAAAAAACACAAACTATATTTCTTCTCAATAATTTCTCAGTTCATTAGTCACGTCTAGTTGGAGACACATTGGAGCAGAGCAATACTGTCTCCTTTGTAGCGTGATCAGACCTAGTTGTTTTCTTGACTTTCTTTTAGAGTGAATCTCCTCACTCTATGAGGTTCACGTACTCATCAAAACCAATGATACAGCCCTCTAGGTGCATATCCACTTGCTCATAAAGCCACTCCTGAATCCGAGATCTGTTTTGCAAGTATCCAAAGATGTCGTTGATGGCCGCACAATCACCTTCTGCACTTTTTGGCCCTGGCCATGGTGCGCCATGGTGGAAGCTGACAAAGACCACACTAAGCCATGCGCTACCTCCAAAAGCTACTTCTATAATAAAGAACTGGAAGCAGAAGTCTAAATTTCTCTCTATTCTTAAAATTCTTCTTGTGAACTATGATTCAGTCCTCAAATGGTTGCTTCCTATACTTGAATTCAAGCACCTCAGGAAACACTTTAAATCATTTCTTAGCTGGCAAATTCAATGATTATTCTTTGATTCTTGTAGTGTTTGGCCTCTTGCCTGTGTCTGTGATTACTAATCATCCCACTCCATCCTTCACTCTCCTCTAGCTCTTAAGATGCAACTTTTCTCTTCATTTCCATTACTCTTACTCTTCATTCCCTATCTGTTTTCTTCATGGGCTCTTCTTAAATGCTACCAATACCCAGGATTCTACTTCACTGTACATTGCCTTTGGGAATGCTCTTATCTACAACCATTTATAATCATCACCCATGGGTAGAATAACCCTAAATTAATATATCCAATATTGTTACTCAGAAACTCATTTACTCAACTTCCTGTTGGTATTTCCACTTAGCTGTCTGCAGGCTTCTCCAGCTCCATGTAGGTGTGTAGTAGTTGGCTATACCATCTAGGTGTGTGTAAGTGCACTGCATGAAGTTTACACAGTGAAATCGCCTAATGCTGCATTTCCCCATTGTGAAGCAGTGCATGACTATACATAAAAATATCGATAGATATGTGTGTGTACGTGGGTTAATATGCACACATACATATCCTTGCTCTGTCAGTCGAGGGGGCCTAAAATAAATGATACTCCAGTAGCAATGAGCACACCTAGTGCCCAAGTCTTGGTTTCTAATATCATTTTTAATAAAAGAAACCAGGACTCCTTGGAGAAATAGTTGAAATCAGGATTAGAAGAGGGAATATAGAAGATGAGCCTGGAAAATCTTACAGTGTCTGAAACTAAGAAAGTGCTTGATGGGGAATGTCAGGCAATGGTACACAAGAGCTTCCCGTGGTCACAGCTGGAACCATTTGGGCCACAAAATGAAGAAGTCATAATCCAAAGTATAAAATAAATATCCATCAGTCAATATTGATATAAATGATCAAGTCAATTAATAAATGGAGGGGAAAGACCAATCTCCTATGCAGAATTCCAAATATATTGTGGCAGATATTCCACCTAAAAGAGGGGGAACATAACTGCTCCTTACGTGCAGCTGTGTGCACAGTGGCTGTCTTGCAAAGAGTACAGTAAGGAAAGGAGGGGAAAGTCACTTTATGCTGGAGAAACCTGACAATCACTACCTCAGCTAGATGATCAAGGTCAACGTCAACAATGATAAGTCATGTTGACAGTATATATACACCCTTGACATGATGTGATAAAAATGACATGTTATGTTACCTTCCTCCTCCTAACCACAGCCTTAGTCTAATCATGAAATTGACACCAGACTAATTCCAATAGAGGAGCATTCTATAATATACCTAATAAGTACTCCTCAAAAGTGCTAAGTTCATGAGTAACAGGGGAAGTGTAAGAAACTGGCACAGCCAAGAGCAGTCCAAGGAGGCGTGGCTACTAAATAACTAAGGGAAATGTGGTATCCTGAATGGGATCCTGGAACAGGGAAAGGTAATTAGGTAAAAAAGTAAAGAAATCTGCATATGGACTTTAGTTATTGTATCAATATTAGTTCCTTAATTGTAACATACATACCATACACTGTAAGACCATAAGGAAAACTGTGTGCAGGGGGTGGGGGGAGTAACATGGGAATTCTCTGTACTGTCTGCTCAATTCTTCTGTAAATCTAAAACTTCTAAAAGAACTGATTAATAAAAGATTTTTAAAAAGGCAATGATTAAAAAAATACTAAGGCTAAAACAACTATAACATTTTATAGTTAAATAATCCTTAGTTGCAAAATTATTTTTCTGATACAGAGTCTGGATAGGAAATGCTGATTGTCAAATTCCTATAAAGACTGTAAAAAACAAAACACCTCCACTGATTAGAAGTAAACTACAGGAAATTTACTGTAATTAGGCCACAGGTTTAAAACAATACTTTCCTCTAATTGGATTTGTCAAAGTGTTCCTGCAAGTATTGATTTAATGCAATTCAATACACATTTACTGAACACCTGCCACATGAAAGGCCCTTGGTTTGGCCTTAGGTAGTAAATATAAAAGCTGAGGAAAACATGGATTCTGAAACTAAAGAGGTTAGCATCCAGAAAAGTGTTAAAACATAACACAAATATTCAAATTAAGACAGGATGTAGTGACCATGGGGGGCAAAGAGAGAGGTCATTTCAGGAAAGAAACAACATTGACAGCCTGCCAGGCATTTGTAAGGACTGATGAGGTTAGTTCGGCTGGAGCATACGCTGGGACAATCATGGGCCCCAGGGATGGAAAGGGCTATAGGACAGTGGGGATACAGCATGACCTGAGTCCCACTACCACACACTAGCAGGGCCAGAACCTGAACAATGGACTGGAGGGCAGAGGCAGCAACTGCAGGTCTGGGGAGAAATACCATCATCCCCAAGGTGGACATGGGGGTCAGGACCATGGCTTTCTAGTGAAAATTGAAAGGAAGGGACATGAAGGTATGTGACTTTTGTTGTCCAGAATGCATTTTGTGATGCTGTACAAAATTCCGTGACTATGGTAGCAACAGATATCCCTACTGATCCGGGCCAGGCCTCACATGTGCTGTTCTGATATGAAAGCAGGCCTCTTTAACTTGCTTCATATGATGCAAGTCAACTTACACACCTTTCCTTCCATCCTCCTAGTCTACAGAGCTTTAATGTTTTCTGATGATAAAAATAGCATGCTCATCATAAAATGGTTGGATATATAGAAAATTAAAAGCCCTTAGAGTTGCATCATCCAGAGGTGACCATTATTATAATTTTGCTCTATTTCCCTCCCCCCAACTCATTTTACTATGTATGAGTCACTGGGTACAACTGATTAGTTAGGGAACATAATCTTCATTATGTGTACTCTTATAGGCTATGCCTTATGCTATAAACATGAAACCAACACTGGACATAGAAAAAGGTGTTGCTTTGCACCCTGGGATCTGCCACTGCTTGTCTGAATGGCTGGGCTCCACTTCTGAGAAGCTATTTTGTGTGCACTATATGGTAGTGACCTATGTTGTGATATATTTTTATTTCTTGCTCTAAAAATACACAGCACAAAATGTAAAGGTTTACCTTAACAACAGAAAATGAAAGTGATAAGAATGTATATAAGAAGCACTCTAACTCTAAAATACCCAATCCTAAAGAAATAATTGTTTTATAATGAATTTTTTAACATGTGAACTTAGGCATACAACTATCATGCTGTAGTAGAACAGACTGTATATATTTTAAATTAAAAATGCATATTTTGACCAAATTAGGATATACACACATTTGTATCCTACTTTTTCTGAGTATGTCTCATTTACAATTAAATATTTTAAATGTTATTTCATGGATGACCATTTCAATCTGTCTAAAATATACCAATTCTTCAAGAGCCATGTTAGGCTGTGCCTCCATTTTAAGCATCAAGGACAGTCCACTTATTATATCTCAGGAGTGGTAATAGATCCTCTGAATTGCTTTACCAAATCATCTTGCTGAAATGACTTCTCTCAAGCATAACACCCATTGCATTACTCCCCAGCTCAGGACATCTTCAGTGGTTCCCCAATGATCAAGTGCACGCTTCTTGTGTGGGCTCACTACTCTAGACATCCCCCCTCATACATCCCGCATTCCCACCAAACTCAATCTTCTGGGCCTTTAGTTCACCCCTTCCCCCTATATCTAATATTACTCCATGTTCTTTTCTACCTTGATGACACTTACACATGTGCATGTCCTTCCTCTGGACCAGGCTCTAAACCCCTTGAAGCCTGGACTTGCAATTTCAGTTTAGCAAAACTAAATGTAAACCAAAGTTGGTTCAATGAGAACCAACTCTATTCGAGATGCCATGCGAGATGTTTAGAGTAGAGAGATGAGTAAGGCACAGTCCGCATCCTCAGGGATCTCATAGCCCAGAGAGGGAGACAACATGTAACAAATATCCCAATTTGAGGCACTACAGGAATACACTCAAGACACAGTGGTGGCACAGAGAATACAGGCTCCACTTGCGTAGGCTGGGTCGTGCACAGGTGATTTCTAAAGGGACAGGAGAGCCTCGGAGAGCACAGCAGAAGTGCAGCAAGGTCTATGCAGGCAATTTTAGAAAGGTGGGTGTTTCTGTAATAGGCGTAAGATGGATTTGCCTTTAGAGGTGGGGGGTGACACCGATAACAGGCTTGTAAAATTTGGCTTAAAAGCCAAATGCAATTGAATATCCCTTCCAAGGCTGTCTTTGGTTATTCTACCAAATATTTATTTTCCTCTGGAATTTTCCATGTGTAATTTGGTTTCTTTCCAACTAGAACATAAACTTTTGGAAGGCAGAATTGAGGTGTGTACTTTTTGAATGTGTCAATACCCTCAGTGTGGTGTCTGATATATATGAAAGCTTTACCAACTTCTCAAATTCATTATCACCCTCATGCTGATCATTGTACACTCAGTGCTTAAACTGAATTCAAAACATCTGTTAGGAAAATTAACCAGTGCTGAGTCAAGACAAAAACCAAGAGGGCCAGCATATTTTACAGAAACATCCTGGATTAGTGACTTTGCTTCTTAAAACAATTTTATTTGCTGTTAAAAAAAAGCAATTTAATGAAATTTGTTTCATAATGTCATATTTTAGCATATTTATGGTTGTCAATAACTGGGTAATCAACAATAAAATAACAAGAATGGATTTTCAGCTGCAGAAATTGGACTTGCCTCTCAGAATTGCTTGTATGTAGTGATCATTAATCAACGGGTGACATTCCCTGCAGACTGGCTAGCCCTGTGTCTCTAATCCCTGCTGGAGAGGACAGTAATCTATGGCCTGAAACGGCATCTTCTCTACAGGAAGTGAATGGGTGTGATGACTAATGCCAGTAGCTGAGCCAAAGGCATGGAGGTGAATGAGAAATGAAGCTGGAAAACTTAGCATCATTCTGTCAAAGGTACAGCAAACCAGAGGAGCTCCTATGTTTCTTTGGGGGAGGAAATGAGAAATGTCCATGAGTGGGATTGTACGAACATGTTTGTTAGAACTGGGGAAGCAAACAGAGAGAAGGAGGGATTCTTTCCTAAAATCTAGTCCAATGAGAAAAAGAAAAAGTAAGCCTCTCCTTCATTTAGAAAAGTAATGGGTATAAATACAATGGGAATTATAGGTAGGTATAAATATAGATATAAATATCTGAAAAGAAGCCTGAAAAGAGACTGACAGAATGTATATGGCAAAGTCACAGGCCACAAAAATAGGATCACATAAAAGAGACAATAAAGAAGATGAAATAGAGACTCATGAGGGTTAGATTTAAGTCAAACACTCAGAAATCTCCTGCAGAATTATCTGACTCCTGATTCTTTTTCTGGGATGCTACCCCACACTGCAACATGCACTCCTCCTTATTTAGTGGTGACAGTAGTGATTGTTAATTTTAACCCTGAAATGTCATTGCCCATCATTTTACTCCTTCAGTTCTGGGGGACAGGCATGTGTCAAACAGTCTGCCTGTCAACATGATTTGCCTTGGAAATGACAAGAACCAAGAAAGCATCACCACCAAGACAATCCAGCAACAGTGCCTAGATAAAGCACATGCAAACGTAGACACAATGTGTATTCTAAGCAACTGTGTCTTTGGAGAGGGGTAGTCATAGAACTATATACGCTCTAATAAAAATTTTAACCCCAAAAGTCAATTGATCCTGCCAGAAACTCATAAACAATCTTATAAGCTGTCCTCTTACATCAGTCTGGGTATGTCACTGACAGCCACCGTCCCGTCATGGGTCTCGCTCTCTCCATCTTCTTCCTCTTCATCACTACTTTCTGACTCCTCGCTGGAGGAGGAGTAATCAGTCACTTTCTTCAGCGGGCGGTTTGTTTCTTCAATCCGGAGTTCTCGTAGCTCTTTGGCTAATGCCGTCAGATCCTACAAAATAAAAGTTTGTTCAGCATACATGAATTGTAGATATGACCAAAGTGACATCTTTCAGCAAGTCAGTGCTCCAGCGTAAGCAACAAGAAAAAAGCTCTATATAGAATTGTTACAAACATAGTTACTGCATGGAACTAAGGAAACGATGTTTGTAGCGTGTAGAAACTAGAAAAGATGAAGTAAATTTAAACTTTGTTCAAAACCAATTGCTAGACTGAGACTGTCCAGTTCTGAATACACATATGTATATATGTGTATGTGCACTGTATGTGTACACATATATACAACATTGGGTTCTCGCTTTATTTTGGGAAGGTGAAGTTGGTCACCCTCAGGTTAGTGGGAAAATGCATGGGATTAGAAATTGTTCCCCAGTATTGTGGGACTCCTGCCCAAGCCACAGGCATGGCCTTTCTGCTGTTATGATTGCTACTGTACCAACATCTAGCATCAGTCACAGAACAGAGCAATTCCCAAGATTCCAGCTACAACAATGACTCATTTGGTGTGTCATCATTCCCTGGAGAGCAGGGGCATCACATCAAATAATGGCCCACCCAACCCAAGGCCCAGCGCCACTGAAATTTATAGCCACAGAGCTGAGTTAATCAAGAGAAACAAAGAAACAAAAAAAAGTTCTCTTCCAGAATGGTAGGTGTTTCATTTACTTTTGGTTTAAATTTCAGTCACCTGGCAAAAACCCTGGCGAGGACTACTGAAATGAATGTGCAAACACCAATAGGAAGAGATAATTTTTCAGTTTTCCATGAGTATGATGAAACCTTTAGCCTGATGGATGTGATGATGTGGTATTTAATCACCAGGCATACTGCAGGCAGTGTGCTGAATATCTGACTACCTTTTATTTGACATGCTTTCCGAGCAATGTAGAGGGAAGCATTTTCTGCAAAAGCACGGCCGCTCTGATTTGCATGGGTTCAGCTGCCCATGGCACACAGCATGCAAATGAGGAAAAAGCAATCTGACATCGGTCTTACCATTTCTCCCTATATTAGTGACCCATGTGGGAATCAGAACATTCGGCGAGAGACGGGATTAGGGAGAAAGAAACTCATGAAAGATACTAAATCCCAGTTTTCTTATGGCCATATTCTCTCTTTATTTCAATCCAGAAATGGACTTGTCTAATTCACCTGATGCAGGATTATAGCAAATGTAGGTGATCTACATGATGTTTGAAAATCCATCCTAACTGGTTAGGAAAAAATGTGATTAATGCATATGATTAAATTAAAATTTGATTTTGAGAAGACCACAGATTGTCATGTTTCTTTACTGTTAACCTGTATGCCAGGCATTCTTATACCAGTTAAAGCTAGGAGAGGAAATACTTCAGGTATTTTATTTGGTCTAGAAGTTAGGAAGTTCAAGGTGTTAAATGAAGGAGTCATTTCTTTCTAATTTCATAGAAACCAAAGGGAAAGCAATAATGACTTTTAAATTTGTTGTGAAGTCACTTGAAGTCCTAGGAAAAGAGATAATTTTGAAAATTAAAATTGTACATTTTTCACCCAAATATGCTCTCGGGGCTTTTACGCATGTGTGCATAGGCGGGCACGTGTACACAGGGCCCTAGGCTTGGTGCACACCTTTGCTGCATTAATGGAAATGAAAGTAGAACTGTTACATATTCAAAAGACCCAAAGGTATTTAAATATAATGTATATCATTAAAGAAGAGAAAAATTACCACATGGAATTTTATGCAAATTTATTTCTGGTTTCTTGTCAATGGGCCAAAATAGGAAAAGTTAATATTTGAACTCCTGCTTTTTATTTTCTATTTCCTCTTGACAATTGTTTATCTTTATGAAATTGAGAGCAAAGTGAAGGGTATGCTAAAGTTGAGTACCCTGGGAAAATATAGCCTCAATCCTTGTTAAGGTTATGAATGAAAAAGGATATTATAATCCTCCAAAGCACTAAAATAATAACAAATTGGAGAAATTTAGTTTGTATTTTCCTTCCATATGCTAGAATCATGTTAAGCCTCATCAAATAATATAACTAGTACTTAAAATGTTACTGGCCATTAAAAATACATTTTATTATGATTTAAAGAGAGAATATGGTTTAAAATAGTTTATTTCTAATGTTAGTAGTTCTGAGCAAAATATAATAATATTAGCTATGATTTATTTAAATGAATAATACATTTTCCCCATGGGTTGGTTTTCTTATCTCTGACACCTCAAAAGAAGACAAAGGAGATTTAAAAAAAATAATTAGAAATAGTTAGCTGGTCCAAAGTCCATTGATTTAAAGAAACCCTAACTTGTTAAAATTATCTAAACTTTTCCAAACACTGTATTTAGGAACACTTTAAAGTTCTGACTGACTTTATAATTTTGTTTTTCTGCATTAAATTTTTTGTTTCTGCATTATTAAAAAACTATCTTTACTGAAACATTAAAAATAATTGCAAATTCTTTTTAAGCTTAATTGGTAACAGCTTGGAGGGTGAAACATAGATGAAAATCCCTAGGTAACAAAAATAAGTTATTCAACAGTAATAACCCCAGTCTAAAAAAAGTAATCTTCCATTGCCAATAGTCAATGTATTTTGCCGAAGTTTTGCTTCTTATCCATCCACTCTGGAAAAATGTACGATACCAGGGTTATAGGAAATAGGCATGATCTAACAGGGACACCACTGGGTTCAGATCCTTTCTCAGATGTTTTATTCTCTGACAGTACCAATTTTCTCCGTATAATGAGTTTTTGTGGTAATTTATTGCTTGACTGTCTCAAGCCTGAAGCTAAAAGGTTTTAAAACAGGGGAAAAGTGCTATTTAGCATAAAAATATCTGAAAGTGTATAACTATAAAAGAAATACGGCAAAATGGTAAGATTTTTTGACTATAGAGCAAATGCGAAGATATTTAAGAGGCCCTTACTCAACAGTTTCTTGGATACAACATTTTTTAGAATCAAGTTGATATAATTTTTCATTCAAAAAGACTTATTTAATCTGACAATTATAAATACCTTGCCTAAAAGGATGCTCTTTTAAGAAATAGTATCGTTTATTCAAATTTTAGTTCAATTTTTTAACTATTAAAATGATAAAGATTTAAAAGCTGGTCTTTTCTTTACATACTAATTTTTTCCCCTTTTTTAAGAAATCTAAAGCTATAGCCTTGGGGAAGTTACTTCACTTCAGTGTCGTCACCTAGTTACTACTCAAGTCTTCCAAACTGGATGCTCTCTGGAATTTTTCAGATTCCTACATACTAATGGAAAAATAGTGGTAAAGCCAGCGTTTGCTTGTGCCATGACACTCACGCCATATATTTCACTGTGCTAACCTATAAAGAACATTTATTTTCAAAGGTTGTGTGAAACAATCACAGATTATATGCTGTACAATCTCACATTCCATTGGAAAGCAAGTGCCAAATTAATGGACACTCCCCCAGATGGATTTTTTATGAAAAATCAAACCATGAATCTAGCAACAAGTTTTTGAAAGAGTTTTAAGACTTTTCATTTCAATCCTGGATTGTCTAAATGTCAAGTCAGTTCCTGGAGAGAGAATCCTTATCAAAACCGAAATGGAGGCGGGAGGAAGGTTGGAGTCACGGTTCTCAGCTGTGGCACTACTGCCATTTGCGGCTGGACGGTCCCCTCCGGTTGCTCTCCTGCGCACTGTGGGATGTCTAGGAGCAGCCTTGCTCTACCCACAAGAGGACAACAGCACTTTTCCCACTTCTGTGTTGGGACAACCAAAACTGCCTCCAGACTTAGCCGAATGTTACCTAAGTGGAGGGAGGGAAAGGAAGGAATTGTCCCTGGTTGGGGACCACTGAGCTAGGCAGAAGCAAGTCATTCTGTATTGTTAGCAATTCGGGCAGTGATACTCGAGGAGGGGGCAGGCGGGTGGAAGATTTTTTTTAACCACACGTGGCCTGAGAGATTTTGGTAAGCAGCTCCCACCCCTACCCAATTACTTATGTCTCTACTGTCCCCTCTCATCTCTGTCCAGTGTGCTAGAGTGTACCAAAATGCACCAATTTTTAAATCTTAAAATATCCTGGTTAACCAGATGAAATCTCTGAGAAACCTTTCCCTCATGACAGCCACCTCCACGCCAATTTCTGGACTCACGAGATTTCCCTTGAGTTGTGCACATACACAACCATTTTATCGGGTTCTCTTTCTTCAAGTCTTTGAGAGGAAATCGATGAAAACTGTGATAACCCCTGCCCTTCTCGCCGATATGAGGGAAAGGAGCGAGGCTGCGGCGCAGAGCAATTACGTAAGTGCCCCTTTTCCGTTCTCTAAGTGCCATCCCCACACTGTAGACATGTAGTCTCATTCTTTTATAAGCAAGGATCCCTTCACCGTGAAAATTACTTTCAAAACCACCCTGAGTTTTGAGGCAGTCAGAATGCTGAAAAAGGGAGGCTTTTGGGTAAAGATCAGAGGCATAGAAACATGCTTCCCCCACCTGCCAAAATAGCCTATGCCTCTGGCCCAAACCTTAATGAGGACAATGTCTTGGCTTTGCATAGCATTTCATACTTCAGAAATGCTCTCACACACATGATCTTGAGTGACCCTAAACAATCCCGTGAGCAAGGCAGCACAGGGGTTTTCATCCCCGTTTCACAGATGAGAAAACTGTGGCCCAGAGAGTTTGTAGACCCGTGCCGGACAGCTCCTTATTGGGGGAGCCAGAATTTGAATGCAGCTTGTTGACCCCAGAGCCAGTGTTTGTTTTCATATTATTTCACAAAAATAGTGCTCAGCAGAGCCACAGCCTTAAAGCCACAATGGTAGTCTTCAGATTCCATGCAGTTAGGACTCTTTGCAAGACCTGTCTCTTAAAAACAAAAAACAAACAACAACAACAAAACACTCTGCTGCATTCATGCAGGTCTGACAAACAGCAGTAAGGCGGTCATCCTTCTTAGCAAGCTACTTAAGATCGACAAAGCCATATATTTTTCTAATGGAAAAATGTCTCCATGAATAAGGAAATAAAGTCACTTAACTGGCCAGTGTTCATTAACTAAAGTTGATGTTGTTGCTGATGCTGTAGTTAATGTCCCACAAAATTAATCTAACAATACCCAGTAACTCTTTGTTCATAAATCACACACTATAAATTTGGAGTGCCCTAGAATGATTTCTCTTTTCTTTGTTAGTAAAACTACCATCCTCTAGCAAGTATGGCGAGCACAGGTTAAAAAGCTCAGGTTTGCAACTGGAAGATACTGGAAGGAGAAACCCTGCCAATAACAAAGCACTAATGCTTATTTTTTGGCCAGACTGGCACATTAGAAAAGTGACTTTTTGAGCTAGAGGAAGATCTCTGGAGCTTTATACTGGTGTCTAAGGGTCTTAGATGGACTTCTGTTGAAGGGGTTCTCCACCCAACAGATCACTCCAAATGAGTGAACTTTAAATCTGCGATCCAGTTGGCCACTTCTCTGAATGTCAGCATCAGAAAACAGTTTTATATTTATATTTTGTAAAAGTATGACCAAAGAAAGGTAATACTAACCTCATCTATAGCTTTCTTATAGCTCTGACATAAGAAGAATCCAATCCATAAGAATCCACAGGAAAGAAAAAGCCAGAAGAAAGGCAGCCAGTTAGATACAAAATGGGAATTGTTAGTACACAACCAGTAAGTGCAGAAGGGCAAAGAGAACCTCAGCCCAGAACGGTGCAAACCCCCTTCATGATTACTCTCATTATACTCCTTTACTTTAAAATGCAGTCAACAGAGTCAACCAGAAAGGTATCACATTTATTTCATAGAATAGATTCTCAAAAAATTTCAGTGGACAGTAACTTTTCCCAAAACAATTTCTAACTTCCAAATTCCAGCCTCTGTGCTCTTCTTTCCTTGCTTAAGGCTACCCGGGTTCTCTCGAGCCACAGCAGTGCAGCTAGAATTCATGGTACCAGGCCCCCTGTCAGACCAGGCCTATCAGGTTTTGGTCCTGAAAATATAGTCCCAGAGGCATGAAAAGCAGCAGCAGAAAATTGTAATATTAATTCATATGGAAAATCATATGGGGAAAGGGAAGAATTGACAAGAGAAACCCATAGAAAGTGCCCAAATCTCATTAACTGCAAATTTCAATGATCTTTTTGCCAAAGAGGCTGAGTAAAAATTATGGAATGATACGAGTTATTTGCTAATGATCACCATATCCTTAAAGGCAGATAAGTAATCCAAGATCAGTTCTTTTCTCATCAGGTATAACTTTGTTCTGGATGCTTCCTTCTTATTAATCTCAATAATTTTTATTTCATAGTCACAAGTGTATCCCCGACTAGTTTATCCATTGGTTCTCTGGTAACTGAAAAGTTTAAAACTCTTAGAGGGAAAAGCACTCACAGCTGGTCGACTAGGTCGGGTTATGTCCCTGGATTCCTCTGGCTTCGCCTTGGAAGGCTCATGGGGAAGCACAGGTGATCCTTCCGACTTGCTGTTGGCTAGAGGACAAAGCAGAGGGCCAGGAAAGATAATGACCGTCAAAAAGCGCTGGCTCGCGTTCAGGAGTTCTGTGGTGAGTCATTCTTCAGGATTACTCAGCTGACCCATTCTCTTAGGTACATCCTCATGCAAATCCATGAAAAAAACAGTAAATGTCAGGCAAACTAAATCAGACAAACACATTTAGGCTTATAACCTGCGAGCCACAAAATTAAGTAAATTTATATTTGAACCAAGGCAACAAAAGTGCCCACCACTGTGGGCTGAGCCACCGATGCCAGAAGAATACATACAGCCAGCCACAGGCCGGCGATACCCCGGGTCAGACACAGGGGCACCGCGTGTTGGACACCAGCCTTTTCAAAATGGACATGCAGCGATTTTTAGTTATTTAAAATCGTAAAAAGATTTAGAAGGAAATTATGATTGTGTCTAGTGAAAAGGTTAATAAAAGTGTGTTAATATTTATCAAATTACACTTTAAAAAGTCTTGGTCTTTCTTACTTGGAGGCAAAATTATCTTTTGAAGAAGGTTATTCAGAAAGAGTAAATTTAGATTAGCTAGAAACAATGTGTTGTCGTGTATAATTAGCTGGACATATTAATGTTTTTCACAAGCATCCTCATTAATAAAAACTGAACAATGATGAATGACTTGAATTAAATGGTTAGAGGCTAATTTTCCCCTCTCTAATAAGAATAACCAGAGGAGTTAAATATATTTTTAAGTCAAAATTTTATTTCTTCTCAAGTATATGTATTCTACATTGGTTTTTATTGAATTTCACTTTGAAAAATAACTGGTACTATGAACTATATTCAGAATGCAAAAAAGGGACTAACGGAAAGAGGATACTTGGGGGCATAGGAATATCCCACCATGGAAGTGGAAATTCAGTGACTGATAAGTGACTATATTTTCAAATAGGACCAATATTTTGTGATCTCCCTGGAAAACATTAGCATCTGCGATTAGAAAGAATTTAGTGCACACCAGATGCCACTGGAAATGGTGGCCCACTCCTCTAAGGATGTTGAGCAGTTAAGCGTCTCTTCAGAATCACACAGTGGTGGCCATGCCAGGAGCAGATGTCAAAGAAGCCAGGAAGCAGCCTGATTCCCTGCTCATGGCTCTCCTTGCCGGGCCACGTTGTCAGGGAGAGGTAAGGGGAAGCTGTACCTCGCACTCTAGTCCGTTCGCTGGACCCTGCTTGAGATCCAGGCTGAGAGCCACCTTGGGAGCTGGGCTGGGAGCTGGGGGTGCTGGAGCTGGACGAACTGCCACTGCTGGTCCTCTGCAAAGGGCTCTCCAAGACGGGCTCAGTTCTTCTGAGGTCAGGGTTGCTGCAAGGATGGCAGAGCACAATGACTACACTCTCAAGACTTTGCCCTTAGTAGACATAGGTATAGTCCAGTCAGTCCCATCTCAGTGAGAAGGGATAAAGAGAATGCTTATTGACCTTGAACTAAATTGGTCAATGGAAATGATAGCCATGCCACCCTCTGTGGAGCTCCTGGCCAGATCACTATCTGGAGGGAATCAACTCTTGACTCAACTCTTGGGCCATCACACTTCATGTATTGATATGGGATCTGAAATGGTGAATCTTCAAAGGAGGCTTTCCTTTAAACCATTTATCCTGTGCTCATTGTAAAAAACTGGAAAAATATTCAAAGATAAAAATAAGTAAGCAACACATACAATCTCTAAACTAAGAGATATTCAACTGTATTTTAATATTTGGTATATCATCTTCCAGTCTTTTTTCTTTTGTGTATATGGAAGCATACTGTATATTCAGTTTCACATATTGCTTCCCCCCTTTAGCACTGCATTGTGAGTGGCTTCTTGTGCTTCTAAAAACAATATGAGATATCATTTCACACCCATCAGAATGACTATCATCAATAAATCAACAAACAACAAGTGCTGGTGAGGATGTGGAGAGCGGGGAACACTTCTGTGCTGTTGGTGAGAATGCAGACTGGTGCAGCCACTGTGGAAAGCAGTAAGGAGATACCACAAAAAATAAAAAATGGATCTGCCTTTTGACCCAGAATTCCTTCTGAGAATATATCAGAAGGAACCAAAAACACTAATTCAAAAGAACATAAGCACCCTTTTGTTCATTGCAATCACAAGATATGGAAGCATCAATAGATGAATGGATAAAACAACTATGGGACATTTACACAATGGAATACTACTCAGCATAAAAAAAGAGGAAATTTTTTACCCTTTGCGACAGTATGGATGGACATCGATAAACTTATGCTAAGTGATGTAAGCCAGTCAGAGAAAGACAAATACCATATGATTTCACTCATATGTGGACTCTAATGAACAAACTGAACTAACAAGCAAAATACAGACAGACTCATAGATAGAGAGCAGGGTGACAGCTAAGGAGAGGGCAGGTTAGGGGTATGTCAATGTACACCAGTATTATCAGTCTTCACTGCAGTGTATGTGATGGTCCATCTTACTGAATTCTCACCACATGCTTTATTATCAGCAGTTTGGTAATTTTTAAGAAATTTCATATCCTGTTATTTTAATGCAGTTTAAAATGTTACTACTGAGATACATTAATTTTTACTCACATTTATTTGCCATTTATAATTCCTCTTCAGTGAACTGCCTAATCAATTACTTTGGTTGTATAGCTAGTAGGTGTATCTGCATTTTTTAATTTCTTGCAGGAAGCCTTTATATACTTTGGATATTATTAAAGGGAAGTGTGTTTTCAAATAATGATTATTAAGTGCTAACTCAAGGACAAATTAGCTTTTTGGTAGGCTACTAGCCCTATTATTTAACTAAATCTTCTGGTATTATTTGTCTTTATGTTGTTCCTGCTCTCCAAATTGTAGTATTTATTCGCTCACTCTGTTGGTTTTCATCAGGCACTGGCCCAGGCATTTGAGATATGATAGTGAACAAGACACAGCCATGCCCTCTGCCAGCTTAGCCGGACACACAGAGACACCTGTATTCACGTGTTGCCTGGAGTGAGCACAGGGCAATATGGGCGCACAGAGCACCTCCTGGGCCACCGTCAGGGACTGTGGAAGCTTTACCGGAAGAGGAGACATCTAAGCGGTGGTGGTGGGAGGCAACTGCTCAGGTTTTTAGGACTTCATTATAAAAATAAGCAGCATTCTTAAGGTTTCTACAAAGCTCTTCCTTTGTAATTTATAACTCACAGACCTTTTCATTTTTTTCTTAACATAATGCTGGGCACAGATAATACAGTGACCCGTGACTCAAAGCTCAAATCTACTGTCATCCCACTGCTAAAAGGAATCATGTCACATCAACCCCTTTCATGTTCCCAACGTCCTCAGTCCCGCAAACAACACTTCCATCTCTGCTAAAAGTGCAGATTTCAATGCCGTGAGACATCATGCTAAAATGTAATTTTATGCTTTCATTTTGTTCTACGCATTTCAAGAGTTTATCGATTGCACACCGGGAACTCTGTCC
>CM052539.1:162322326-162425175 GCA_028533065.1 Trachops cirrhosus | reverse complement strand
TTGCAGACTAGTCTGCCCCAAACCTCTCTGACACACTTGCAGACTAGTCTGCCCCAAACCTCTCTGACACACTTGCAGACTAGTCTGCCCCAAACCTCTCTGACACACTTGCAGACTAGTCTGCCCCAAACCTCTCTGACACACTTGTAGACGAGTCTGCCCAAAACCCGGCCATGAAATGGCATCCTTATAGCAGCAACTAAACCAAATAATATCTTTTTGAAAACATAAAAAACTTGCTTTGTAGTAACATATCTGCCAAAAAAATTGATAGTTATAAAAATTCTTAAATTTTGGGTTATTGGAAAACATGGCTGGAGGCCCTGGGAAACACTCTTTGTAAAAATAAATGTCTTCATAATTTATTAATTTTGATCACATAAATGCAAAACTGATGACAAATTTATCTTTTAAGTTATTATAGTAAAGGAGTTGTTAAGCTGACATAACAGCAAAGTTGACTACAAATGTGATCGAGGGCAAACTTTATGAATACTTTAGAAATTCTTAATGTTTTTATGGCTCTCCTTTATTTAGTAACTATTTTTATAAAAACTTTTAGAATCTAATTGACTAAATTATGTTTAGATCCATACTGGAAAGGCCTTTGATTTGGAGAATACTTAAAATGCAAAAAGCATAATATTTCTGAAATATCCTACATTTCAATTTTTTCATTTTTCATAAAGAGAATTCTATGTTCTTTAATTTCCAAATAAAACATTCTTCCCATTGTCTTCTTTTATTAAATAGCAGTGATCAGGAAGTATTTATGTATTGTTAATAAAGTACAAAATATTTTTTTCTAAAAATTATATTGCCAACCAGCTGTACTGCAGATTAAAGGGGATGGGCATCCTGAGGCTTCCAGGTAGCTACTCGCATTCTGTGCAATGGTGATGCGGTGTTCTTTGTGTGAAAAAACACTCTGTCCAGAGAAGTGTGGCTGTAGGCTCTGAGATTTTCCCTTGGGGGCTATGGTGTGGAAAGAGGATCCAGCCATCAGCTCTCATGTAGCACTCCTTTGATCATTTAGCCAAAACCTTTTTACTGAGCACCTACTTAATGAGTGAGACTCATTGGACCACTATGAGGGATGGAGGGGAGCAGAGGTCACAGGGCAGATAGTTAAGTTATAACACAATCCTAGAGATGAGTATGTGCTGTGGAAATAATAGAACAAGGCTAAACTCTGTATGCTGTGTGTGAAAGTCTTTAAATATTGTTGGAGTTTGGGAACAGTGTATACAGCTTAGAGCAGACAAGGTGGTATCAGGAAGGAGACAGGACTTGACTGGGCCTTGGAGGGGTGAGCAGGAAGGCTGGGGGAACAGCCTGAGCAAAGACCCAGGGGCTGGGGTTTTCATTGGGCTTATTGGTGTAGAGAGGACGCCAACGTGATGAAATACCCCAGGACAGTGGGTCATCAGAAAACATGGGGGGCTGATGAAGCAATGGCCTATAAAGCCTGGAAGAGAACATGGGTCTCCCAGGGTGGGCTTATAGATGACTGGCCAGGAGAGAGGTGGGATGATGCTGTCATGTCTGATGATAAGGCCTGAGCCAGGGTTGTCCCAGTATAAAGAGGGGCATAGATATTAGCAGAACCAGCTGGGATGAGCATGTGTCTCTGAAAGGACTCAGCGCCGTTTTCTCCGTGAGGCCTAATTGGTTCCCATGGGCATTAAGTCCCTGACCTGGGCCTCATTAGCACAAGCCCTCCCCACTGGAGCCAGACTGCTGCGGAGTTGATCTTAACAGTGTTGCTATTTTTGCTGCTGAAGACTGAAAGAAGTATTTCCTTTCTAAGTAACCACACACAGAAATAGGAAAAAAACTGCAAAATGCCTATCTTATTTTTTTGTAAAGTATGAGTATTTTGGAAAAAAAAAGCCATACTGTTCATATTTTTCTCTTCCTTATTATGTAGTACTAGATGGTCTGGCCTTGGAGGTGATCAGTTTCAGAAGAATTCTATGAAATAAAAGATTTCCCCTGTTCACTGAGGAACTGAGCCTACTCAGATCCAAATGTGTAAAAACTTGAAAACGTTCACATAGCTTGTTTTAAATGCTGACTTTTAGTTCAGACACTTGCCATCCCACAGACAGTGCTGCTTTGTCTATAAAATATGTGGGAAAATGAAAAATGTGGCAATTGTTCCATTTACTTGACTCATATAAAAAGTCGAAACATAAAATTAGGATTACAAAGTGGGCCAAGTCTGTAATTAACTGGCGGACTGCCAAAATTCACTTTGCTTTGTTCTTGGATGACGCAGCCAATGAGGATGAAGGAGTTGTAAGAAGGCAGGCGTGGGACAGGACAGAGAATTATTTTTTGAAATTAAGCATTTAGCTAGTGATTTTTGACTGGGAATTTCAGGCTTAATTTAAATCTTTTCATATTCAGAATGTACTTGTTTAATCAAATTTGAATTTTCTGTAAGAGAACACATGAGTCAAGGTTAAATATTAAAATGCCTGGAATTTTTTAAAACAGCATTTAAAAAATGAGCAAATCAAACCCTGATTTAGATTTAACTCATCACCTTGACAACATAAGGCGCTTGGGAGTCCACAGGGTTGCTGAGAACTGCCCTTTGAACTTGCAGCCTGAGCAAGGCCCGACTGCACGCACTCGAGAAGGAAGGGCAGGGGGTCATGGCGGCGGTGTTTTCGCCCAGACTTTAGCCATCAGGAAGGGAACAGATAAAGTACTTGATGATACTAGTTACAGCGAGTGCACGGAAACGTTGGGGGTATAAATAGGCCCCACGGGACAACAACCTTTAAAAGGTAGTGAATGAATATTGCAAGATGAGGATCAATAACCGTAAGGTTCAGATGAGCTGTTAACAGAATCACAAAATTGCATAGTGAGCAAGGTGGAGGCAAGGTGAAGGCAAGATGGTGTCGTGTCGGTCACCAGACCACGACCCCCTTTCTCTTGGGAAAACAAGGCAGCAGTGACAGCTGCATTCACTGCTGACAGGCTAGCATGGCGTGCTGCTTGAGAGTGAGGACTCTGGTACAAACCTACCAGGTTTCAAACGTTGGCTCTATCACTACTTTTGTCACCTTGGGTAATTTACTTGTGCTCATCTCTGTTTCTGCGTCTATAAAATGGAGTTGATTAGGGTCCCCACTTCAGAGAGTGGCCATGTGGTTTAAATTAGCGAACACCTGCAGTGCACACTGACACTGAGCAGTCCTCTGCATGTACAGATGTCCCAGAGTGTTTCCTGAGGAAAGGCAAAATATTAAGTTGCCCCAAACCAAGCCAGAGGCAGGGATCCACAGGGGTGGCCCCGTGACGTTTTCTTGACCAGTTGATGCCAGCACAGATGCAGCTCTTCCATACTGTACCTACTTAAAAACCTGTTTTCTATAGGGCTCTTTTTAATTTGGCGTGGCATGTGCAGGTGGTGGAAGGCTGACATAACAGGCAGGTTTTTTTCCTTTTCTAGGAGAAGGAAGGCTACTGAAAACAGTAAAGTTTTGATTTTTCCTCATGTTACGGGTACATGCTTGTATATGCCCATTTTAACCCGAGAGTCTTCCATTTAGGACACTAAGTAGTTTACTGATTAAAACATTGTTTACAAAGTTATCAAAAAATGTCACTCTTTCTGCAGCTGCTGTCTAAAGTCTTGCACCTTGCAGCTGGAGGTCATTTGCACTGAATTCAGGAAGCGAAAACTGAACTGAACTTAACTATTAGGCTCTGCCTCTTTTTCTTCACTGGTTTAACACAAAAGTGCTTTATTTCTCCATCATGTTACAATACACACAGGTAGAACTGCTCTCCCATTGGTTCTTCTCCAAGTGGTGATCTGGAGATTCAAGAAATAGAATCTGGCCCCTAGTAATACCTGCAGCTTCAAAGAGCAGCAGGCATATTATATCCTCTGACCCATGGTCCCCAGAATCAGGAAGCCTGGGTGGAGTCACTGGGTTGGTCCCAAGGTAACATACTGCTTTGTGCATAGTGGCTCTTCAGTACACATTGGTTGAGTTTAGCAAATGAAATAATAATGATAACAAAACATTCTGAACCTGTCCCTTATTATATGTGCAATCTTTCCTGGGATCCACTCTAAACGTGTTAGTTTTCTAGTTTCCCTTGAGAGTCATTTCAAGGAAAAGCCTGGGAGGACGAAAAGGAATATTGACCGAGTGCAAAAAGGGTAGCTCAGAAGCATGAACGATGAATTATTTAAAAGCTACCCTTTTTGATGGCTTTATGGTTGGGCAGCTGTCTGACAAATAGTACAAAAAGCACTCTGAAGAGCTCATTCAGACCACCATAATGTAGAAGGGTCTCTGTATTATAGTAATGGCCCCAATGACCACATCTCCCAGTGTCCATGCCCTTTATATATCGACCTAGGGCTTGACCACATGACCTGTGCAGGCCAATGGGACATCAGCAGAGATGATGCAAGCAGGGTCTCCAAAACCACTTGTGCACTGGGGCCTTCCTTCTTGGACTGAGATGGGCAAACAGTAAAGAGGCCCAGGATGAAAGACCACGTGCAGGTGCAGCTGCACGAGTGAGCTCAAGTGAGACCAACAGAACTGCTTAGCAAACCCATAAAATCAGGAGAAATAACGAACTGTTATTATTTCAGGCCACTAAGTTTTAGGGTGCTTTGTTATGCAGCAAAGATGAATTAAAGCTATTTCTATCACAATAAACCAAATCCCTAAGCTTTTAAAAACACAATCCAATCCAAAGTTGCAAAGTCTGATTCAGATATTAAATGTTGGTCACTTGGAGACATGTGAGAGCTAGAAACAGGTGTGTTAGCAGGATTGTTCCATGTGGCAGAGATGGGGATTCTCCATCCTCCCTGTCTTCTGTAATCCCTCTGATTTTCAGTGCAGGTAAGTCATTATTACCTCTTAGCTCACTCTGTTCCTACCTCCTCTGTAAGCAGAAAAATGTTAGGTATCTCACAAAGTCTGCATTCTTTGCGCAAAGTACAATATTTAAGTGGTTTTGAGGGAAAAGTGCATGTTTAGCAAGCCACTGACTAACAAACATCAACTATCTTAGGCCCTGACATCATTAAAATAACACTTCAAGGGGAACAAAGAGCTGCTTTTAATCTGATTATGTAATAATAGTTCTCTGTCTTTTTGGTTGATAGCAGGAAAAGACAAAACGTTGAGTTGAAATGATGCTTGATCTACAGCAACTAAAATTCTAAGCAATTGATTCAGGGAACAGAGCCTCAGGGCAGAGTTCAAAGGAGAAGAAGCAGCAGTAACTGGGGCTTCCCGCTGCTGAAGAGGGCAACTGTAAAGTTCAGGCTGGCTCCCTGGTCACAGGACAGCTCAGTCTTCCTCAGCGTGGCACCAGCTCACCGTGAATCACTGGGCAAGAATGGCCCATTCAGAGCTTCCTGTGATTGGTAACTCCACTGGGAATGGGTTAGCTTCTTTGCCTTAAAGGGATTCACATTCTCCATACGTTTCATCTTATTTATGGAGTGACCCCTTCTTAAAGCTTTTCATGTGAAGAGGAAAATTAGAGCTTTATGATCAAAAGCATTCCATGTTTTAAAGATATGTACAAATAATCATCTAGTCTCTCTCACTAGCAAGGGACAGTCCTCTCTTATTATGAACACAATGAAGAAGAATAAAACAGGCTGTCCAAGCTCTTCCTATTTATAGTCTCAGCAGAGGCCATTTGCTATTTCAGTGGGTTCTAAAAAGGGGTGTATTTGTCACAAAAAATCTGAGGGAAGCTGAGGAACTAGAGCAGCCAACAGCATCTGTTACCACATGAAATCTGCTCAGATACTGTAAAGATATTGTTTACTTTCCAGCTTCCCTTGAGACCTTTACACCAACCAGGAGGTGGATGCAACTTCCAGACTGCAGGACTGCACATCACGATGGAAAATTCTCAGAGAGCAGAGTCCACCAATGGAAGCATAACTGTACTTCCGTGACCCTCCATAACGCCAAAGAGGGGATTTCTTCATGAGAGCTAATCCTACTGTAATTTGCCACGTTTAGGGAAGCTCTGTAGCTGGTCACTACAGCATTTCTTTGGCAATTACTTTCCTATATGTCCCAGGGGTTCCCAGGACATACTTCTTGACCTGATGTTAAAAATCACCTCAAACCAGGCCATTTTATTCTCTTGACTCCATAAAATGGCCTCTGAAATGATGGTTGGGGATATTACAACCAGATTTGCCATTTTACTCTCTAATTCTTAAAACGGTCAGGGAAAGCACCCCTGATTGGCTTCTGGGTTGCCTCTTTCATTCATTTATTCATTGATGCATTCATTTGTTCATGAGCCCCCACTGTACGCTGATTTCCATGTAAAGCTACCAAAAAAATAAAAGGCCCGCTGAGGTTTGCAGTCCAGGTGGCCAGTCAATATGACTCTGAAGCAAAAAAAAAAAAGAACACAGACATTTTCTAGGAAAGCAATAATGGCCATGGTGGGGGCGGGGCTTGTCCCTTGCCCTTAACCGTCTCACTCCTTTACCTTGCTCTGATGGGCTGCGATCCCAGTCTGGGTCCCAGAGCACTGCCATTTCCAGGAGAGTTCTTTCTGGCTAATGCTGGGGATATAGAAGTTGTTCTTTGAGGCACCTGAAAGAAAAGCAGAAATCAGAAATATTTTCTATAAAATAGTTTCCGTGAACTACTGCCTGAAAAGCAGCCCACTTCTTCTGGAAGATTTGCCAGGAGTTACAGCAATTCTCAGAAACAGGGAAGAAATACTTTTAATTTCTCAAGACTAATTTAACTCCCTCAATAAAAGCAAACGAAAGCCATCGAGGCATACTCAGCAACCATTAAGGAGTAGGGTCTAGAATTTTCAAAACAAATTTAAGAACAGACCAAGATAATTGATTTTCATTCAGTGAGTTCCTTCTTTTGTGTAAGAGTGGTGGATGCCAGACATTTTTTAGGGTGCCATAAACTCACCTGATCACTGGGAATCATATCAGATGACAGACTTAAATTGAGTTTCACTTTTAGCTCACATTACAACTGGCAGACAGATAAGGGAATCATGAAATCTGGTGACAAACTAGGGTATCAGGCTAGAACCTGGGAGATAACCCGCGTCAGTGAGCTCAGAGAAACCATGGCAACAGGTCTGCCTGTTTCCACTTCCTCATCAACTTGCAATGATTAATTCAAAACAAACTCCAAGACACTGTGCTTTGAAAGGTCAATCTGCAAACATAATACAAAACAGGCTTAATACCAAAATACCGGAAGGGTCTTCAGAAAGACTGAGTACCAATTAGACTGTGAGGTACTCTAGGAAAACGTATGTCTCATTAGTTAATCTGGCAAGGGCCTAAGGCAGAATTCAAGTATGCCTTCTCTTATGGAACATTTTTTAGTGAAATCAAATATGGTAAGTGTATTAAAGGAGTCCAACATGAGGGAAGAGTAGAAGGAAAATTTTCTTTATGAAAGTGACCAGGAAATGAAAACACAGATATTGCCGTCAGAGCTAAGGGGGTTAAATATTCATCAGGTGCTTCGGATTTTCTTCCTGTTTTTGGAGGCAGGGGTCTCTTTGAAAATGTCTTTGCATTTTGTACTAGATATTTTTAAAATATGCTTTGTTTTAATATTATCAATGTAGTAAATGATATAAACATTAATATGAATTTTGTTAGATATTAGAACACATTTTAAGATAAAGACTTAGAAAGATGTGAAGTAAAACAATCAAATCAGTGCTCGTGCCAGCTCAAATTAAATATTACTACTACTGTTTTTCTATTATCATTTTGTAAACGTAAGTAGTTGTGGGGAAGAAAGAGTCTCATGAATTATTAAAACCTGAAATCTCTGTATTGATCTAGCTGGTCCAGAGTTACGAATGTGTGTCTGCATGTTTTTGGAGAGTGGACTGATCACCTCCACTCCCGGTTTCCGCAGCTCACGTGCCTGCCCGCTCCTCTGCCCATCCTGTTTTCCACGTTAAAGTTTGCTCCTGAGATAACCTTTTCTGATGGCATCTCTGCTTCCAAAGAGGAGAACATGGGCAAAAAGCTATCATCAGCTCCTTTCATTTTCAAAATAATGGAAATCCTATTATAATAACCTTTTGAGAGGAAGATGAGGAACAATATTTGAAATCAGTGGTATTATCTATTTTTATCACTGTTTTTTTTCCCCTGGAATCAACAATGGCACTGATCACTGGAAACTGTGGAGCATCCCTTGGGTCGTTGCTCTTATGCTGAGTTCAGAAGAAAGGGGAATCCTGAATCAGGAAGAATCCGATGCAAAAAATTTCCCCACTATTTTGAAATACTTCCAAGGTGTCTGCAGTGAGATGCATGGGTACATTTCAGGACAGTTTTCGGAATGAGTACCAACTTTTGTAGGCAAAAACAAAACGAAAGAAACCAAACTCAGGTCTGTTCTCTCCAGTGGGGGATAATTGGTCATTTTACCCTACAGTTTTATCCTTGAAAATTAATTAAAGTCGGAATTAAATTATGACTTGGCTTAGAAAAAGCTTTCCTTAAATGGGGCTAATGAAAATATTCTGGGAGTTGCCCTAGCTGGTGTGGTTCAGTGGACTGAACGCTGGCCTGCGAACTGAAAGTCAGCCGGTTTGATTCCCAGTCAGGGCACATGCCTGGGTTGTGGGCCAGGTCCTCAGTTGGGAGCATGTGAAAGGCAACCAATCAATACACTGATATTCCTTCCCCTCTCTTTCTCCCTCCCTTCCCCTCTCTCTAAAAGTAAATAAAATCTTTTAAAAAATATTCTGGGAGCAATACTATTTTCTGACCATCTGAAATCTGGTTTCACTTTGTATTGCTAAAGATAGGAATCAATAAATTTTCTACTTTTTATCTGGAAGTTTTTAATCTTTCAGATAAATGTGTCTAGATGTGTAATAGATTCCGTTAGCAATAAAAATATCCATTATTCTTTTTATTAATATGGATAGTGAAAAAATAGTTTGGAATATTTAAGATTGAGAGTCCTAATTCTGGATATAGGCTATATGTTTCCAAGTCATCCGATCAACCTGAGCCTCTGTTTCTTTGGGGGAAACTGAGGTCAGAAATGAGAAATGATTATCCAAGTCAGAGCTTGGGAATCAGGAGGGACCAAAACAACATGACTAGGGACAGAGCTTTGGCATGATGTCCCTTATTATGAAAGGTCTGTAACAGGGATAATAATAATCATGATCATGATCAACAACGATGATGATGATGATGTGATGATGCTGACAATAAGAACACCCCAGCAAGGTTACCTTTGGTGGAATGTCTTCTTCCTGTCGTAACCAAGAGCTTCTATCAAACTTCTCAATGCGAGTGGGGAGAGGAGGGTTTTCCGAGGTGGGATCTGAGTTCTGGCGCGGCATCTCAACGCGGTGAGAGGTCACGTTCAGAGCCTCCTGAAACCCGGAGAGGCCCTTGGTGGGCTGCTCGTGTACTGACTGGGAGGCAGTCAGGGCAGGTCCCTGGGATTTTACAGCTACCAGATGTGGGATCTGAGCATGAAACCAACATTAGAGCATGATTATTAGGAGAAAAATCAGACAAGCTCCACTACTCAGTGGAAGAGAAAATAAACTTTTAGGGCACCGGAACTGGATACATGCAGCCCATCACAGCTGTCTACAACATGCCTTCCATAGCACTTCAAAATGTTTCATTTAGAGCTATGTGTAGGGCTGAACCAGGGTTTAGGGCCAAAAGTTAAATAATTTACTTGCTAAGAAGTCAATGAAATAAGTGTGATAATAATAATATTAACAACTTTTAGTGAGCATTTATTGACCAGCAATACATTTCTAAGTGCTTCCCTTCTAATTAGAAATGGCATTCTTTAAAATCTTTGACCTTGACTTAAGAGTGCTATTGCACGGTAAAACAAGAATTGCTGTGGATATCTTACTTCTTATGAACTCACTAAACCCACCATGAGGTCGACACAATTATTTCCCCATTTTACATTTGAGATTGTAAGGTGAAGGGAGGTAAAGTAACACCCTACATCTCACAGTTAATACGAGCCCAAACCTGGACTGGAACCCACACATGCCCCAGGGTACACCTAACTGTTCGGCTATCCTGCTTTGTGATCAACTGGCTCTTACCATTTATGATATTATATATCTCTTAACTCTAGGGCATTTTTTTTAGAGTTGTAATTCTCACAGTTTGGCACATGGTGATATTTTTCATGCAGGAAAGACATGTAGTCTTTTGGTGGAAATCTGGCTCTTTAAGACAAATTATTCAAATCTAGATTTCAGCACTGGCCAGGTGGCTCGGCTGGTTGCAGCACCGTCCCACACACCAAAGGTTGCGGGCTGGATTCCTGGTCAGGGCACATACCTAGGGTTGTGGGTTCAGTCCCCAGCTGGGGCATGTACAGGAGACAACCCATGGATATTTCCCTCTTTCTCCAAAGATCAATAATTGTGTCCTTAGGTGAGGATTAGAAAAAAAAAATCTAGATTTCAGAGAGCCCTTCACCTTTAGAATGGCTCACACTTCACTGTTAATGCTATGTAAGCTTGTCTCTTCCTCCATCGTGAAGGTAAGCTCCCTGGAGAAAGGAGCCATATCTACATTGCATCCTTGAATCCAGGATTCTACCTGGCATTTGGTGGTGTTCAATAAATGGAGGAAACAACTAGAATGCCTTCTAAATTCAATTGTTTGCTGAACATTCATTTAATATCTGCTTTAGACAAGGGACTTATCAGACCCTCTTAGGTCTGAAACCCTAGTGCCTAGACTGCTGGGGGGCTTTCCCAGCCGCCCTCCATACGCCTGGCTCTGTTCCTCTTGCTTGTGAGATCTTGAATCTGAGATCTAAAATGTTATTATATATCGTTCAGAGAAAATCCTCAAAGTCTAGTTCAGCTGAATGTTATCCTTCAACCAGAATAAAACTATAACCAAGTTTATATTAATGTTAAATATCACTAAGTGTATTAAATAATATTAAAACAAAATATATTTTAAAAATATATAGCACAAAACCTAAACTACTTAAAGGAGCCCCCAAAATAACAAAAATCAAAACCTCTGACAAATGCTAACCCAATCAGCTATCACAGGATACCTATATTTTCATTTCCTTGTCACTTTCATAAAGTTTCATTAATTTTTCTTCCCCTCTCCCCTTTTCCAGAGGAAAAGTGCCCGAAAAGTCAAAGTCAGGGGTTTTAAAAGAGGAAGTTAGTGTGTTAAAAGAGAAGTCCACATAAAAATGCATCCTATGGAAGGCTGGGCATGGAAAAATTATATGCAACGAAAAACAACCAAAGGCAGGATAAAAATCTTGGACCTCCTATGCTAAAGGCAGACTTAAAATCAAGAATCCTTGCTTCCAGCACTATTCTTGTAAACTCCAGATCAAATAGCATTACATGTTTCAAAGGTGATCTCAAAATACTTTATGCAAGTGTTAATTCAGGTGGATGCCTGGAAGAAACTGAAGACATTTGGATGAAAGTAGCTGTATTACCTTTATTTTTCATGAAATCGTATGCTTTATTTCACATCATAGTTTATGTTTTACAATATATAATTTTAAAAGTCCTCTAAAACTTGCAGAAATGTCCTCTCTTTCTAAAAGTGGAGTAACCTTTTTTCTTTTTCAAATAGCTCAAAACAGTGGTTCTCAAGCTCAACAGCGCACTGGAGTCTCCTGGAGGCATGTCGAACCACAGGCGGACATGCCCTCCTCTGGGAGTTGCTGATCAGCAGGTCTGAGGTAGACCCGAGACTCTGCATTTTTACCAAGTTGCTGTGTGATGCTGCTGGTCCAGTGACCACTTTTTGAAGGCACAATTTACTCAAGCCCACTTAATTTTTCCAGTTTCAGGATCATACCAAGATCCCAAGGAACACAAGACAATATAATAGTTTACATATATCAAAGGCTTATATGAATTTTATTTTGGTGATTAAAACTAAAAGGACATTTATTCTCACCTCACAGAAATGTTTAAGGTTCTCTAGAGGCTGATTTACCAAGAAGTATCTTGGTGGTTGGCTCAAAGGATGGTGCTTTTTTTCTTTTTCACCCCTTCCTCTATCCTTCAAATTTAGTGGGCCCTCATATGTTACTACAGATTCTATATTAAAGGTCAGCATTGACTGGTTCTATGCCTGAGCCCATGTTACCGTGCCCTGGGCTTTCCGCAGGTTAATCTGCCTCCCAGTAGAAATGCTGGATGGAACAAAGGGGAGGATGTACCTGTGGGTCAACTGGTCTGAGCATAGGCGGGGTCCGAGCAGGCTGCACTCCACTGATGCTGAAGGACTCCGACCTTGGGGGCAGGTTGGGGTCAGATATCCTGTTGGCAACCTTGTGAGGCATGGCAGGTGAACTCTGCCGGTTGAGCCTGGACCGTTCTTCTACCTAGAAACAGACAGACAGAGAGGAGCTTCAACGGATGGATGGCTAAAGCTATAAGGATTTTCTGTAGTCACCAGCACAGCCATTTTTCTGTCCCTCTGATCAATTCATTTTTAAGGAGCCAAATTCTCCATGTCTGCTCTGCCTCAAGAATTTGTGGAAAAGCTCTTTCTGTTAGAGTAAACACTAGCATGAAAAACACACAGAATGCTTAAGCCACCTCTCTTCCCTTACCCTTGATCTTGTGCAGTTTTAGTTAGGAAGAATTTGGGACCTGCTTAAGAGTTCATCTGACATTACTGGGATATTATCTTGGGGCAGGGAGGGAGACAAAGGGAACTATGGCAGGCAGGCATTAAGATCGCTTGGGAAAACCAAACATGGCTCTGAGTTGACTCATGGGACAGAGAGGGAAGAGCACGGGAGGGCTGACAAGGGAATCAAGCTGAGCACTAACCCTCCATTTCTTCCCATTCCCTACTGATAGGCAAGTGGATGTTCCAGGTGGCTCGTTTAATGAGCATGACCTGCCTTAACAGGACTATCATTTGCCTTTTCTTCCTTTAAGGCCCTTTCTTTTCAGTTGTCTCTCCCTGTGCCCCAAAATACATTACCCCTCCTCATTCTTTCCATTTCCAGCTTGGACTCCTCTGTTTCTCTCTTGCCCTCCTCCTCCCTGTCTCTCCACACATGGCCTTCATTCTTGATTCTCCTCCTCTTCTCCCCCTCCGACCACCATCTCTCATCTCTGGCTGTGTCCTTGTCATTCTCGTTCTTGTAGAATCTCTCTCAGCCCCAAGCAGATAACTGATCATGTGCCTCGCAGGGAAGGCTCACAGAACCAGGAATGTCCATCTTATAGGTAGAAGTTACCCTTTGTACTTATTTGCAGCAGATACAGACTGCTGCAGAGAACAATTTTAAAGGAAAATTTAGATAAACAAGAGGCACACTGCAAGACATGATTTAAGATCTTCAACAACTGCAAGAGGTCCAGAACTTTTCTTCCAGATCCATCTTGTCTTCTCATTGTTTCTTTTCTTTTCTTTTTTAAGTGAGAGAAAATAGCCAGGTTTAATACATAGATATGCATGGGAACCCTGCATGCATGAGAGAGTCAGAGGCCCCACATGCGTGAGAGGTTCAGAGGTAAAAAGGGGGATTGAGGTGTATAAAACATCCTGTGCTAGGGATGACGTGAGGCACTTTGGGGGCTTCAAAGGGTCATTGCAGAATGATAAGAACAAACATTTCATAAATAGAAGTTTGCTCTGCCCAACAGGTAGGTCAACAGAGGTTACCTGTGATAATCTCTTATTATGGGCAAGTCCTTCTAGGTAGTTAAGGGGAAGGGCAGAAGTTTCACTTGAGCCTGAAGCTAAAATTGCCTTTAGCTCAAAGTAATCCGTGTACCACTAAGACATATCTTGGGGTAGCTTCTTCTGAATCCCCACATTCCCTCCTTGAAACTTCCCTGAAAGTTTCACATTCCAGACTCTTCTCCTTTGTGTCTTCAGGGTCACCTTGACAGCCACACTTTTCAAACGCACCGGGTAACTCCCTCCTGCTGACTCGCTGTCTCAGTACTACAAAAACCTGCCACGGGACCCAACACAGGTCCTCAAGACATGCTTCTATGTAACGGCTAAAAGTCTTTATTCATTTTGCTGCCTGATTTGAAATAAATTTTTAAAAAGCTATTTTTTCTCATCCTCCGTAACCCATTTTGAATCTTTCTTGTGGCAGACTCAGTCACATATATAGAATGTCTGTTTTTAAACTTTCATATGCAAACTTTTTAACATAAGAGATGCTACAGAACAGAAAACCACCCTCCTGCCTCTGCTTCGGAGCAATTTTAAGATCTTTTCCCCCACAATGGCTGTGCATGGTACATACAATTTCCTCCTGTTGACTTTGGTTTTGAAATTCCATGTCCCAGAAGCTTACCACACACCACATAGGATTAGCTGGAAAAAGCCGGGAATACAAACCAGAACATATACACTTTGTGTATGTGTGTGTGTCAAGTGTTACGACAGCAATAATTATTTGGCTATTGCACTGAGTGAGGGCAAAAACACAGTCAGCTTTGAGATAAGGCCACTGAAAAGATAAAGTCTGCAAAGATAGCAATAGGTAAACTGAGACCAAGGCATGGAATGTGCTGTTTTTTCAAATCCTAGACTCTTTGAAAAGAAGGTGACTATTTCCAGATCACCAGAATTAGTCAAATATTATTTCCAGGACAGATCATTATCAGATAAATCACATGTGTGAGCACCCCTAACTATATGAAGTCCCGCCATCCAAACCACTGCTGTCTGAACTCAGGAATCCGGAGATTGAGACACACTTTGAGATAAATACCTGGCCGTCCAACCTATGACAACTTGTTACTTGACATTCAAGAACCAAATATATTCAGAGAGTAAAGAATACTTATCATTTTTTAACTGTAAAGTATCCTCAGACAGTTTTAAGCACATGTGTAGGGGAAGTTCATTAAAAACAACAGTCAAAAAGTCTGCCCCCAAAGATTCCATCTTGGGCAAAGAGACCATTTCTGAAACAAAGAATTCTTTTGCAACTGCCAGCTACAAGCTCTAGCAAAGAAAACATCTTTACCTGTAACAGAACCACAAGCCACACAGGCCCTAAAGCTGTCGTTAGACGTGAACAACAATGCAGAGAGTGGGTGCTGATTTTCATAGGTAGTTCATGGGTGTCATTAGTCATGTGTAGATGTTACTAATATGCCTCTAGTAATATTTCCTATGCTTTGTATCAATTAGTTCACATACTAAATCATACCATTAGTGTTTAGTCTGTGCCATTCTAAAGTATATGCTATAAATTATCTCCTGTTACACTTTGAAAATTATGCCAGAAAAGGTCCAGTGTGATAAAATCTCCTGAGTTGGAGTTTGTTCAGATAGACTGGACGATCTATGAGAAGGGTGTAACGGGGTCATCTGGCTACCCACTCTGCCTGAGGAAAACCTTGCCCAAGGTGTTTAGGAAGATAATGCTGCCCATTGCTTTTGCACCAAAGAGACAGTATAAATATTAGAGGAAGGATATTAAATCAAACATCCTAATAACAATTTCCAATAGAGGAGAAGCTGAGCAGTGAATCTAGGAGCCGGCCATTCTGATCATTTGGACACTGGATCAAGACCCGTCTCGTGATTCATCACATCTCATGTCTACTAAGTGAATGAAAAATAGGTACGTGAGACAAAAGAAGGAAGTGTCTCCTACACCCCACCCCAGAATAAGGATATATGTGATTGAAAACTAGGGTATAATAAAGCTACGTTTCAATCTGCAATACTCCAAAAAATCTATTAGCTGAGCTTCCACTCTAATCTCCTGTTGCCAAGAAGATGTAAAATGCCAGAAGTACCACGAAAAAAGAGTGTTATAGTAATATTAGACAGAATATCAAGGTGCCAGGCCACAAACAAAAGAAATCTATTACAAAGGGTTTCATAGTTGAAAGGATTATCAACAAATATAGAGAATAAGATTAGGAGAGACATCCATTCCACTACAAAAGCAATTTTGCTTTCTTATTAAAAGGATCATTTTAACAACAATACTAAAGTAACGTTGGAGAGGTTTGGATCACTTCTGCAGAAATGCTATACTATTTATTATAGCATTATAGGGAGAAAGAAAATATAGCTGCGGTCTCAGAGCCAGAATTCTGCTCTAGGCAGAGCTACCTAGCCCACTGGGTACTATGGCAGTGATATCTAAGCCTTCTGAGATGTATAAAAGCTACACAAATACAGAAGACCTGAAAATAAGCTTGTTGATTATACAATTTCAAAAAATCTTTCTAAAGAAATAGAAATATATTTAAACACATAAAAAGGGAAACACATTCAAGTCAATTGTTAAATTGCTTTGTATACTTGAAAACAATTTATAGCTTACAATGTCTCACTTAGCAATAATGAATATTTGCTAAGAGAATTTCCAAACAAAACTATGGAAGTTAATTTAAAAAATGTTGACAGCAAAATATACTTATTATGTCGCATGGGTGCATTTTAATACTTTTTTAATGATATAGAGCCTGTGGGGGCTATGAAGGTCTTAGAAAGCCTTACTCAAGAACTACAATGTGGTGAATTGGACACAGTCTTATGGGAATTCCTTTTTATTCCAACTGAACAAAATGGTTTGAATTGTTGTCTTTACCTGCAATGCTGGAGAAAGAGAGAGAAGTCAACAAATAACTTTTAATTGCTCATTAGAGACTTTGACCCGGCATTCGCTGGCCACATGAAGAGTTGAGTCATCTTGTCCTTTGGCAAAACCACATGGGCAGGTGCTTATGAGTAAGATTGGCTATATCTCTTCTGTGAGGCACCTTTGATGGCAGGGAAGACGCATTCATATGAAGTGCTTAAAATGCAGTCTTGTCAGAAGATAAAGGCCTAATCTATTTTTCTGAGAGATCCCAACCAACGATTCATAGGAAAATACAGATCCTCATAAAAATGAAGCTGATAACTTAAAAATAATGAGGCAAATCTTAAGCTGAGACAGGAAATGAAGATGTACACATCTATACCTGGGGAAGGGCAGCTACAGGATATGAAAGATGCATGTAGTGGGCTGGAATGGGAGTAAAAGATTGAAACTGTACTGAATAATCTAAAATAAAAAAAAAAAAAAAAAAAAAGATGCATGTAAACTGCTCACGTGAAAACCAAACCAGATACAACAGAGGCATAATGCATGTTTCTTATGGATGACAATGGCTTTGGGAACAACATGTAAATATTTTTAACATCATATTTCATGTGCATCTGTACGGCACCTATAGTTTCAATGGCACACTCAAATTATGACTGCCCAGGATCCTCTCAAATGCAAGGCAAGAAGTACACAGGTGGGGAGCTTCCCTGCAAGAAATCTACGAGACTTGTCCCAGGTCACACAGCAAGGAAGTAGAATTTGAAAAGGCAGAAAACTGTACTTAAATGACAATTTTTAAAAAAAGTAAAATTGAAATTGTAGACACAGGTAACTGTGTTGGTTACCAGAGGGTAGAAAGGGTGAGGGGTGGTACAGGGTAAAGGGGGCCAATTATGATCATGGAAGATGATTTGACTTTGGGTGGTGGGCACACCATGCAATATACAAATGATGCATTACATAGAATCATACACTTGAAACCTATATGATTTTATTAACCAATGTTACCCCAATAAATTTAATTATAAAAGAAATGAAAGAGCTCAACAAGATTTGCAAATGATCAAGAATTTTCATTTGTTCTTACTGTATCCAACAGTAAGGAAAAAAACAACGAGAAAGGCAATGATGACTTATGTCATCATGACATAAGATGACAAGATGAAACAACGAACACACAGAGGAGGAAGCATGACAACAACATTGCATTTTAAGGACAAATGTCGATTTGGAATAAGGTAGAGAAGTGGATGGGAAAGTAATCAAAGAAAAAACCATCTTGATGAGAGGGTATAGAGCAGAGTTAGACAACTGACACTGGAGTGGGTCTCAGAGGAGGTTGCGGTAGGTGGAAGACCCGGTGGTATCTACAATGGCATGTGGGGCAAAAGGCCCAGGCCCTGTATCATAGGACCCATGTCATGGAAACAGCTGCCTACTCCTTCTTGGTGAGGATGTTATTGAATTAATATCCTGGTAGAGGATGCATTTGAAAAGGGAAATGGTACCTTTTATTCTACCTTCAAAGGACAGTTTAACCTGGGTTGATTACCTCTCTACTACAAAAAAGAGATCTATAAATAATGCTCTGAAAGAAAAGTTTGTATATTGCTGATGAGAAACATTAACAGATGAAGAAGGATCCTCACACTCATTTTTATCCCCATTTGAGGAATGGGTGTTAAAATAACTAGGAATCAAACCACAGCAGACTACTATTTGTTGTTTTTTGTACAATACACCAGTTGTTCCAATCCCAAATTTGGCATTTGCTATTCATTTTATCATCTGAATGTTTCATCTTTCTTCTAACATATGAACACCCACTCTAAGACTTGGGAACTGGTTCATGAATAGATTGATGGTTAGCTGAAAGATGGATTATGTTAACAACACCCAGGAGGATAGGACTAAATATGAAATCCCAAAAGAATGTTCCCACATGTCTAGAAGTCATGAAGCCCAAAAGAGGAGCGCCAGCTGCTGGACTAGCCAGGGATCTTGGAAGATGTCACCCCCGGAAGGTGGCCCAGACTTTTGATGACCACAGAACCTTCCATGGGGAGTGCTTGATGACACAGCCATGGCATTTGCGTGCCCAACTGCTATGTTCCATTTACTACTAGAAGCCTGGCCAGGAAGCACAGGGGTATTAGGAGTTCTAGAAAACTGCCTTGATGATGTCCGCAAAGATTTGTTCTCAGGAATGCCTCAGCTTCTGAAAGTTTGGGAACTGAAAACTATTTCTGAAGAGAGGATAGGCCCAGACATTTAATGATGAGGACAAATAGTAACGAGAAAACAATGAAGTCCAAGTAGTAGTCAAGTTCAAATCAGAACATTCTGGGTAGAGGTGGAAGGAAGGACATGGAAACTGCTCCAGGCTTTCCCCCCATTTTTGTACATTTGTGTATGAGGGAGCTGCATGGGGGAAAGAAAGAATTCTGGGATGCTTTGCAAAAAATCATGGTCTTCTCCAATGGGATCTTCAGGTGTTCCTGTCCTAATCTCATGCTTGGGGCTGGGAACTCTTAAGGCCAGGTGGTCATGCATCAAGGAGAGGTCATTTAGCGATGCAGCACTTCTTAGAGGAGGTAAGGTACTTGTAGGGATGCATGAATTCATACTTCTCCTGCCCTAGGTCCATATGAGTCCCTAAAGCACTTGTTAATTGCAGTAATGGACAAATGCTTACCACTTGGAAGACGTTGGGAAAGGACACACAAATGACTTTAGACTCTAACTCAAGTTGGGCTACATCATTGTGAGCAAGATTGCTTTGGAGATCTCACTATGGTCCTTGAGGCTTCCTGGGGCTTCAGTTGTTCTTCAAGACCAAGTCTGATAGCTCCATCTTTCTCCCATGAGTGATGCTCAAACAGGAGTATTGGTCTGGAGTCATTAATTTCTGCAGGGGCTACTGGTATTAGCTTAGTAGATGCTAGTTTTTCAGTCTCCTGAACACCTGCCATAATCAGGAGCTGTGAGTCCGTCTGAGCTGAAGGTTTCAACATGGCCTGGCTAGAAAATGGTTTAGCAGTGGAAGGAGGCGGCATATCTCTGCCAGCCAGAATGCACATCAACTGCTGTTTAGTAGCATAGTGGTTCTGCTTAGCTGGAAGAATAGTAGGTTATTA
Organism: Trachops cirrhosus; assembly: GCA_028533065.1. Taxonomy (NCBI): domain Eukaryota; kingdom Metazoa; phylum Chordata; class Mammalia; order Chiroptera; family Phyllostomidae; genus Trachops; species Trachops cirrhosus. The sequence continues at coordinate 162,405,416 of CM052539.1, read as the reverse complement.
AGGGGTTGGCGCTGTACCTGGGAGTAGGATCACAAAGTTGAATTATAGATCTAAGAAAACAAGGCAGGTGTTACACACTTAGGTAAATGCAAATCATATTTACAGACTCAAAGGGAAAATGATAAAAAAATGTCCTTTATAGCAAATCAAGTGATTGTCTCTATAACTTTAGTTTTTTAAGTTTTAAAAGACAAAACCTTTTATAAAAACAGTATATACTCATTACAAAGGATTTAAACAATATATAAATGTACAAAAATGTTTGAAGAAAAAACCCTGTAGTTTCTTCCTCCCCTAAACAACTGTCATTATCGGCAGGACATCATTTCACGCATTTTCTATACATATGTAAGAGAATAGAAAAAGAAAAAGAAAAAGAAAATTTTTATAAAAATAGGTTCTTATGTAAGAAATCCGATTCTGGTAATATTGTAGTCTAAATAACTGGAAATAAGTTCTAGCTATAAGTACCTGAGGACACTAGAACAAAACACAAGACAATGCCAACATCCTTTTAAATTATTAGCTCTGCTCACAAGAAAAGAAAGGAAGCCACTAGGTGCCACAAATAATGACAGAACCGAAAGCCAGGGTGTTACCCACATGAGGTAATACCATGATTCCCTAGAAGAGCTGCTGATTTTGGCTGGAGTTATTGTTTTGTTTGTTTGCTTTATCCATTTGATTATCACCCTTTCTTCCTACCATCCCAACAGTTTTTAATGAGATTTTCAAAATAGCTCATCACAGAGCCAAGGACCACTACTTTGGAAGTATTTGCAAAACAAATGACCTCTGACCCTGGAAGTGAATATCACAGCCACAAGTCTGAGGCCAATGTGTGTCCACTGGTACCACCAAAGAAAAGAGAGTGTTAGTGACAATACTAATGACCAGTGTCAGGGGCTAGGTATAGATGGCAAATGATTTTACCGAGAATTCCTTATGTCCTTAGTCATATAATTCCATGGAAAAGTCACTAAAAATCCTCATGCTACAAACTCATTTGGACTGCTATAAGGGAAACGATTTTTCTACTTCTTGTTTTTATTTATAAGCATCCACTCCACTTGCAAATATCAAAAAAAAAGATTAAGGTGACTTGCAATTTCTCTACAGAAATAGTGTTATGGCTCTTCCAAAAGCGAAGCATGCATGTTTTACAGTGAACTGTTTTCTAGATTCATAGCACTAGTTTGACGCTCTACTTTCACTGGATGAACTCATTATAGCCAACAGCCTGGCCCACAGGGTGTGGTTACACTTGCTTGCTGACTTACCTCCTTGGCCCATGCTGGTTTCTCACTAGGACTCATCCCTTCTTTGTAATGGTACAGTGGCTTCTTCTCCACAGGCCTCTGCTCCTGCCGTTGATGCTGAAGGGAAACCAAGTAGTCTCTCTCTTGCTTTAGCTGTCTCTGCAGTCTTTCTGCTTGTCTCTGTTCTTCCAGTTGTTTGCGCTTATATTCCTGTCCAGATCAGGAAAGAGTAGCAAAATCACCATAGAGAGACCATTGGCCAGTACCAGCGAAGCATGCAGTGGAGTAAAAAGTGATGCTAAATAACAGAGGACCCCAATAATGACAGGAGGATATGATGATGTGCCACAGAGCTACACTACAGGTTTGGCTTAACATCTACATAGAGTGTGACATTTAGTGAAAACACTATTGCCTTAATGGCAATCCCTAAAGAACATTACCCATCGCAAAGTAACTTATCCTTGATGAATTACAACCAAGAAAGTGGCAATAATGAGGACATTTGTATGGTCAGTATATAACCCCCATAAGGAGCCATCCACTTCCTGATTTAGTAATTAAACCATTCAAACACATACAATTAAGTATAAAACTAAGAGAGGAGCTAAAGACATTGCCTGAACTTGGATCAACAAAAGCCATCAGCAAGCTTATATATGGGCTAAAAAATATCATACTGCCACAGAATAAAAAATTCAGTTAGAAAAAAGATACCAAGAAGCTCATTTGGACAGCACTGCAATAATAATAAAAAAAGTACTTCAAGTGGAAGCTGCATGAGCAGGGAACACAAAATGTTCCCATCACAAGGGCAGAACTAATAGTCTGCAAATGAAACATGACTGCGGAGCTGAGCGGGCTTTTACGGAAGAGGTGCATTTTGCTGTGATTGTATTCTAGCATGTTGCCGATGACCTTAAAAATCACTCCGCAATAAACACAGCAGGTCTCAAAAAAAGTCTGAAGTTCTAATGAGGCTGGATTCATGCTAAAGTTTTACAGATAGATGGAGTTAAAAAGAAAACATAGCAAGTGTATTGAATGTACTGAGACTTGGAAAACTGGGTCAGGAAACATATGAAGTCTCTGAGATTTTTGAGGTCCACGAGGCTTGAAGGATCTCCTCTTCTGGACTGGCACATTAGGAGGACAACCACACACGCACACACATATACACGCATGTGCACACTCATACGATGAACACAGAGCAGGTCAGCTGGCTCTTGGCTTTCCCATTACCAGAAGTAGAGCTTGTTCATGCAGTAGCTGTTGCTGCAAGATCTCTAACTGTCTCTGCTCCTCCTCTAACTGTCGCCTGATGTACTCCTGGAGAGGTAGGCAGCAGAGAATTCAGAGGAACACAAGAGAAAAAGAGAGAGAGAAAAAGAACTGGTAATTTCAAAGGTGACAAGAGCTGCCAAGTAAAGTGTGGAAAGAAGGGAGGGAAAAAAATACCCAGACACCTCCTCATAAAACAGGAAAAGTATGCCGCACCGAAGCAAAAGCATTTCAATGCAGTCAAAAGCACAAGCCCGCCACCTGCAATAGCTGACCGAGATGGCTCAGTGCTTTGCTGCGACTATTTGGTTTTAATAAAACCAGCTACATTTTAAAGCTTTTCATTACAGGTTCCCTCTTTATGGGCTACCTGGAATTAACAACACTATAAAGAGTGGAGGCTCCTGCGCAAACAGCAGGGATAAAATAAGTGTGCCATTGTGCACTGTCTTTGTAACGGAACCACCCTGCAGAATTTTACTGTGCTGCCAAAATGTGGTTCCAACAAAGGGAGGGGGGCCTGCATCAGTGGCTCAGAGTAATGGAGACCAGAGATTGCCTGAGTAGAAAAGCTCTTCTGAAGCAATGAAAGAGTAGGACTTGGCTCATTTATCATGCTTCAGTGCTGCCTTCACAGTAGATGCCCAGGGTTGGGAGAATCAAAAGATCAGGGTATGTCAGGGGACCTCGGCCTGGGTAGGAAGCAAGGTTGAATGGGTGGGCATTGCCAAGGTTGTGCATTTGACTTCTTGAATGGGTAAGAATAGTTGCTTGAGAAAGAATAAAAGCCTGCTTAAACTGAGCAGTCTCAAGAGAAGGTGACCCATACCCCAGAGACAGCTGGTGCTCTGGGGCCATCTGCGGGGCTCCCCGTCCCAGCTGTACCTGCTCGTGCTCCGCACGCCTCCTCTCCTCCTCCCGGCGCATCTGCTCCTCATAGTGCCGGCGCTGTTCCCGCTCCTGCTGCTTCCGCAGTTCCTTCTCTCGCCTTTGTTGCTGGGGGGCAACAAGCAGACAACCATGAATGAACTGAACACAGTCGGAGGATGTCAGGAAGCCAGCAGGGAAAGCTGCAGACCTGCACATGTGAGCTCTTAACAAGAGATGCCTACGTGCCCAGAGGTGCCTTCGCTCCCGTGCCTTGGGGGGCACGTTGGCAAGAATGAGGTAAGAAGTACAATCGACAGTTACAAAATAGTCACAAAGTTGTACAATACAGCACAGGGAATATAGCCAACAATAATGTGATAACTACGGGTACTGAAAATATTAAGAAAAACACTTAGTAAAGTATATGACTGTCTATCCCCTATGCTGTACAACTGAAACTAATACAAAATAATATTGAAAGTAAAAAACAAAACAAAACAGAATGAGGTGACAGAGAGCAATTCCGTGTCATGCAGAACACCCTGCTATTTGCCATGCAAATGGGCTCTCCGGGTTTACACATCTGTCCTGAGAGGTTAACACTAAGTGCGTTCTCCCAACTGGCTGACAGGAGTTTTTGAATCAGGGTGGGGGAAACACCAAGGTATAATGTTACTTATTACATTGTATCAAACCGTTTGTGAGATTCTACAGGTTTTAAAGCACATTCACAATGCTCATGTCCTTCAGTCGTTTTGACGCCATCTAGGGCAAACATTTCATAGCTACAGAAAGCAAAAACCAGAGAGGTAAAGTGACACAGTTAAGGCACACAGTAAGTAATGGCTGAGGGTACAGGTGAGTTGACTGACTCCCACCCGGTCCACCATGCTGCCTTTCTTTATTTCCTGGAGTTTGCACTTTGAAGTATCAACTTCAACTCCTTACTCAGGGAAGACCCTGAAGCTCAGGCGCTCCCATCCTCTCATCCAATCACCAAAGCTCCGATGGTGGACAGCGCAGGAAGCACCTTTCCTCCTTTACAAAAATCTTCTGTGGCACAGAGAGATTAAATAATTGTTTGAAGTCACACCCACATTCGAGGTCAATCCCAGCAAGTGGTGGAGCTTGATTTCAAAGCCAAGAAATGTGACTCCAGTCAGAGCGCAATCATGACAAAGGTGAAGAGGCATTGGGAGTGATAGAAAGATCACAAATTGATCCAGCTCTCCATTATGCTCTCAGGGAGGATGAGCCTCGTAGGGGAAGTCACAGGAGCCAAGGTGTCTCAGCCAGGGGCAGCACTGTCCCCGGTCCCTGGGGCACTCGCAATGTGTGGGGAATGTGGGAGAGTTTCTGCTTGTCCCAGTGACTGAGGGGCCTGGCCTTCCTTTTAGTGTGAGAGGCCGGGGATGCTGAACATCCCACGATATGCAGGATAGTCATATATTACAAAAGATTTTTCATGCCCCACACCATTAGTGTCCCTTTCAAGAAATGCCACAGGTCCTTTCCTTTGTGTCACAGCCCAGTACAGGCATTATGATTTCTTCTTCCTCAAATACCAGGTTTGGAGGGGACATCTCAGGGGGTCCACTCCCTTGTAATATTCTCAACAACAATTCACCTCCTGCCTGAGGAAACATGAGTTACTCAAATAGAATGTATTGTGACTGCATCCCACTGGCAAGCCAGCTCTGCACAAGCAGGGAAAAGGCTTTCCAGTACAAAAGCTCTGTCACAGCCCCAGTGACCACAGACACTCAAAACTCCAAAGTTCAGAATGAGGAGGCCTTTCCAGCGTGATGTGGCTCCCGCCTGCAATCCTCAGGGCTGCTGCCTTCCTATCACCTCTGAGGCTCGGGAGATACGCTGCATTTTTGGGGGACTCAACGTTTATCATGTCCAGACCAACAATTACTTGTCCACCTTAGATTGCAGGTGATGGGGAGCCACTGGAGAACTATAAGCAGTCAGATGCCACGATCAGACTTGCATTTTCAGGAGGCTTCTTAACAGCCAGGGTGGGGGTGCGTCTGGAAGCTGGAAGGCAGAGCGAGGCCATTCTAGGGATCCAGGCAGAAATGGTGGGGCATCCATGAGTGAAGAAGCAAAGGCAGTAAGAGAGCCCATGTTCAAACTGCTGCTGAGGATGGAGATGAAGCCAAAAGGAGGAAAGATGAAAACCTACCCAGATTTTCAGTTATTTCAACAGGACTGGAGTGGACACCAACTTAGAAGTAGAAATTCAAATTGTGCCAAAATAAAACAGGCAGTCGGGTGAGCACGGCGTGTGTAAGGGGGACTGGTGCTCCTGGCCAAGGGGCAGAGCAGATGGAGTGACGGGGGAGCAGAAGCAGGTCCGGGGAAGGGAACCAGGGGGACAGCGGTGAGTCAAGTCCAGACATGCAATTATTGTTTCACAGAAAAAAAAAACCAGGAAGGCAGAACACATCATCATGGGAACTGACCGAATATATATAATTTGGACTATAGACTCAAAACAGAGAGATATTTCCAACACTCAACCAAAGCCAATCAGTGCCAGCATGGAGAATAAAATAATTATGTGTACAGATCTGGTTCCTAGCAGGGAATAGCCCTAATTTAGCTAACCTTTCAAGTTTTTCACTCCCACCATCGGTCTCTTTCTTCAGGAAAAGAGATAATCAAGCCTTTGGAAGATTTAGCAGATTTTTATGGGAAGAATTTGTACCTTTTCAACCGCTTTGCTAGGAATCAATACTGTTTTATAATTACATGCCACTCAGGTCACCATGCAAGGTGTATACAGTATTGATTGCAATTTGAGAGGGTCTGGGCTTCCTAAGAACTCTGTAGTTTCTGAGAAAGACACTCAAAAGTGACTATAATTAACACTGATCTCACTCAGTTCAGCTGCTGCTAACTCATGGAGGCATCTGCCTGGGCTCTGGTTCCTGTGGTGAGGCTGGAAAAATAAATCACTTCCCCAGCCTTCGGAGGGCACCTTGCCAATTTCCAGCTGCTGTGTTTCAATGTCAATGCCTTTCTAGGAAAAACGTTAGCTCTCTCTCCTCCTGGGCGTTGGGCTGCTCGAGGGGACATACCAAAGCATGTCGGAAAAAGACCGTGTCCTGGGCTTCAAACCGACACCTGTACAAAAAGCTCTGATGAGTCTTGTTGGCAGCAGCTCTTTGAGATTTGATCCTGGTGGAACCCTATTCTCTCCCTTGGAACCTGATGCCTCGGAGGTGCATGGAGGATTTTGCTGAATTGAATTGAGTAAAAAACTTGGGGCAACAGAATATAACACAGCACCCTCCTATATTTCTGTGGTGGGATCTCCCCTCCTATTACAGTACATATACGTTAGATCCCATTGCACCTCATATCCCGGTCATCTGAGTATGTCTTCCCTACTCTGCTGTCTAGGCTGAACCTCCTTGTGGGTAGGGTCTCTGTTCCACTCCAGATTTTGTCTCCCACTCTATCCAATACAGAGCCTGATACCATGACACTTGTTGCATGTATCATGGGTGCAAGATAGATTGGGTAGCGTGAGAGGGGAGAAAGCCTCGTGGAGCTTCAGGCTACCCCTTCACCCTTGTAAACCTTCCAGGCCAGAAGAGTCTTTTATGCTGAGCACAGACAAGGCCTGAGAATGTTTTTCTACGCAGAGACCCACCTCCAGTTGGCATGGGCATAGTATCTATTTGCCATGTCAGAGAAAGGCAAAAGAAAAATAAAATAAGGGACTAAGTCTAGCTAGAAGAAGTGGAAAAGGGGAGAACAGTACTTCTGAATTTCATTCAAATTATGCATGAAGACGTCAGTGGTTCTGCTGTCAAAAAAGAATGGTTTAAGCCAATCACTCTAAAATTCTTGGATGGAGTGCCTGGAATTATATTTTCATCTACAGCTTCTTAGATGCACCTCCAAAAGTTATATCACTTAAAATTAGATATCCAGTGGATTCTTACAAGTTTCCTAGATGTTTTTTCCTGGTTGGGGGACAACCAATGATACTCACTCTGAAAATTTTCCAGGCTAAAATCACTGTAGCCATGCTCTATGGAGGAGATCGCCAGGGTCCTCTTGTCTCCCTTGTATTCTGTTCGTGTTCCGAAGGAATGATTTTTTTATAACAGTTTGATCCTCTCTGTGGATGTTCCCCATCTGACCACCCCCAGGAGGAGGCTGTGTGGCTGCCCTTTCAACTGTATGAACTAGGAAGTTTATTGTAATGAGGATAATCATCCTGCGCTCTGCTCAGGGGACCCTCAAAATTATACATTTATCCCAACTGACTATGCAGAATTTCAGGTCTTTGCATTCTGGCAAGAGAATGTCACCTTAACCCTTAATATTCAGTCCTTATTAAAGTCATGAGAAATAATCCTCATGAATGTTCATGACAAAGACTGTGGGGTTGATCTTTCTTTCCTTTTGTTTCTTTAAATGCTATTTGCAGATGGAGTTTAGCCAGCAGGAATGTGTGAACTGCACTGGGGGCTCTGGTTCTTGCAGAAGTGACTTTGATGAACTGTGAGGCCATAAATTGCACTGTCCAGTGTTATCACAGCAGCCTAATGAAGCTAGTCACTGTGCTTGTGGTGGGAACATCGCCTCGCGCACCGTTCATGGCACCACTGACCATGACTGGGCGGGGTGCAGCTTTCCCATTTTCTCAGAAAGCTCAGAGGGAGTGACGAGTCTACTCTTGCCTGAGGCACAACGGGAGACTTGAGTCCTTCTGAGTCTGCCTCTTCTCTGAGCTGCTAGGACTCTCGTGCCGGCTTTCTGGGAACTGACCCTGGCCCAGCTCCATCCTGTTTTCTCTTCTACTTTCTAGTCCTTCCCACTTTATTTTCTTATTTATTTTATTTTTAGTCGCTGTCTTAATCTTTGTAAACTACCTTAAGTTTTCTTTTTGGAATGAAGAAAGGATTTACACTGATAAACAAATAAAAGACAAATCTTGGCCTTCCATGTCTTTTGAAACCTCAAAATCTTCCTTAAAAAGATGAAATTGAAAATATCTGAGAAATTGTAGACTTGTAATTTGGTTCTTTGCTGACGAAGATGCCACCTCTGTTTATGTCACCTGAGCACGTGGTTAAAGTTGTTTCCACAGCAGTGAGGACTGACGTGGTCTGACCCCGACACCGGAGAGCTGGCTGGAGTGAGCTGCCGGGACACGCACAGAGCCTGCTGGGACCTGAGGGGACACTGAACACAATCTCCTTTCTGATCATAAAGACGGTACGTGCACCGAAGCAAATATGGCTAAGTACAGGCCACCTGCCATTCTAAGGATGTGGAATCTTTTGAAAAATGTAGAGAATTGTAATCTCTATGTATGTTTTTTTTTTTTTTTACCTAAAAAAGTACTTCACCACAGGTTATTCTACTTAGAGCCCTGTGAGATAAGTGGGCCAAATGTCGATTAAAATTTTCCTTCTTTTATAGACTCTCAGGAAGGTTTCGTGCCTTGTCAATGACCTCAAGATAAGTTAGGGGAAAATCTTGGAATGAGTACAAATTATATTGGGCACTGTCTATGAGTGCCAGGTATTTGCTGGGCAGAGTGATTTACATGCCTCCACTCATTTAATCACACAAAGTGATGATAAGAGTTTATTACTGTCCTCATTTTATAGATAAGCAAATTGAGGCTCAGAGAAGTTATATAAATTATTCTATGTCTCACAGTTGGAAAATGTGGAGCCCAGGTCGGTCTGACTCCACGCTTTCCACGCTATGCCCTACTACCTCCTAGCCTCCAGTACCGGGGAGAGTGTTCTATCAGTTAGAGATGTAGCAGGAAGTACAGTGAGAGTGTGGGGAGGAGCTAAGCAAAAGATACTCCACCTCTCCTGTCACCATCACTGTTTCCTCCAATACCCTTCAGAAATTCCAGATGGGATACTTAGCTGCTTTTACCTACTTACCAAACATCCAGGTTGAAATTGAGTCCTGTTCTCATAACCTTTGGTGGATTTTTGAAAAACATGGCTAGATGCCATTGTGTAAAGATTTTGGGCCCGGGGTCTATCTTTTAGATACCTCACGTTTTCCATTATATAAACACACAGGTAACATCTACACTTGAGAATTACTATCCCGTAGATGCAATGCGACATGTGACTGGTGATAGGGGTGGGTGAGAGAGGCAAAGGGCTGGGAGGAAAGAACACCAGATGAAAATAGTAAGACTAGAATCTAGTCTTGCTCTGCCACCAAAACAAGCACTGCAGACCACACAGTCTCAATAACTATTCAACAATGAGTGAATGTTGCATGACTTTGAGTAAATCACTGTAACCCAATATTCTAGGAGGGGGCAGATTAGATGATCTCACAGGTCTGTTCATTCTACAGAGTCCAGCAAGGATGTGCTGCATTGCAAGACAAAAACCTACTAACGATTCTGAATGAGAAGTGAAACAAAGCAGAATTCTCTCAGAATTTGCTTTTGGTGAGCTCTTCTTGGTTTTCACCCTGGTGGCCTCTTCTAAGTGGTGAGGGGGACCCCACTGACCATGGAGGACCTGAGTCAGCCTCCAGAGGGACAGCAAGCTGCTGGTGCTGAATCAAGTTGAGCTCCTTGGGAAGTACCTCAAACCATCCCCTCAACTCAGGGGCTCTCTGTTCAAAGACACTCAGAATGAAAGGATGCAGTGTGGTCCTTTGAACCAGCCACACAGCACACGTGCCCCTCACTTAAGTATGACTGCTCTGTAGAAAACCTCACAGAAACTTCTGGGCATTTCATTTGCACAATTTAGTGTGTGCTAAATGTCAGTTTCTAAAAGACCATAGCGAATCAGCCATGGCAGGGCAAGGGCATTTCTTGTAACTAAAACTGGGATTCCAAACTTTCTTTTATAGGAAGGACAGGAGAGTGATGGTGAAGCAGTCTCACACCCCTGAATTCACTACCCAATGGCATAATTAGAATAACAAAAAATAACAATAACAATTGACGATACAAACAAACTTTTATGTAGTGCCTCCTGCAATGCCACGCACTGTTCTCAGCTCTTTACTCACATTAACTCATTCAATTTTTACCACAAACCCTTTAGGCACAGACTACTGGTCATTATCCCAGTTTGACAGACAAGGAAACTGAGGCACAAACAGGCCAACAGCTTGCCCAAGTTCACTCAGTGGTTAAGTGCAAAGCTAGGACTACACTCTGTGCCTGGCTCTTGGCGTGCCATCTCCGTGGATTTGGAAGAAGATGGTATACCATGTGAAAGATGTTGTCTTATGCTTTTTCAGGTGGCCATGTTTTTCTCCTTCTATCTTCACTTGCTTACCTATATTTTCTTCACAGAAACAGTAATCAGAGAGCCATTGAGGAGGCTGGACAGATGGACCACATAGGCCTCATCGTTTTCTTTTTATGCTCTTTATAAGATGAAAGATAAACCATCCGATCTACCCATTCAGAGCTTTCTGGAAATTAACTGCCTAAACTCCAAACTCGCTGCCCAACTCTGGAACAGTAGGCAGCCCCATGGCTCAGCACTCTCTGAGTGCACGTGTGCCACGCTGGTCTTTGAGCACGAGGACAGTTCTAAACAGACGGAGCCGTGAGGAGGCTTAATGAGGAATTCTGGTCCTGTCTCTTCTGTGGATGCTAGTCAATGGGATTATTCATAAGCTCCTTATTATCTCTGTGCTACAGCAGTTTCCCCAGGGAGAATGGCTACCTCGGTTTTCCTGGGATCCCTATAGAGGAGCAATGGCCTGGTGGACACGCTGAGTACCTATGACCCTGTAGGTTAGTGTAAAAGTCGTGTCTGTGTCACTCCTAAATTCCTTCTGCTATTATTTGGAGGCCTTAACATGAGATTCTAGATTGAGTCCTATGAAAACAAGCCCACTATAAATGATTTTATTAATAAACCGTCTAGGGATAAGGCCACACTGCACATCTGGGGTGTTACTAAAGATGCTAAATCATATCACATGTGGAAAGGTTGCAGAAACAGGTGACGTTTGGGGAAGAACATCATCATCGCCTTCCAGCACTTTTGGGGAGGATGTGGAAGGCATTCTAATTTTCTTTGGCATAACTTGTATTAATGCAGAGATTCATAAGGACTTGAACCAATGACAGGATAAGTTGCTCAAAAATAGAACATGCTGCATCAAACCTCTAAAAGTATAAGCAGAAATTATATGTTAAACAGGCTAAATGACTCTGGGGGAATATTGTTGAGGGGATTTTTGCTTTGAGAGAAGAAGTGGCTTAAATCGCTTTTGAGGTCCCATGTGTCCCTAAAAACTCTATGAATCCAGAAAACTAATCACTGAGAAAATGACAGTGAAATGAAAACAACTGAATTTAAATGTCATGTGAAATAATACTGCCTGTGAAACTATCTTGTTGTCATAGTTCTATGGTTAGGAACAACTAAAAATAGTGATTGTGAAACACAAGAAATGCAGACTAGATGGATAAAAAGAGGTGCCATGGAGAGCCCAGACGATGGAAGGCAGGTCTGTACTGCCCGAGGCATGCTGTCCCTGGGAAGCCATACCTGCCATCCACCTGCGGTCGGCAACGTCTTTCCAGCATGAAATGCTGTATGCATAAAATCCTAGCATACCCTTCCCATTCCTTGAAAGTGTGGGGAGGCTTTTGGGCAAAAGGACTTAAAATATTTGTAGGATTTTAAGATGCTGTACAAGAATTTCAGCCCAACTTCCTCACCCCGGCAGGAAACCCCTCCCATCAAGGAACCTGGGGACCACACAACGTCCTGCCTCCTGCAGCACGGCGGGTAAGTCAGAACTTCTGGGATCCACTGAGAAGCAGGGTTCCGTACATCCATGCACAGCACCCAGCCTCTGAAGCACAAGCGTGATATGTATGCATGTGCGATTGTAGACCATTGTCAGAGGCCCAGGGGCACGCCCACCTGGGACAATGAGCATCCACTTTGTCGGCCTGGTTCCCAGCTGTTTCATAATTTCTGTTCAGTTATTGAAGTAATGGAGCTAAGTCCCAGCTAGAAAGCAATCATTCTTTGTGCTGACGCTAACGACATCCAGGAATAAAGGGCCACTCTGCCCCTCACCAGTGACCACTGCTCACAGCACCCATCAGGGTGCTTATAGTTAATTATCAAATAAGTGAGTTAAAGGCCATTTCTCAGCACTGTCAATGAATGAACACTCCAGGCCCTGAAAGGGGGGAGTTATTCTTGCTCATGGTGCTTTCTTCTGCTGAGGACCTGGGAGTGTGGCCCAGTGGGTGGGAATTCCGCACTGGTGCAAAGCCACACTCATGTTCCCATCTCCTGCTTCTGCCCACTGAGCCTGCGCAGGCTGCATTCAACTCTGAGCCCTCACCCCGAAAGGAGAGGACTTGGAGTAGCCACAACGAGGCAGATAATGGGAAACAAAGAGTTTTCCCTTCCTGTGTAACTCTCTTCTTGAATTTCTTCACATACTTACTGGGTGCCAGGTACTGCTCTAAGTACTTTGTATGTATTTAGTCATTTACTCCTCAAAACTACCACTACCTCATTTTATATATGGGCAAACTGGGGCCGAGAGGAGTCATGTCATGCCCAAGATCGCAAAGGCAGTAAGTGGTGGAGCTGGATTCAAACCTATGCAGTTATTTACTAGGCTATACTCTTGACTACTTTGCTTCTACCGTCTAGGTGAAGGGTTACTTCTAATGTACTGTGCCCCCGATGCCCGGGGCTTATATTCAGACATCACAAGAATGCTCTCTTCTTACAGGTTTAATTTAGGTACTGGTGGGACACAAGACTCGTTGCCGCCACTTGGCTATAATGGGGTCATAATTATACAGTGTTGGAAATGACAGCAAGAAATACTTATAAGAGAATCCACTGAAAAGCAGAGCTCTCCAGAGGAAGGCCTCCTGAAGCCTGGAGGGGAAGGGGAGACCTTCCAAGGTCTAAACGAGGTACATTCAGAAGGATGGAGATGGGCTGCCTCCCTGTGCTGGCAAGGACAGGGCTGCCGGCTAAGTGAACAGCAGATGGGGACCCCAGAAAGACACAGGAGTAGGGGTGCTCTCAGGGAAGAGCCCTCCAAAAGGGATGGAAAAGGCCAAGTTTTACAGCACACAGAGAAGGTACATTAGAGAACTAAGGATGGCAGAAAATGGGAAATCCTATCTATATAGACCTTTAAAACAAACAAACAAACAAACACTAACAACTTTGAAATTGTCAGTTCTGTAACAACAATAACATATTCAATCCATTCCTGTATCAGGCATAGTTGCAAAGTTTGTGTATATGGTTCCCTTTACTTGGCACAACCATCCTGCACCACCAATAGCATCTTAATTGTGTACACAAGTATATAAGGAAGCTTAGGTTAGGAGCGGGTAAGTACTTTGCCCAAGACCACAAAGCTAGAATACACCCTGGTCTCCGCAGCTTCAAAGCTGGGGGACTTCACCCCTACATTAACCTGCTATACTACCATTTAAAAAACTAATGGTGATTTTTTTTCTCTTAATGACATAACTGAATTCCTACTAGTATTGTAACGAATATTCTTCAGAAGACGTAAATAAAAGCTTACCTGTTGGTACATTTTATTTTAATAAATAAAATTTATTTATTTATTTTAATAAATTCAAGCAGTTTTATTACTGCACATAAAAGAATTTAAACTTTGGGAAATTATACCTCTGACTTCAGTCAAATGCACCCAAATCCAATAGTAACAATTAATATGTACTAAGTGTCTTCTAAGCCTATTCTAAGGCTTTCTATGAATTAACATATTTGATCCTCACAATTGCCTGGGGAGGGGGCGGGGGGTGCGTAGCAAGGAGAAGTGGGGTAAGTACTATTGTTATTCTAGTTTTACTAATGAGGAACCTGAGGCACCAGAAAGTTAAAAAATTTCTATCTATTAAGGAAACTGTTAGCCAACAAATTACTCTCAACTGAATTTTTCCAAATGCTCTGTGCCCAGGAGACTTTTAAGAGTTTCAACACATTGTCCAGTACATACTGACTCTTAAAGAGATATGCAGCTTTCCCCTGCCCCTTCCTTGCCCCCCGCTTTTTGGTCTAAGAGCATCTGGGAGAAATCACTTGGGGCCCCAGGAACAACCTTACCAATAGCGGCTTCTCTGGGTTTGGAGCTGGCACGGCTCCTATGAGATTGGCCCGGTTACCCTGAGTGAAACATGCTCAGAGAGAAGGTAAGCAAAGCTGGCCATCAGTGGACGAACATGTCATTACAAGTTCTCTAAATGGAACCATGAGGTGAGTGTCCTTGGTAAAAGTTAAACTGGGTTTGACAAGTCCTTCAAGAGCGAATCTGTCTAGCTCTTGGCAGTTGACAAAGTTCTTTCACATCCATTTTCCTGGTCAGACCTTAGAACAACTTGGTGGTGGGAACAAGCTTTGTTAGTAGTCTCCCCATAGAGCTCAGGAAGTGGAGGCGTGGGGAGACTTTGAGAACTTCCAGGGAATGTAGGTGGGACACAGTGGCCCTCAAATTCACATAGACGACTTTCCACTTCAAAACCAGATCTGACTTCCTGAGCAAGTAATTCTTTTCTTCCAAAACAAAGAGGTAATGAATGTGTTTCTAAAGGGTACCACACAGAAGCTACTTCTAAAAATTCCGTTTTTGCTATTGAAACTGAAGGATGCTGCTATGTAGTTGAACTTCAGGCTACATTCTGCAGAGCTGGCCCCTTTAACTGTGTCCTCAGGTTCAAATCCTTGATTTTCTTTGCAACAACATCCAAGTTACCCGGTGTTCCTTCTACATCCTTACCAGTCTTCTTTGCTGGCTTCTCCTCCCCTACTCTGACTTCTCAGAGCTCGGGGCCAGACTTTCTTCTCTTCTCAATGTATACTTTCATCACCATCAACTAATAGTTCCCATCTTTCCCATGGTTCACCCCTCTTCTGTGGCTCTCTCTATATAATCCATCTGCATCCTTGGCATCACCATTGGCGTCCTCATAGGCATCTTAAATTCACTATGTTCCAAACTGATCTTATCCTCTTGCTACCAAACCTGGTCCTCCACCTGGATGCTCCAGTAGATGTGGGGAACAGTCTGTGGCTGCCCTCTCTCCTTCATCTCTGACATTTAGGCAACCATCATGCCCTGCATGTTCTACAGGCTACATCTCTCCTTTTCTCAATCCACCTAAAGCACTATTCTCTCTGGACTGGACTAACTTGACTCTCCCACCCACTCATGCCCTTTCCAGTTACTCTTCTGGCAAAAGCCAAAGTTCCATTTTAAAAATGCAGATCTGATCGCATTTTCTTGGATGACACATGTGTCTTAGAGTAAAATTTGAAACTCCTTAATTTGACCCAAGAAGCCCTGCAAGACTGTGCCTTGGCCTCCCTTCCCATCATCCTCTGCTCTCCTTCAGCCAACTCTGACCAATGCTCCTCTGAGCCAGGCTAGGCTCCTGTCCCTGTGGTACACGTACTCAGTCATGTTCTTCTCTACCATGTCACTCTGGCAATGACAGTGAATGGTGATTCAGGTGATTATTTGCCTGATGCCTGTTTCCCTCACAGATCTCGTCTTCACAAGGGCAGGCTGTATTCCCAGTGTCCTTTCCAGTGACTGTATAGCAGAGCTAGGCATTCACTAAGTTTGTTAAATGACTGCCTACAGGAATAGGAAAAAGGTTTTAATTCTACTGCACACTTAAAAAAATTGAGCTCAATGTCCTCGAAAGAGGCTTATAGGGAAATCACTGCTTAGACTGCCAGTCTCTCAATTTGTACATTAGGGCTCCACTGTTACTAGTCAGTAAGATACCAGTGATATTAACAAACAAACAAACAAACAAAACTTCAGGCAATAGTGGCTCAGTGGATAAAGGGCTGACCTGTGAACCAAAGGGTAGCTGGTTTGATTCCCAGTTAGGGCACATGCCTGAATTGTGGGCTGCATCCCCAGTGGGGGCACGTGAGAGGAAACCACACATTGATGTCTCTCTCCCTCTCCTTCTCCCTCCCCCTAAAAAATAAGTAAATAAATAAATAATAAAAAATCTTTTAGAAAACCTTCAGGCAATAGAACAAAAGCAGTATAATGTCTTTTAGGTTATCATTGGACTATGTTATGATGGTCTTGAAGGGCACTAAATGAGACCTCGGTGGCTTGAAAAACTTATTAACACAACTCCCTGAAAGATAACCTTACTACCACAGAGCAAGTTGGTGTTCCTGGGGTAAATTTGATTCACTCCTGTGACTTAAACACACTCTTTCCAAAATGGAGGTATACAAGGCGCTCTGCGAGTCGAAAAATATATATAAATCACTGGTGTCATCTCAAAACCCTTGAGCAGAATTAGGCATCACCACAAATCTTCCACTCAAGGTCAGTATCTAAAAAGATGACCAGAGTGGGTGTCCCAACACCTCCTGGCCCCTAACTGTAGCAGAGAATAAAATAAGCTGTGCTTTGTCTAGGCCAAGTAATGAAAAATTTTATTGAGCTGAATAAAAATAGAAGAAGCCCTCTACATATTGTGTCTCACTATTGCTGGACTCACTCACCTGAGCTGGGTTTAATCAAGTTCCTAGAACTCAGTTATAAATTGTACTTTATCACTGGTCACAAGCTGAGAGTCTTGTACCCACCATTTAATTGCCTTGAAGCCATGTGCTTTTCACATGCTGATAAATGACTACATTCAAAGTGTACAAAGTCCTCCTAAGAATATACAGATACTGATTTAGAATGTAGCCTTATCCACATGGTTAGCCATAAATAGCAAAGGACATGCAGGGCTTCCTTAGAAAGCTCTGGTAGGAGGTGACAGCTGAGATCACTGAGTAAGACAAAGGCTATAGCCTACAGAGCCTTGTGTCACGGAAAGGGCATTGGAAGGGCCTTTTTTTGGAAACAGAACGCATTTCCCAGGAGGTTTACACAAGCCTACTTGACCACAGTGATGCGAAATTTGCAAGTCTAACTGTGGACGCCAGAAATGAAAGTTGTCACCTCAGGCTAGGGCAGCTGACGTGGATGGGAATCCAGCCGGAGAAGGATGCAGGAGGGGAGTCCTTGGTGGCAGGGACATTCATACTCAGGTGTTCAGAATTTACAGCCATTTGAGTATGCAGCATTTCTTTTTCTTCTCCAGTGAGCAACAGGGGCAAGATATAGGATCAAAAGATAAAGCTGGTATAATCTCGATGTCCTGCAGTCACAAGCATTCCTGCTTCCCGTGAGAAGCCAGGGCTATTGCACGCTGGCGCACAAAGTGCCCTCAGGCATGCAGTTGCCTTCTGTGCAAGCAAGGCCTTACAGGGCATGTTCCTGTGGGTGTATGTGCCCCATTGAGCCTGAACACTGAGTTGCATCCAAGGGAGAGGCTCCAGAAAATGCCACAAAAGAAGAGATACGAGAATGCTTGGCAGTACCTCTGACTGGGAGAAGGAGAGCCAGGAGCCGGCTCAAAGACGGGCACCTGCTGGTGCAGCTTCTCTGCCCTTGCTCAGAGGTCCTTGAACACTCAGGGTAAAAGACCACTGAAGGAGAGGCCTGGTGAAGACTGGAAAAGCATGTTGACTATGGCTTAGTGGCGAGGCAGGATGGGTACAGTGACAGCCCTTGGGCTCCTAAGTCCGATTCCCTGGGTTTGAAATCTGTTTTCTTTTTAAGCTGTGTGACCTTTAGAAAATCATTAACCTCTCTGAGGCCCCGCTACATTATCTTTAGACTGGGGTTATTGTAAGGACTAAATGAGACAATCCACATAAAGTGCCGAACAGAGTACTCTCCTATGGTAAGGGCTTCATAACTGGTAGAGATGATTATTCTAGCAACTTGATGAAAAAACATAGAAAGCTCAAATAAATCATAGTAGGGAAAAGGAAATAAAATCAAATAAATAAAAACAAAAGGAAACTACACTGCACCATCTGAAAATATATTACATTAATAATGGATCTAGATCCAAGGGCCAAGTCCCTCAGTTTAAATTTTTTAAAAAGAAGGAAATTCACGTGTGTGTGTATGGGCATCCATGCACATGTTTGCATTCTTTCATATTTTAAATGTTTTATGGGATGATGGGGGATATTGTAGGGTTACATGGTAAGTGCTTCTAGCCTGAAATGCAGTGTAACATCACTGGGCAAGGAACCCATTAAGGCAAATGGTCAAGGTTTTCACGGTGTGATGCTCCCCTGTTGAGGCAGCCGTGGGAAATGCTTTTGGAAGGAATCAACCACAAGCCAGGGAAAAGGAAGGAAAGGCAGGACTTGCGGGCAGTGCCTAGCTGGTGAGAGGGTTTTGACCAAAAGCCCAAGGAAGTAAACCCTGGATTCAAACAGCAGAGGCCCTTCTCGTCTAGGACTTGCATTGTTGTATCGTCAGAGAACAGAGAGCCTGGAGGAATACTGCGGCCCTCAGCTGCGGGCCAGTAAGAGACCAAAACTGGCCGGGGTGGGCAGGAGATGACACCAGGGCACAGCTGCGAGGACCTGTCGGACTTTCAATACGTGCCCAGAAGAGTAATCGCAGGTGCAGGCAGCTCCACTGTGGTGCCTCGTGCTTCACTCCTGAGAGCGGCCTGATGCCACCCACACCTCCCTTCCCCTGCCTCCATCTCTGCTCACTCCTCTGAAGGTCTCTGCCCCACAGCACTACAGTGCCTCTGTCCACCGCAGTGCAAGTCCTAGGCTAGAAGGTGGTGAGCTTCAAACTTCTCATGCGCTGAACATTCTGCACACACACAATATTACAGATTTACATACTTAGATGAGAGAGAGCTCCACTTGCCTACTGTCTCTTGCAGAAGCCTACAAGGCCCAATTTTGAGGGTCCCAGTTCAAGGCTCTGATGTTTATCTAACATTTACCATTTCAGGGCCCATGTGGACAATGGAATCAGGGAGACATGGTGCGAAGCCTGGCTTTGCACCTATCGGGCCTGGGACATGGAGCCAACTACTTCCCCTCCCTGAACCTCAGTTTCCTCTTGTTAAATGGAGAGTACATGGAGTTGGCATGAGAAATGATGAATATATGCAAAGAGATCATGATACTAGATGAGCTCCTAGATATAAGCAAAGCACCCCACCCAGTCTGTGGCACACAGAAGCCACTTAATAATTGCAATTGCTGGGTATTGCTGTTGCTGGTCTGCATACTAATATCCTAGAGATTCAGTGCAAACTGAAACTGAGGCCCTTATTGATTTAAACCTGGGAGGCTGGACCTGGATGAGCCATTTAAAAAGCAATCTGCTCCTGCTGTCTGCAATTCACCCCCCTCTAACTGCAGCGGCCACCTGACAATGCAAGTGAATTGCTGTAAACAGTTAATGAGGAGTATGACAGTGTTTGGAAAAACTGTATAATTACTACCCCATTACTATGCAGTCAGTGAACCTGTCATTTGCCATCCAACTTCCAATGCTCTCTCAGTTTCCTAACTGTCTAGGGTGCTGATTTATCTGACAGAGGAAGGAGGCCTCAGAGAAAGGTTATGGGAAGCAGGCTTTGGTAAACATCTATAAGACCACAAAGGTGAGGGTCTTGCCCAGGACCAGCCTTGCAGGTGGTATGGTTTCCCCCAGAAATGAGAGCAGGGCCTGCAGGTAAAGGCAAGTTTTGCCCACCCGCTGGAACTGGGAACCAAACGGTGTCTGGAAGGACTTGGAAATGCTTTCCTCAGTGTTCAGAGGAATAACAAAGGAGTATCAATAAAAGCAGGTCTCACTTTTCCACACTTGACATTTTACCTATCAGCTTATTCATTGTGGTCTAGTTTACACCTACAAGGCCTGTCCAGAAAAAATCCAGCTGTTATTAATATAAGGGGAACGGCTTGAGCCACATCGATGTAACCTGGCAGCCAAGGAGAGTGTGCTGGAATGCACATGCATGAACAATGACCACTTCACTGTAGTAGTCAGTGGGGGCAGTAGACGCCATTGAGTGAGTATGTTCACCGTGTGGCTGTCACATTCAAAATGAATGAGTGAGTAGAGCAACAAATCTGCATCAAATTTTGTGTTATGCTTGAAAATTCCTCCACGGAAACTATTCGGATGATTTAGAAGGCCACAGCTATGGGCAACTGATGATTGCCATCTTCATCACCACAATGCACAGCTCATACATTAGGTCTCCTGCAGCATTTTTTGGTAAAACATCAAATTGCCCAAGGGACTCAGCCCCCCATAAGCCCAGAGTTGGTGCCCTGTGACTTCTGGCTTTTCCTAAAACTAAAATCACTTTTAAAAAGGAAGAGATTTCAGAGCGGTTGATGAGATTCAGGAAAATACGACGGGGCAGCTGATGGCAATTGGGAGAACTGTGTGAGGTCCCCTGGTGCCTACTTTGAAGGGGACTGAGGCATCATTGTCCTATGTACAATGTTTCTTGTATCTTGTACCTTCTTCAATAAATGTCTCTATTTTTTGTAGTTCAAGGATGGATACTTTTTGGACAGACCTCATACATTTCACTTGTCACTGACTCATTCATTTGTATATCAGTTCATCTATTCCACATACATTTATGAGGTGTCCACTGTGTGCTCGGCACTGTTCCAGGCACTACAGATACCACAGGGATAAAAGAGACAAAATGCCCTGTCCTCAGGGGCTTACATTCCAGTGGGGAGAGACAGACAGACGAAAGCACATACAGAGTATGTGTGAAGGCGATAAGAGCTACACAAAAGTAATGAAGCAGGGAAACAAGAAGACATGCTGGAGAGAGGGAGTGGGATTATCCGTAAGGGGGTCAAGGAGGCTCAGTGAGAAGGTGATCTCTGAGCTAGGCTTGAAGGGTGGCCGTCCCCTGCTTCTCTGGTGATTACACCAAGGTCATCCCTGCCAAGCAAGGGAAGCCCTTTACTTGTAAGAGCGTTTGGCCTCATCCTCCCTTGAAGTTAAGATGTGTGTGCTCCAAGCAGGCGAGGTACCCAACCTCAGGGGTGGGATCGGGGCTCAGGGGTGGACACCTAGGGAGCGACCTGGGACAAGAGGTGTGGAGTGTGCAGAGGTGCTCACCTCCTCCAGCCGCCGCCGCTGCTCCTTCTGCTCTTCTATGCGCTTCTGGCGCTCTGCCAGCAGCTGTCGCTTGTGTTCCTCATTCTCCCGCTGCTGCTGCTCCAGCTGCTGCCGCCGCAGGGCCTCAGACCGCTCCTTGTTGGCCAGCTGCAGCCTCAGGAAGTCTCGCCGCAGTGTTGACTCCCCTGGCAGGTTCAGAATGGAGCTGTGGGCAGGAGAAGGAAATCAGGACCCCGCATGGGGCAGAGCAGTCACTACCATGGGTCGTAGGGGAGCAGATCAGGGCAAATAACTCCCCTGTACACAGCTGAAGAAGCCACATGTTCAAGCACAGGCTCTTACGTCCTCCATGAATTATAATTACTCACCCCCAAAAGAAACAGAGTCCAGGTCCGAGACCAGTGTCCAGACTCCCTTTCACTGTGACTATTGCAGACACATGCTGCCACTGTCCCTAGAGGGATGTCGCATTCCTAGAGTCGCCACCCCACTCCACCACCAGCCACACCTCTTTCCACAACCGTCCGCACTGTTTTCTCACCCTTGTGACATAGCAAAGATCTGTTTCTACAGCTTTTAGTGTGTGTGCAAGCCCCAAGCCCCTGATTGGCTTATGTTCATGTTTAGGAAAGGCAAGAACAAAGGCAGGAAATAAAAAGTAATCAGGAGCAGTGAGGGAGCCCACTCTACTTAGAGAATCACGGGCCACCCTCAGTCCCATCACCTCCTTGACTGCTGTCACCAACACCCAGGAGGCAAAGGGCAGGCTGCCCATGGGGGGACGCAGTGAGCAGGGGAGGGGAGGTGCTGGATCCAAGGTCGACAGAGCTGGGATCTGGACCCAAGCTGGCCAAGTCCAAGAGTTTAGGATTTGTCTTCCTATACCACTGTTAAAGTGAAGTTAAATGGTTTGGTTGTGGCCACAGAGGGTGCACTGATTTCCTAGGTCCCCTTTGAGTACCGTGGGCCTCATTCTACATTGCCTGTAAAACGGTGATTGTGCATGTGCATGTGACAGAGAACAAGGGGACAGAGGAACACCAAAAACAGTGGTGGCTGAGGGCTGTCCTACTCACCATCTAACTGTATGTGTGTAACACAAAGTCTGGACACAACAGCCTAACAGACAGCTAGAAAATGGCTCCTATTTGTTCATACAAATCTAGCCCTTTTAATCTTTCTGGCAGCTCTCACCTGAAATCAATATGTTAAACAATTCTTGAGTGCCTGCTATGGAACAGGTACTATATATAATAGGCTGTAGTGGGTACAGCAGGAGGTAACCAAATTCTCTCTCTAGAGTTATCTTGTGGGGAAGACAGAAAGACAATCAGGCAGACAGACTGATAAGTACAAATAACATAATTTCAGGTATTGATAGAATCTATAGAAGATAAAGTGTGATAATTTACAAGTGACAGTGGCAGGGTGTTGGGGCAATGACTCAGGGTTTTGCTTTTGATCAGGGAAGACCTCTCTGAAAGGGTGACAGTTAAGACTCAAATGAAGAAGAATCAGTCATGAGAAGAAGGGGAAGAATACTTTGGGCAGAAGGAAAACAAGTAGAGTTGACCCTTGAACAATGTGGCGGTTAGGGGTGCTGACCACCTCCTTGCACAGTAGAAAATCTGTGTGTAACTTTTGACTGCCCCCAAAGTTAGTTATCACTCGACAGCCATGAGGGATTGGTTCTAGGATCCCTCCTCCCCCCGCAGACATCAACATCTAAGGATGCTCAAGTCTCCTGTGTAAATGGCACAGGTCAATGCATATAGTTGACCTTACGCATTCACTGACCCTGCGCAGTTCAAAACTTTTAAGGGTCGACTGTATAGAGGCCTGTAGTGGGAACAAGTGTCACCTCTTCAAGTAACTGAACTCCACTGGCCTTCTCCAGAGCAGAGTGAGTGACAGGGAGACTGGTACAGAGGAGGTCAGAGAGACAAGGCCGTGAGGGTATGACGTATGGCCTTAGAAGCCACACATGGAAAGGTTAAGCAGGAGAGTAATGTGATCTGAACAGAGGACAGTACACAGGGTAGGAGGGCAGGCAAGGCTACCAGTTGGTCTGCTCCTGCCGTGGCTCTGGGGTGGAGACTTTAGGGTGGGCGTGGAGGGGATGGAGGCTGGGAGAACCATTTGGGGACAGAGTTAATGAAATCTGTTGGTGGACCTAATGTGTGGAGTGAAGGATGACTTGCAGGTTTGGTTTTGGCACCTGGGCAGTGATGGTGACAACTGGGGTGGAGACTGCTGGGGGAGAAGCCACTCTGGTGGCAGTCGATGAGGTGATCATTCCGTTTTGGAGAGTGGTTAGCGTGCTGTGTGAGATACTACCACAAAATGATATCAAAGGCCTCCATCCGTGACATTCCATAGACAGCACTTGGATCCTACTAACAAGCCTCCTCTAAAACCTGCAGTCTTTGTGCAGAACTCTAAAACAAACTCCAGATAATAATGCTTGCTTCAGAAACCTCACATGCACACGACGATGCCCATTAACATTAAGTGATGTTGAATCGATGTCGGGTGATCTGAGCTGTATTACTGACTGAATCATTAACTCGGTATATGACCAGGTTGCAGCCCTTGGACTGTTACCCCATCTCTAAAATGAGATAACCACTGTTCCTTCCTACATTTCCAAATTTCACAAAGATTAATTAGATGTGTCCATAAAACAGTACTTGTGCTATAGTGCTTCAATGTGCTATAATGACATGTTACAATTATAGAATGTTAAGGCATGGCTCGGTCAGCTCACTAAGTGACTCCTGACATGCAGGTTAGCAAGCATGAGTTAAAATGGGGTTTTTCAGATCTCTAGAGAGTGATCAGAATGACTGAGGTGACCGTCTGGGTGAGCTTTGGAAAAATAGCATACAACTCCTCTGAAAGCAGGGCCCTTGGCCCCTCGCTTCCCAAGAATGATCATTTACCATGTCACTACTTGACAGTCATCATATTCATGCACCTAAGCTGGGGGTGGCCAAGATGTCAAGTATCAGATGGAAGGAAAAATACCTCTCAGTCTTTGACCTTGAGAAGTCCTGTGGCAGGTGAACAGAGGAAAACTGGGTGGCACAGCAAGCTCAGTCTCACTCTGTTCCCGTGGTTTAGTAATAACCCAGCATAGTGGGTCTGCGTTAGCCCCAAAAGGAACTCACCAGCGCATTCTAGCAGCAGTGGCTGAGTAGGCCTCTTCCCTGGTCGGGAAGCTCCGCCTCAGCAGTATGGGAACTGCTTCTTCCTCTGGAGCACCGGGCTCCCCTCCTTAAGTGGCTAACAGATGAAGACCTGTATATCCCGGTAACATTTCAACTTGTGCATTTTTCCCAGTGAATCCTTTCTTTATGTACAGTGTGCCTGCCATGATGTGTGTGACTGTACCCCTGGATTCCCAAACAGCTGCCAGCTGAATTCTCTCACAAAAGAGAATTCTGGCAGTGTGAGCACACCGGCATTAATTATTTATAAACACAGACTAGAAGAAAGTCAAAATCAAAGTCAAGTGAAATTCAAAACGTAGAGATGATAATAATAAAAGCAGTGCTTGATTCTGGGGTCCAACATGTGACAACAGGAATGGGCATGAAAGTCTCTATTTAGGGTTCGCTTCTGGAGTGTAATTTGATTTCCTGGAAACTGTTTCCTCTTGGATTAGGCTGTGGTGAAAATACCAAGGCATGTGACAAGGACAGTGGCTGCACAAATGGGCTTCTCAAAGGTACGAAGTAATGAACTGAATGACTCAAGTCCAAAAACACCACTTAGGTCTCCTGAAAATGACAGGTTTAGATACTTTTAGCCCGTATTACCCAGAGAGTCGCCTCCTGCCCATTCCACACATTACACATGTGAGGAAACAAGGTCTTAGAACAGAGACCATAAATCTTGGGCGACAAGATAAAGGATATGTTGATTTCCACATTTTCATAAGAGTCTGCCTAGGGAAATTTCCCCAAATTAATGAGCATATTTGTACGCAATAAATTAAATAAGACCACCATGCTGGATTCTTAAAAATGAACCTATAAATCAACAGGAAGTAAATTTCACACGAGCAGAATTTGGAATGTGAAAATGAGAAGATTTGACCCCCTACCTGGGCTCTCCTGAGTCATTCTCCTCCTCTTCTTCCTCACTTCCACTGTACTCATACTCTGTTTCATCTAGAGAGAGACTCAAAGAAGGTTAGTGCACAAAAAAGACACCGCAGCTCTGTAAAGCCCAACCCCCTTGCTTTGTATATAAGTGAACTGAGGTCCATAGAGTTGTTGACCCTGAACTCCAGGCCTTCTGACTTGAGCTCCAAAAGTTCCCATCAGCTGGATTCAAGTACATGGAATTAACCACATCTAATACTGTCCCAGCCAACTCAAGATCTCTGTCCCTAATGGTGTTCTTCACACGAAAGTGAAGATGAGGAATGGAAACATCGCCTTTTAGTTTATGTTAGCTCATAATGTATAGAACCACCTCAGAGGATCTTTGATTGGCTCACTGTTAACTTCTTGACCGTATTAATCATTGTTCAAGTAGGAATTTTAATATGTCTTATATGGACTCTCAAATTGCCTTGAGATATCTTGATAAATACCAGAAATAACCTTTTGACAAAATGTGCTATTGAAAATATAGTTAAATGTGTTTCGATTGACCTGATTTAATTGGGGACATCCATTTAATTCAATCATATGTTAAGCAACTTAACATGCAATAATGAATAAGACTGAGTCTTTGCTTTGGAGGAATCTAATGGGCAAGAGGGACAAGTAACAAATTAGAGTCCTCATGATGATGAAGAAAGAGAACCAGTCTTCGCCGGGCATCTCCCACGCCAGTCACCATGCTAGATGCTACGTCTGTATTCTCCCATTTATTTCTTTTAACAATCCTTTGAAATAATATCCATTTTTTAAATGAAGATACTGAGATTATAAGTGGTTAAGTAATATGACTAATGTCATCTCATTCATAAGTTTGGGATTTGGATTTAGAATTCAATTCAAAACTTTTCCAATATTAAAACTAGTGTTCTTTCCAACACCTTATGCTACATAGAGGTACACAAAAATTGCAATGAGATATCTGAGGAAGAAGCAGCTAAGTCTGCTGGGGAAGGGGAACAACAAAATCTCTGAGGGGAAATGAGCTGGGCCTTGGAAGGTCAGTGGCCCTTTTCCAGGCAGATGGCCGCTGAAAGCGGTGGGAAAAGGGCTTTCTAGGCAATGTAACCATGTGACAGTGGCTGACAGCATCACAGTGCATGGCATATTCAGGAAACAATGAGCCGTCAGTGGCTAGATGTCAGGGTGTGAGAAAAGCAGATGGTGTACGAAAGGCCAGCAGGTCTGATGCGGCTTGCTGATCCTTATATAAACCATGCTGAGAACTTTCCTGTGGGCAGTGGGCTCCTTTGGAGGAACTTTTGATTTTGACTGAGGGAGGGTGATACCACATTACTGTTATCCTTTCATAGCTGTGGGTTAGTAATCGCCGTTTGGAAGGTATTTGCGCACCCCTAAGAAGGAACTAAAATTGCAATTTGGTTATATTGCCACCAGGGGCAGCAGATAAATGCTGAGGACTACAGCACTTGATCCTTGATCATAAACTTGAACACACCTTGCCTTCCATACCATTTAGCCAGTAAAGGGATAAAAAAATGAAGCCGAAAGTGTGATGACTTCAAGAGTATCTTTTAAAATCACAAGTTAGCTTCACATACTCATATTTAGGCCACTTATGAAATGTAAAGAACCTTCATAAAGTGTTTCAATATTCTACATTAAAAATTTAATATTCCAAACTTTCCCGCAATGAATCAACAGAGTTCAAAGTAAAATGCAGAGATTTTATCTGTTAAGGGAAATGGCAGCAAGGAAAAAAGCGCCCAATTAGTCCAATTATTTTTACTCTCTAGGGTAAAACCTTCATTTATCAGCCTCCTTAATTATAATATTTCTCCAGAATTTGGCTTGATTGCTTTTGTATTACTGGCTTAAATTAGCATGTGTCAACATATTTTAAGGAAAAGATATGAGGTAAAAATATCATAAAGCAATGCACATTAAAATTGCTTGATTCTGTGGTGGTCACCAGAAGGGAAGGGGGGTCGGGAAAGGCAGAAGAGGGTTAAGGGGTCAAACATATCACAATGGACGGAGACTTGATTTTGGATGGTGAACATGATGTAATATACTGATGAGGTATTACAGAACTGTATAGTTGAAACTAGTATAATCTTATTAACTAATGTCACCCTACTAAACTCAATAAAACTTTAAAAACTGTTCGATTCAACCAAGAGCTGGTCTTAGAGCTACTGAGAGTAAAACAGTATTAAAGGGAGCAAATTAAGTCATTTGGTCAAACCGAGCAAACAGAGTGAGATCTCATTTGACCAATGCTCTTTCTTGGGGAACAGACTAAAATGGGCTCTAAATCTCATCCGAATCAGGTTCCTTAGATGACCATGTAACAGTTCAGTGTACCTACCACCTAAAATGTTACTCTTCTACTTTGCAGAGAAGGAACACATTAAAAATAGTCTGGTTTTTTTTTCATGGGATGGAGAGCTCTGACTCACATTGCAGAGTTTGTGCCACTAAAATGTGAAAACAATCTGAGGTTCAAACTTTACCCATTCCTACCAGTCAGGGACAGGGAGGTCAGAGGTTTTCTGAAAGTAACCCTGAACAGTACTGGAAAATTATAGGGCAATAAAGAATTATCTAAATAAGAACAGCTAGTATTTATTGAGGATGCCCATGTGCCAGACATTGTATTAAGAAATGTGCATGCATTGTCACATTTAATCTTTGCAACAATGCCAGGCGACACTAGTTATCATTATAAACCCAGTCTTATCTTAAAGATCAGGAAACTGGGCTGAAGTTCAAGTAACTATTAAAGGGTAGAGCTAGACTTGAACTCAGAATTTGAGTCTAAAAATAAGATTCTGAGCACTTAACCTACTTTATGTACCCACAGTAAATTAAATTTCCTTTTTCAAGAAGGTCACCTTCAATGGCTGCATGTCTGACATACCACCTTAAAATGTTCCCTGTAAGATTCGGACTTCATGGAGTGGCCCATGGCCACCATTAGCAAAAAAGCCTGGCAGCCTCTTTTCTTTCACTGACACTAGAAGAACATTCATTCTGACTTCCAAATAACTAAATCAGAAATGAGCCTCACAGCACAAAAACTTAAATGTTCAAAACTGCCAGTACAGAAAAATGTCAACCAGATTTTTTTAGGCTGTCTGTCTCTTGTAGATTTTTAGTCTTCAAAACATGAATATTCATTTGAATTAAGAAAACTCCTTGTCATATTAACCTGCTCCATAGCATCACTCAACATGCCTCTTTTTGTTCAGCGCCTGGAAAAGGTAGTACTTCTCGCGGTTCTGTTCTCTCACGAAAGATTCTGTCCAACTGTGGCTGTGGCACTCCACTGAGGCCCACAGGCTGTGACCTCGGAGGCAGCCTCTTACACCAAAGAATAATGCAGGCCCATTTGAAATCCCCACGGTCATGTTCAAATACATCAAGAGCCCAGGACTCACTCCATCTTTTGTTTCTCTTGTTGAAATACAAATGTGCTTCTAACCTTTCTCTCCTCGTTTCTTCTTTGTTCTATCAATGTGGTCCTTGAGCTGAATGCGGACCTGTCGTTCATTAGGCTGGTCTCGTATAAATGGATGCTTCATCAGTTGCTCTGTCGCTGGTCGCTGGCTGTGATTCTTTACTAAGCAGCTCTCAATAAATGACTGAAATTTTTTTGACCTGTCAAACAAAAGAGATGAAACACAGACTAAAAGACAGTCCAAAGAAAGGCAAACATATTTGTGTGAAATGTTAGAATTAAAAAAATAAAAGAAAAATAGGCCCAGTCGGCCAACATCGACATCAACCCATCACAAAGTAGGTCTAGACCTTAATTAGGCAGAGTGGGTTCATCGGCATCATCACCATCGACACACAATTCATGTGATCCATGGCAGTGATATATGGGAAAGGATGTATTTTTTTGCACAGTTTATACATAATATCTCACAGAAAACCAAAAGAAACTGGAGAAGCAAAAGACCCTGCTGGGAATCATACCTGGAAGTTCTACTGGAATGAGGGAACCAGAGCTAGGTCTTAAAGGATTAGGAGGAAATCACTGTAGGGAAAGGACAGCTCAGGGAGGCATAAAATCAGTGAAAAACTTCAGCCAGGAGTGAGCTCATTTTATGTCAGGGAGCACTGACGTGGGTTTTCTAAATGGCAGCAAATGCAAGCTGGGAAAAGTAAAATCGAGGTTGGGTAGGGGAGTCTATTTTGCAAAAATGAGCAAGATTATTCTATGGTAAAATGAACTTGATTTGGAAAAAAAATTTAGCTGGTAATTTCAGAATCACTTTTGAACTTTGTTTTCCAATTCAAAAGAACAGGATGTATGTATGTATTTGCTATCAACCCCCAGGACTTGGAAACTTAACTTTAAGGGACTAAGTTCATAACCAGAAGCGAATTATTTCTGTCTAGAAAGGCAATATTTCTTCAAAGGCAAACTCTATGCTACAGACGCACAGGGTCAGGGGAGCTGTTGAGAGATACCACACCAATGATTAGGGCAGCAAGTACACGGTGTGGTAGAAATTAATGGTGGACTTTAGCTATGATTCATGAGTTGATCATGCATGCTTTTGCTGAATTTATTACTCTGAGGAATGATAAATAATTAAGCTCATGACTCTACAGCATGCCTTTCTAAGGTGTTCCACAGTCCATCACCCTCCCAGACCTTGGCCAAACCCCGGTCACAGTCACCCCCTGCTCAGAGCTGGAGGGTAACCTGTTTTTTGCTCTCTGTCACCCTCTTGTGAAGCACTATGGAGTTACAGGAGCAGATACCTGGAGCAAGCCTTCCCAAGTTTTCGGGAAGGCGAGATGCATGACTGTGTGTGTTTGTGTGTATGTTTACCTAAGGCCTGAAAAGTATCCTCACCACTCAGGATACAATGGTGAGCGTCTTCTCCAAGACGCAAACGCAAGAGGACATTCGTACATGCACCACTTCAGTCCTGCCAAGGTCAAAGCAGTTTCTCACCTTTTTCCATGTTTTCTTTTCAAATAAATTACTTTATTGTTGTTCAACTCCATGTTTTTAAAGTACCGAATTATTGGTATCCCCCCCTCTAAATTTCTAAGCTACGGTCAAGCTTTTAAATTAGTTTACACAGAGATAAGGCAACCTGCTATGCTTGGGGCCACCCCAGGAGAAATCAGGATTGGACGAGAAACATGGATGACAGGATGGACATGCTGCACCTCCCTCCAAGTGCGCAGCGCCCACCTGCTCCCTCCACACTGGCAGCAGTCCTCGGTGTTCGGGTGTGCTTGAGTCCTATTGGTACGATGAGCGCGCTACCTGCTCCTATGTGTTTGCTAAACCTGAACACATGGAGGGTTATCAGATGAGAGTTCTGGACAAGAGCTGTCATAGGGTCACCTTCAAATCTGTGCTCACGAGGGACAGAAAGAGGGACTTGGAGAGCAGATATTATTGGATCAGCTTTCTCTCTCAGATCCATCAGATAAACATGTGGAGGCACAAACATGATATCACCTACAGACAGATCTTGTACAAACAAACAAACAAACAAACCCATAAGGAATAACCTGAAGAGTTTAAAAAATACACAAATTCCACATGGTGCTTCTCTAGGTAGAAAATCCCTATTGTGACAGTATGGATGGAGCTGGAGAACATTATGCTAAGTGAAATAAGCCAGTCAGAGAAAGACAAATACCATAAGATCTCACTTATATACGGAATCTAATGAACAAATTGAACTAACAAGAAAAATGGGGACACTCATAGATGGAGAGCAGATGACAGCTAACAGTTGGGGGCTGGAGGTGAGGGGGTGGAGGGATGGAGCAAAAATGGAAAAGGACTCACGGACGTGGATAACCATGTGGTGATTGCTGGGGGGAGGGAGAAGATACAAGGGGACTAAATGGTAATGGGAAAAATATACAATTAAGATTAAATTTTAGAAAACAAAAAAAGAAAATCCCTATTAGAAAGATCAAAACAAACAAATTCAGACAGAAAACCATTAAATATTCATGAAGAATGCAAATGGAAGTTTTCTTTTTTCTGCTTGCAACTAGAAGGAAGTGCTCATTTTTTATAAAGTGGTAGGCTATTAATTAGAGGATGATAAATAAATCACATCCAATTTAAAAATGAGATCCAGACTTAATAGACTGTCCATTCCATTCCCCAATACTGAAACCTTAAAAAAGTCAGAAAAATCCCCAGGATGAGAATGTGTTCAAGAAGTTTCACGGAACCAGCCTGGTACAGGGTCATTCTTCCAGAATCTCTCCTGGTGGGAAAGAACCTCAAGAGATATTCCAGAGAATAACTGTGGGCCCAAAGGGTGGGCCAAGGATGCACAACCACAAAGCTAGAAATGTATTCCACATCTTCAAACGGTACTGCGTTTGAAGAGAAAATAATGCTGACTTACCAGTCTTCAAAGAGATTCATGGTCTCTTATTTAAATTAGTGTGACCAAAGAATCAATATACTTAATTACACACTTAATTAAAACTAAAAACACTTCACTTATGTTGAATACCACCTGGCTGTTTGCTGAGTGGTCTTACAGGTTTAAAGTACATTTACATGACTTTATTGTTAGAATCTCTGCTGCTAGTGCTTTAATTTTTTTTTAAATAAATGCCTAAGATTAGTAATACTAATTTTCCCAGAGTTGGCATGGAGAGATAGATGTTAATGACTGGTGCATATAGTCTGAGACACTGGTTCTTCATCCTCCCAGTTTTTCCTGATTATGTATTAAATTATGTTAAAGGAATTAAACATGTCTGAAAGAGTATTACATTAATCTTTATAACCAGCCAAGCTAAAAGTTTTTGGTAATCACAGGACTGACTCCCTAAAGGCAATTTGACCTTTAAAATTTGCTTTTGCTCCAGAACTATTCTGTTTTTCTACTTTGGCCTCCATCACTTACTGTGTGGCTTTAAGCAAATTTCTTAACTTCTCTGTGCCTCAGGTCCCCTGGCTGCAAATGGGGATGTTGTTAAGTACTTATCTCAAAAGGCTGTTGTGATAATTAAATGATTTAATTCATGTAAAATGCTTACAACAGTGCCTGTTACATGTATGTACATGTATTTACACACACAAATGCTATAGGCACATTTGCTGTTATTGGTTATTATTATCACTATGATGATGACAATGTCCCTTCAACCTCTAGCTATGACTGGGCTTAAAGAAAAAGAGTGTCTGTCTTTAGGGCTAGAGATTTACAGACAGTTTCCCCTCCATTTCTGTTGAGCTGAATAGTAGGGTTCTTTAAGGGAAGGATTTTGCATGTATTTGGATTAGACATGCTAGCAAGAAGAGTCAACAGGACTGTTATCTCCAAAGAGACTACAGAAAAGGTTAATTGAGAAAGTTCATGTAGCAATATTTATTTTGATTTGATAAAGTCCAAAGTCACACTATTACTAGCAAATTCAGTCTATTGGAAGTATTTTATGAATTTGCTATTATCACTCAATTATTTCAAACACACACACAAGTAGTCCTGTCATTTCTTAAAACAAAAGTGCCTGGTGACCCACCAGGAATCAGAACTGGTGTTTCATAAAATAAGAGGAGGCACTGTAAGCTCTGGAGTAAAAGCAGAAGGCCGGGGGGTCCCAGGCTGGCTCTCACAGGGACGAACCTGGGGCTCCGCACAAGCCACTCAACGTCACCGGGCCTTGCAGTCTTCAGCCAAAGCCCAAGTGGGAATCTTTGCATCTTTCTGGTGATAAGAAATTATGATGCTTCTAACAATGTCAACTGAGCACTGCTTTGCCCATGTGAAATCTTTGCATTCAAAGGGCACACAAAAAGAACAAGACCAACCATCTTTTACAGGAACGAAGTTGTCTCCACCTTCCTCCAGAAACCCCTGGAAGAAAACTACAGCACTGAGTATGTGTGTGAGGGCATGCGTGCGGGTGTACACGGTGGGAGGAGAAGAGGAGAGGACATCTTTGTAGGAGATGGCTGACCCACCTGGGTTGACTCCAACCACACACACAGACAGGAGGAAGACATGCGAGCCCCAAATCACTGTCCATTTGCTGGTGGGGTCGTGGAGACAGAGGGTGAGGACATCCTTGCTCTTTTCTACTCAACCAGGAGAACGAAGTACCAAATGACTGAGCCAGCTGAACCCTGAATGGAGGCCCCGACTGCATGACTTCCTGAGCTCTAAGGCACAGGCGGCAAACACAAGGCCCAAGGGCTGAATCTGGCCCTGCACTTGTTTTATCCGGCCTGGCACCTTTTTACCTGGGGGCAGCACCGAGCTCTTGCTTAACTGTTAAGGAGTAGTTACATTTATATAGTCCTGAAGTTACATTTGGCCCTTTGAAGGTAACGGGGAGGCTGATGTGGCCCCCTGGTGAAAATGAGTTTGACCCCCACGCTAAGGTTTCTCCTCCTCATGTTGCTGGGGGAAAGAAGGGCCAGGTTCCTGTGAGGAGGGATGCTTTCCTTGTTTTTACAATGAAAGGGGCAAAAGCAGTGCTACTGCCTTTCTTTCCCCAATAGTAAGGTGCAAGGAAAAAACGTGCAACTTAGAGACTGGTGGAGCTCATTCTCTACCACTTTAACCTTGAACTTAAGAGGCTGAGCGGTGCAGTAGAAGGAATGTGTGTCACAAACTTGGGAAACTAAAAGACTGTATACCCTTGTGCAAGAAGCATGACCTACCTGAGCCTGTCTCTGAGCAATAAAATGAGGACTCAGAGCATTTGCCTGGCAAGGCTGTGGCTAAGATTATATATGTATCTTATTTTTACACACACATACATTACTGAGTCTACAACATACATATTTCTTGTATGTTGCAGATTCAGCAATGTTAGTTGGAAATGACCTTGACATAATGAAGAGTTCCTGGCCAACCTCTACCACAATGGTGCCCCCATTTGGTAATACATTCACATTACACTGAGAACAGTGTACTTGCTCTGGTAACTCATTTAGGCAGAGAACAGCTGGATATAAAAGAACATTTTGGAGTTTTGTTTCTTTTGATGTGGCACAGAGGTTCCCTCTCTTAAAAAATTAAAGGAAAATAAACAAAATGCTTTTTTCCCTCCCAAACCCTAGAGCATGTTAAAGCACACCCCATTTTAAATCCCTGTGGACCTGGATCCTCAAAACGGAGTATAGCAGCCCTTGAACAACACCATTTTGAACTGTGTGGGTCCACTTATATGTGAATTTTTTTCAATAAACATAGAGCTGGCTCTCCACATATCCGAGTTTTGCATCCACAGATTCAACCAATAGCAGGTATGGAGGGCTGACTGTATGCCTTGGTTTGTGCCACTTTATACAAGGACTTGGGCATTTGCGGGTCCTAGAACCAATCACTCAAGGATATCGAGGAACAACTACGGCTAAGTTTTTAGGGGAGTCAAAAGTTTTATGTGGATTGACTGCACGGGGGTCAGCACTCTTGACCGTGGTACAAGGGTCAACTGTACTCCGAAGTGCTCAAGTATTTTCACTTAGAAACTGGAATTCTGTCAGAAAAAACAGTTTTTCCCTGTGTGCCTCCCCGCGTGCCCTGTGGCTGGAGCTGCACGCCACCTCGTCGAGGCCAGGCTCTGAGGGCCAGAGAGTGCTTCACCAAGGCTGCTGTTTCCCTGCTCACTAGCAAACGGCCAAGCTGCCTTTCCTTTCCCTGTCCAACAGCATAGCACTCATGCTCCTCACTGGCCTTCCCTCTGAGCCACGGAGGGCCAAGTAAGGGGGCTGGGTGACATGAAACAGGCCTGGCCTCCTCACTGTTCCTGGACTGACTAGTTCCCTGTGGCATTATCAAAATTCTCATAGTCTGGGGTTTGAAGAAAAGACAGACTGTATGTTCCACAAAGTCTATATTTCTCAAACAAGGTCAATACTGGGTTGATTTTTTTTGAACAATGAAAATGAAGACCACAGTACAGGAGCCATTCGCTCACTCTTCTGAGGGGCCAGACAGGCCACTCGAAGGGCAGAGCAGGCCAGGTTAAGAGAAAACAGGACAAGTGCAGTGATCAACTGACTCCAGCTTCTAAGCTGGGGAGAGGTGGCTTCTGGGGCAGAAGGACAATCTCTTACCCTAAAGGGCAGAGGGGCCCTCGGCAGGGTAGCACCGCATCACCTTTGCACACAAGGCCAGGCATCTAAATGTTATGCTCCATCACCAGATTTATAACACTTGGCAATTAATACAAATATTTCTGAAATGTGGTGTGGCTGCTCAAACAAAACCGATGTGCAGATGGCCCACTTGTCCTCTGTGGGAGAGCTGGAAACACCTGTCCAGTGGCAGTGCAGGGAGACTAGAAGGGAACAGGGTGGGTGAAGCCCGCTGTGTACAGCCGGCCCCATGGGGAGGCTGGGAGTGAAGGACAAGCAGAAACCTAGTGCCACTGACACTTCCGGGCAACAAGACTGACCTGTCTCCTCTCCCCAGGATCCTGTTGCAGGGAGAAAGGAGGAAGCAGGGCCTGGGTACCCTGGCAATCACATGCTGTGCCGGTGCCCAATGGAAGGCTGTTGCTGGGGAGAGAATGGTCCTCTCACACCACAGTGACCCTCTAGAGAGAGAGGCAGGAGCGGAGGATGCTCTGCCTCCTTGTTACCAATAGCAACTCTCACTCTCTCTTCCTGCAGCCTTGGCAACTCCAGAGCTGTCGTCCCTTCTGGCTGTCTCCTTCCCTTTCTTGGTACAGTGTGCCTTCCTCTTGTTCCACCGGGGTTGCTCTGCCATCCCTAGATGACTGGTATTAACTGAGACTGTTCTCCACATAGGGGTGTGAAACTGTGAGTGGGTAGGTGAGAAACTGCAGGGCTCTAGTCAAGGGCCTGACCATGATGTGGCACAACAGGGGGCAGGAGTGTCTGTCCCTTCATGCTCTAACTGCCCAGAATATGTCTCTAGAAAAGGATAGGAGGTCACAGGAGGTCCACAAATTGGCCCAGTGCCAGGGGAATCAGAGGTTCAAGAATGCAGCGGGAAGGATACACCGAAGCCACCAGGGTAAAAGGTGGGAGCAATGCATTTTTGTTACAGACTGATTAGGAACATAGACCTGATATAAGTACAACATGCCAGAAGTCCAGCTTCTGGCCTAACCTGTCAAACTCTGTTTCCCAAACTTCAAGCAATCATACACCACTGACATAATTTTTCATCAAACCCTTCCACCACCCATCCTAGAATTCATTTAGTATTTTTCTCTAAGTCACTTTTTCATGTGAATAACTTTATTAAATGGGAAGGCTATATTGCTACCCTAAAATTAGAAGCCAATATTGCCTGCCATGAAGAGAAAGCAACAGAAAACCAAAAATTGCCAATGTTCATGCACAGACCCATGAAATCATCTCACATACTACCAGGTGTGTGTATGCGCTTAGAGAATTACCGTCTTAAAAAGTAGAAGTCAGCCAGCCTAACTCTCTAAACTATCACCATCTAGTTTGAGACATTCTGTGCTGCCGGAAAAGAGATTACTTGGGTTCCACCATCCATTTTAGCTAAGAGCTCCTTACCTTAATGGTACGGGGTAAAGACTTGCTGTGCAAATACAGGAGTCCCCCTTATCCATGGGGGAATGTTCTGAGACTCCCAGTGGATACTTGGACCCACAGATAGTACAGAACCCTGCAGAGATTATGTTCTTTCCTGTACATATATATATATGCCTATGATAAAGTTTAACTTATAAATTAGGTACAGTAAGAGATTAACAATAACTAATAGTGAAATAGAACAACTGTAACAATAACTGCAATGAAAGTTATGTGAATGTGTCGCTCAAAATATTTTACTGTCAAGCACTCACTCTTCTTCGTAAGATGATGAGAGAGGATACAGTCCTATGTGATGAGAGTAGTGAGGTGAATGACGTAGGCGTTGTGACGTAGCGCCAGGATACAGAGGATCGTCTGCTTCTGGGGATTCTGGATCATTAGGCCATGACAATGTCAATGGTTGGGGAAATTTAACACTTTTGGACAGCAGTTGACCATGTGTAACTGAAACCTCGGAAAGGGGATCCGTGGATAAGGGGGAACTGCTGTAGTAACTCAATGTGTTTTATTCAATAAGATGTTCAACTCATATGTAAAATCACTCACCAAGTCTGTGTGTACACAGTCTAAGCCTGTCAGCAGGACCTAAGTATTTGAGTTAATCCAAAAAAGAACCACAGGAAAACCCGCCCTTGGATCTGCAAAACACCGAAGCCCAAACTTACCACTTCTTAGACTTCAGCCGAGGCGCTGGGTTCCGGGGGATGAGGAAGAGGGCTCTCATTGGGTGCATGTCACAGAGAGCTGCAAGAGACCAAAACAGGGGCCAGCTCCAGTGAGGAGGCCAAACCCACGCCAAGTTCATCCTCGCTGTGCAGCCAAGGCTGCCAAATGGCTCCCTGAGTCCACGCATGGCCAGTGAGCAGAGTCAGAAGAGCACAAAGCTTCCATCTGGTGAGCGCTGAAAAGAGCTGATGTCTAATTACAGGAGTCTCTTAAAATACAACACATTTCAGCTAGAGAGTAGCATCTCTACTTTGACTTTATAATTAAGGAAACAAAGTTAAATGGTCAATGAGGTTTGCTTTGCTATAAATAAGCATCTGAGATTCCAAGTAAACAAAATATCAAGATAACCTCTCAATGGAAATGGTAAGTTATTTTAGTTAGTAAAGCTAAGTGTTAAGAATAAAGGATTTTTGATAATCTATGGTATGTTTCTTATGCATTCTCATCCAAATGCAATGTTATCTACAGAGATTTTGAGTATAAAACACTACACCAGTCACCGTTCTCTGCATTTCCAAATATCCTTAAGGACTTTCTGGGTTTTCCAATGGGTTTTTGTTTTGTTTCATTCCCTGGTCCCAGGTAGACCAGAGGATTAAGGCAAATGAAGTCTGGCAGGAAAATTATAAAACTATCTCAACTTGTAAACATGATATCATTGTTTACAGTGAAAGCACTCAAACATTCTTATTTTAATCAAAGTATCTCACTAGTTTACTTTTCAAATATCTGGGAGTATCTTTTCCTTTGTGTCTAGAAGAAGAATCTAATCTCCCTAAAAGCTGAAGAATTCTGTGGGTTGAAATTTATTTTTAGCCTCTGCAACTACCCATCAAGAATGATAATATGGTTTAAAGACTGTAATATATTATTTTTTATGATTCATAAATGCCCATTAGCATTGTGGATGAGGGGAAATTTGTCAACAAAGACTCCAAGTCAATCATGCTACAGATGAATTCTACCAACTCTAGAGTGAGAAATAAGAAAACTATAATGACTTGAAGGTTAAAAAAAATCCTATGAGCATAACAACCTGTCATGCAAATAAGGGGCCTCTGAAAAGCAGGTACCAAGGTGTTATTAAATATGAGAAGGGGAAATTTCTGCCTCAAAGGAAGTAGGGAGGGAGCCAGAGCAGGCAGAAGTGTGTTAGACTGTCCTACAGTCTAAGGCAACTAAGGAATAAAACAGAGGAGAGAAAGTTGCCTGCAAAGAAAGGAAGCCTGTGTCTTCCAGGATAGGCTCTGCTGCCTTATGTTCCTGTCATACTCGGTCACTGATGGGGAGTGGTCCCTGGCAGGTGCGGCCTCATTGCCATGGCATCAGCTAGGCTCTTGGTCAGTGGCCTGGCCACCCAGGCCTGCCTGGTACGGGTGCTGTGCAGGGCCAATATTTCAGATCTCAAGGAATCTGAGAGCTTCTCCAGAGAGCCAGAGCCTGGGCCACGCAGCCTGAAATAAGTAGGGAAAAATCTAAACATCAGTGTTTCAATAGGAGTGAATGCAGCTGAGTGTAAGTGTTTCTGTGACACACGCACTAAAAATTGGCTTTGAATTTTTGTTGGAGTTTATGGTCTTAGTGGTTTACCGCAGTTTTATGGTAGGTGGATGAAGGGGTAGTTCAAGAATCAACTATACTCTGAATCTGTAAAATAAACAAGTCTCCCCAAAGTTTGCCTCCCTTTTCTTTTTTTCTATCATAAATTCAAGATTCTCACATCACTTGGAAATGAATGGATTCCTGGTTGATTTAAGGACTCTGCTTTCTAAATATGCCAGCTCGATTCCACGCAGGGCTTGGCGTAGCAGAAGTAAAGCTACTGTGGCTCCTGGCAAAGAAGCTTGAATACCTGCAGAGCAGACCAGCGACAGAGTCCACCCGCAGGAAGGTACTTACGGGGAGCACCTTCTGCCATCTCAATAGCGGTGATTCCCAGAGACCACAAGTCACTCTGGAAGAGAAGGAAGGCACAGACACAGGAGTAAATGCAGCGAACAAAGGATAACTTGGTTAAGCCTGGTAATTGCTTCAGAACTGCCTGTGGGAAAGACAGTCAGTCGCCTCTTTACAAACTTACTTCAGCCGCGAAGCTTAAAAGTGGGAACCTCATTCATTTTCATTGACAATACCTTTCATGGTGCCTGACACATAGTGAGTTTTCAATAAATGTATGAAAAATGAATATACGGTTAAAAAATTAATTTATGCCCTGGCTGGTGTAGCTTAGTGGATTAAGCGCGGGCCTGTGAACCAAGAGATCACAGTTTGATTCCCAGTCAGGGCACATGCCTGGGTTGCAGGCCAGTTCCCAGCAGGGAATGCACAGGAAGC
Organism: Trachops cirrhosus; assembly: GCA_028533065.1. Lineage (NCBI taxonomy): Eukaryota > Metazoa > Chordata > Mammalia > Chiroptera > Phyllostomidae > Trachops > Trachops cirrhosus. The sequence continues at coordinate 162,365,229 of CM052539.1, read as the reverse complement.
AACCATACATTGATATTTCTCTCCCTCTCTCCTTCCCTTCCCCTCTGAATATAAATAAATAAAATCTTTAAAAAAAAAAGTTTAAAAAAATAAATAAATAAATAAAAAATTAATTTATCACTACTTTGGGTGGTGAACACACAATACAATTTATAGTGATGTATTATAGAATTGTACACCTGAAACCTATATAATTTTATTAACAAATGCCACCTCAATAAAGTCAATAAAAATTAATTTATCACTAAAATTTATCTATTGCTTGAACCATATGAAATTGCTGCTATTTGACTGTTTTTCATGCTGTTATCAAGGTATAACTTTCATTTAATTAACTACCTATGTGTAAAGTATACCATTTGAAGAGGTTCAACATACATATACACTGGTGAAACCATCACTACAATCAAGATGATACACATCACCATCATCCCACAGAGGTCCCACTTGTCCCTTTGTAGTATCTTCTTTCTGCCCTGCTTGTCTTCAAACCCCAGGTCCTAATCCGAGAGAACCACTCATCTACTTTCTGTCACTATGGATTAGTTTGCATCTTGTAAAGTTTTATATAAATGAAGTCATCCGGTTTCTTTTACTTAGCATAATGCATTTAAAGTCCATCCACATCCTAGTGTGCATTAATACTTCATTCCTTTTTATTGCTGAGTGGTGCCCCATTGCAAGGATATACTACCATTTATCCACTCACTTGTTGGTAGACATTTGGATGGTTTCCATTCTGAGCTATTACAAACATAGCTGCTACATTCATCGTAAGTCTTTGTATGAATGTCTGCTTTTACTAGTTTTTTTAAGTAACTACCCAGGCATGGAATGGGGCTCATTGGTTGATGCATACAAGGGGGATGGGCAAAAGTAGGTTTACAATGCTGTCAGTATGCAAAACAGAGTTTATTCTTGTATTATTATTTATTAATCATTGTACTACTTTCCTCAGGAATAACTGTAAACCTACCTTTGCCCCACCCTGTATTTAGAGGCAAATTTTTTTAACATAGAAAACTGATAATTTCATGTGGTTTACCTAAAATAGGGAATCTTTTGAATGGTGGTGCTTGTGATGTATTTCCACTGCTTAGAACTGAGCCAGGCACAGTTGTAGGTGCAACGTGTACCTCTTGAATGAATGAACAATATCTTCTTGTAATTAGACCAATATGTAAACAGAGATTTGTACCCTTATATTCATTCTTATTATACTCAGACTGATTCTGAGGTTCTTACCAGAGTTTTCTAGGGTAGCACTTCACCTGTACCTGTGCAATCTCCAACGTTATGACAGGTTTCTTCCCCACTTGGTGTCTATAGCTCAGTAGTTGCTAAATATTACACAGAAGGGAGTAACTCAAGAGATGGGGAAAACCAGATTAGGAAACCCACAAAAGATGCTTGCTACTTCAGCTACCCAGTAGGTGGCACAATGTGGAATTTGTTTCAATGGCCCACAACCCTGATGAAGACTCTCACCCTCTCACTTTAAACGTAGCCTGCATTATGGACCCTATTCCCAATTTTCACCTACTGTAACCTCACTCAAATTATGCAGAGATCAGAGTTAAGTTAAGTTTCCTTGCAATTCCCATCAAACAAATGTCAAGGTCACATGAAAAGAAAACTATGGAATCCATGCTGAGTTGTTCCCTAGAACGAAACTTCTCAATATCCTGTGAGTGACACCCATTCCTATTCAGTATTTGGACAGAGGCCCGTACAATGTGGAGGGAGCTTACTAGGGGGTCTAGCCTCTCACCTAACATGCAATCACCTTAGAGCAGGTGGCTGGGGCACACACTACTTAAGGACCCAGGGGGGATTCTTTAAGTCATGAGCCTGTCAACCTGTTCACATAAATGTTGCATGTTCTCAGCTCAACTGGGGATAACAACGCACCTGCATAATACACTGTTTTTAGATTCCAAGTAACTTCTCTGCATGGAACATAACTCGGAAAGGCAACTCTTGTCCTTTGTCTTTGTTATATTTCAAGATGCATTCAAAGTTGTCATTAAACACACACTCACACACAGTTGGCATGGCCCAGCAAGTCACTGAGTTTTTCTATAGTCTCCTGGCCTTGCTTAGTTAGTGAGGATCCTTCCAGAGCTAAAGGGAAAGGCCTGGTCCTCCTATTATAGGTTAGCTCAGGAGCAGTAACTGGTAAAGATAAAAACACAGCTCCCTTGAACTTGAGGTTTTACGGTTGATTGATACAGACAACATTTTGGGAACATGAAACAGTGAGTCACTCACTGTGCAGGAGGCATTAAACAGGAAGCACAGCAAGATCAGTCTGGAAATGGTGGGTTGTGCTGCTGCGGTAACATTCCAGTATCTCCAGGCCTTGATAGTTCTGCTGTCATTTCCCCAATATCCCTAGGAGTTGAGTGGTTCTGTACTGTGAAATGAGGTGCAAATATGGAGGTGAGTCTGCCTATATGCCCCTATCCACCAGTGCAGGGTTGAATTCAAATGGCCTTCAAGTCTAGGAAGCTTGGGCCAGTTGCATTTGAAAGGAAATAATGGCTCTGTGGTGATAAGGCACCAGGCTGGTCCTCAGATGGGGGAAGAAAATGCTCAGGAGACTCAGGCCAACTTCTGCCTTTGGGTCTTTGCTCTAGCTGCTCCCTCATCTGCAGCAATGGCTCCCATAATGTGCTCCCCATGAGGACGCCTGCATCTCTCCTGAGCTCGGCCAGCCTCCCCCTTTCACACCTTTGTCCCGCAGAAAACTGATATCCTTCTAAACAACTGTGTAACTTACTCATCACGAATTTGTTGTATTTTGTGTTTACTGTTTGCAACCCCTGCTGCCAACACACACACACACACACACACACACACACACACACACGAGAACATAAAGTCCATGAGGGCAGGCATCTTTGTTTGGTTGGCTGGTGTACTCCAAGTACCTCGCACAGTGCCTAGCACATAGTAGGCACTTAATAAGTATGTGTTAAATAAGTAAACAAATGAAAGGTACATGAGAGACAGAAGCAAAACCTAAGTGTTCTAAGGCTATTAAATGCCTAGTAAAGCACCTAGCCCAGCGATTTTTCAACCTTTTTCATCTCACGGCACACATAAACTAGTTATTAAAATTCTGCAGCACACCAAAAGATATATTAATTTTTTGCTGATCTGACCAAAAAAAAAGTAATATTTTGATTCACTCACACCAGACGGCTATTTTTATGTTGGCTGTTGTCATTTTTGTTTAATTTGATGAACCTAAGGGAAAAGAGGTCAGTGCCCTTGACTCAGGTATTGAATATTTTAAAAACTCTTATGGCACACCAGTTAAAAACAAGTGATCTAGTCTAATCTTTCATTTCACAGGCGAGGAGAAATGACTTACCCAAGATCACAGAGTAACTCAGCACCCAGTTTTGAACAGAGCTGGGTGTCCTGCCTCCCAGGCCAGTTCTCTGTTACCTGTCACCACAGTAGAAGGACCTGACTACTTGTATTTTTTAAAAAATGTATCTGGGTCCATAAAATAAGATAGATTCTTACTTTGTCTACATGTAACTGAAGGTGCTGAGACTCCGCGAAGCACCGCACAAGCCAATGCGAGGAAACCAGCCTCAACTTCTGAGAGGCGGCATGAAGAGTCTTCTAAGTCCTGGATTCAAATCTAGGCTCCTGAAAGCACTGCTCGTTGCTTAGCTTCCTGACTTGCACCACAGATTTGGTGACATGTCTACATGCAGGCGGGCTGCCCAGCACAGAATCTGGCACTCAGTGGCCTCGAGCATATTAATTTCTTTCTCTGCTACTGTTAGGTGAGACTGCCTTTGCCTGTATCACCTAACTGGTTGTAGCAGACACTGTGTGTTGGCTAACCCAACGGACATCTTGAAACTCCACTTCCTTTGCTACCTCCATTGAAGAGTAGAGGCAAGCCAAATGTGTTTGTCCAGACTTCCTTGCAGCTAAGGATGACAATTAAGAATGTAACATAGTTGTGGCCAATGAGACACAGGCAAGCATCTTCTGGGAGCTTCTGAGAAAGCTTTTACTTTTCCTGGAATAAGTGACAAATACAGCTGGTGTCTTGACAACTCTTCCCCACTTCTTAGTGCCTTGAAGAAAAACATGCTGTTTGGAGCCACAGCATCCATCTTGCAAACAAGAGGCAATAAGGCAACTGATGAATGATGACAAGGCAGAAAGGTAGAAGCCTGGGTTTCAAAGACATCAGTGAGCTGCCGCACCAACCCTGAACTGCCTGCTTTTAGAACTCCAGTGACTTAAGAAACCTACGTACAGCCTAAAGCATTCCCTACTGAGAATATGTATACAGCAATGATTTGAGGAAGCATATTTTGACAGCTGGGAAATGGGGAGGTCCCAGCTGTTAGGTGATAGGTGGTCCTGGGTTTAGCCCATAGGAAACAGGTAGGGTCAACAAAGAGAGATGCTTCCTTTATTCAGCTGACAACATCTCAGATTCCCTCTCACGGAGCTTTCCCCAAGCCCCCAAAACAACTCCTTCAAACCAAAGGTCACACCATCCTGACTCCTGTGCATCTTCTGTCAGATGACAGGGCAGAAAGTGCTTCTTCTTTAAGCCCTACATTGACAGCATCACTAGGATCATTTTTTGGCTAGGGTTCTTGTTTTCCGAAATGAACATTTATATTCCTGGCCATTTATATATAGACAGAGCTGCTTGTAAGCTTTGCCTAACTGCCCGTGCTAGAGAGAAGCAAAGGTCCTTGATGGGCCTCGTGTAAGCCTTTGGATGCATAAGTGAGTCCCACAGACACTCCAGAACTTAAATATGGGAGAAAGTGTTCCAATTACAACTGGCAAGATAGATCGCAGGAGACAAGAAAGGGAAGCAGGAGGAACAAGACGAGGAGAGTCGGGGAGAGATAAGTTTCCTTTGTGGCCATAGTGTGACTTGTTTTGGCAGGAGCTCAGCGATTTGTTATTCCAGAGGTGCTGTGCTGCCTGCCCTGTGGCATGATTAATAGGCCAGTCTTGTGTGCATGACGAAGAGAACAGAGGCAAATCTAGTGCCTCTGAGGAGCCAGCGGCAAGCACACAACTTCTGACTGGTGGAAGGCCATCTGGCATGCCGGCAACCTGAACACAGAAAGATAGCAGTTGTTCTGGGGCTGGGCTGCCCAACATGTGAAGAAAAGAACACTTTCAGATGGCCGATCCAACCACACAGAGAAGGGGGTGGTGTGGCACAGGAAAAGGGCCCCGGAGTGCAGGGAGAGGCAGAAAGCTCCTTTGAGTAGCCACACAGACCTAGGCTTCACTGGGCTTAGACACAACTAGCTTGTAGACTTGGGCAAGCACTTAACTCCCCTGAGCCCATTTCCTCAACTGCAATGTGAAGAGAACACCTATCTAGCAGGGTTAATGTGATAATGCTGTAAGATAATGTATGCAAAGTGTGTAATATAATGCAGTGCACATAGTGGGTATCTAAAAAATACTGGTGCAGATAGACCCTGAGGACCAGTTATCACTGACTGGCAGTTCCACCAGCACACCTGAGTCCGGTGAAGTGGTACTCAGAGAATAAGGTGGGATGATGCAAGTATAAACAGGAAGTTTACAGGAAGCAAACAGAGAAAGACATGTCCTTCCCGTCCAGCCTTGCAGTCTCCCCCTACTGGGAGAGCCTAAGAAGAAGCCAAATGTACAGGAAGAAATGGGGGTAGCCGCGCCCTGGACCCATCCTTTCAGAGCAGAGGGTAGGTAGCAAGGTAGTCTAGACTTGACAGACAGCAACTTAATCATAGGCACCACCAGTATAATGGTTTCGCAGAACAGAAAACAGTCTTTCATTCTGTAACTTATTTTTTATTCTTCTTTTGGAAACGTTGAGCTGGACAAAGGGAATTGTAATTATTGTGTATGGTCCTGAAGGCCAGCACTTTAAGCTAGAGGTAGAAGTATAGAGAAGTAGACTCTTGCTTGACATAAGCAGACAATTAGAGATGTGTAATATAAGCATGAGGTTGGAATCACATGATACTGATGGCCTTTTTAGGTCAAAAATGGCCCCAAATAGCAGTACCTTCATATGACACATACACACAAATATGAACTATCATATATCGAAGTACTTACATATGCTAGACATGAACTGACTCCTTTATATGTTAGCTCACTGTATTCTAACATAGCCTGATAATACACAATTCATTATTCCCATATTCCCACCTTATAGAGACTCAGAAAGGTTAAATAACTTCTCCGAGGTAATATTGTGAACAGGTCAACATTGTAAACCAGTCCTCCCCAACTTCAGAAGCCTGACTCTTATTTACTATGTCACACACTTACATACTTCATTATATGTAAACAGAACTGATTTGGCAAGTTCAGGGTCTCTGATGTTCAAGCACAGGCAGTTATCAGTAACCCCATTGCACAAATAAAACAAGCTGAGGACAGTAATCTCTAGCCCCTTGTTCATCTACTTTTGGAAAACGTTGGAAGAATAGCTTATTCTCTTCACCTGGGAGTCAGCATGTAGCCTGCAGGAGGTGCTGGTGTGTCTGACTAAGGAATCTTAAACAAGCGGTGTGAACACAGAACAAACAGAAATATGTTTAACAGCTGCTTCTGCTTCCCACTGGTGATAATAACTCGGTGTTCGTATCACCCTTCTCTTCTTCCGAATAGGAATAGGACCTTTGTTTGAATCTCAGTGGACAGAGGCCAGGCCTTGTTTGAGAGCGAAACTCACAATCTGCAATTGGAATACTGTCCTCTCGTGTGACACCCTGCATGCATCTCGGTGACTCCCCGACTAGGCAGGTTACTCTCTTCATCTCCAGCTAAGCCTCTTACCTAGAGTAGCTCTTTTCATCCTACCTGAATAAAACCAATTATCTGTAACACAGGAGAATGAGTACCTGCTCTAGAGGCACAATACTCCCCCAAACCCTGGGGGAGAAACGTACATCTGCAGGCGACGCACAGCACCTGTGTGCAAAGTCTCATGGACAGTCTAGGTGAATAACAGGCAACATTAGCTCAGACTGGGCCAGAAGACAGGGGCGGGGGTGGAGGTGGAGGGGATGTGCCTTTTACTGTACATCTATTACTTTACTAATTTAATACAAAAGCAAAGCCAGTTTGGGGGGACAGAACAGGACAGAAAGATACATAAAATAAACATTTACGTTCTCCACCTACATGTCATACATGCATGGGATGGGGGAGAGTGAGACTATGTGTGCTATACTGTGAGTTGCCCTTTGCACCTGATGCTCTATATTGGGACCTGCCTGACTTCCATATGGATGCTGCCTTGTCGCTTACTTAAACGGCTACATCATATTCCACTGGACAGATGCGCTAGTACTTCATTCAACCAGTTCCCTACTGATGGGCTTTCAGCTGCAGAGAAATTTCTTTAGTGAGTGGTTGTGTTAAAGCAGTAAGTGTATAGGGTTATAAAAATACTTGACAAATCTCATCCAAGTGAAATGAAATTCAAATTAAAAAAATAACAATTCAAACAGCCTAGAAATTTTGAACAGTTTTATTAATTTCAAATTTCTTGAACACTTATTATTAAATGAGAAAGCTTTCATTATTGCCCCACATACTTATCAGGAAAATGAAACCTTTCCTTTTGCTTGAAGTGTTTTGACAGAATTTCTGAAAACAAGAAAGGAAGGGCCTCTAGGGGAAAGTGAACATACCAGGCAAATGAGATTCTGGCGCTCCTCCTTAGGAGAGGGGTTATTTTCAGTCAGTACTTACTGCACCCGGTAGATACCAGACAAAACCAGATTGCAATAAAAAGCACGAGCTCTTCAGACTACTTTCCCACAGAGGCCCTTATTTTACTGAATTATGGTAGTTTTTAGAAATATTTACAGCAGTCTTTAAAGACATCTTAGGCAACTCAAAGAATACATAATAATCAATAAATAATAAATCAAACAACAAGTTAAATAATAAAAGCAAACTACACTCTTGTCCTTTGCATTCTGTCTTTGTTTTAAAGGAAGGGCTTTTGTGGTAAGGACTCTACTAAGGCCCAGTGGCCTTCAAGTCATCTTTTACTCTAAACATTCCCACTAGGTTGAGATTATCTGTAGTTCAAGAGAACCCAAAGCAATGACATCAGGTTCTGAGGCTGGGATGCATGTCTTGGTCAAATGGGCTGCCAAGCATGCAGCACCAAACCCTTGAAGTTTGATGGGGCTGCCATATGAACATTCTAGTCAAGACCTGCACACACAGACACAACTTCACTAATTCCTTACACATAGTAGATATTCAATACATATGCACCGAGTGAATGAATAAATAGTTTTGAAAGTCAAAATTTCATCAAGTTGTCTCCTGGTGACAAACCATATTCCTAAGAATAGTGAACAGAAGAAAGAATAAGACCTGGTGCCAAGAAAAGAGTAGAGAAATTATCTAAAGCATACTTCTCTGATCCATGATAAAGTTGTGATGTGGTTGATATGAATCTTCCAAGAGCCCCCAAACCTCCCTTTCTACCCAGTTTTTCTTATTTTCACCCTTTTGTCAAGTTTCTTCTCTGACCCATGACAAGTGACCACTGAAGCTTATTTTCTTTCTGTGACTTCCTCCTCCTTTGTATAGCCTACACTCAGGACAATCCTCATAAACTAATTCACACTAAGGTTTAAATGACTGATACAGTTGAATCTTTACTCTCATCAGAATTCTTCATGTTTAATAAAAGATACAGAATTAACCTTCAATTCTCTAATGTCTCAGGATCCTTTTATCATCACATGAACCTTTTAGTATGTCTGAAATCACCCTGTTCAACACTATTCACCCAGTTGTTACTCACTCAATCACCAGGCTTTGTCCACAATGAGAGTTACCACATTGGGTTCAAAGTTTCTCACTTAACCAAACTACATTCCTTAGCCATAATCTGAGGAAAGAGGACCAACACACCAATAGTTTAATTCCAAGCTTGACATGGCCAAAAGTTCTATTCTACCTACTCTACTGAAAACAACTAAATCATGGGGATCTATTTTATGCCACAGAACAAAAGTCCATATACACTGTAGCCAGTCATAATACACCCAGCTAAAAGGCTAAACTAAGGGAAGTCTGCAACACTCTGATTCTCCACGGTGTGTTAGAAAGTAGTCTAAAATAGCTGTGGCCCAGATATAGGCCAGGTAGCCCTTATTAAGTATGACCACAGTTTGAAGAATTGCTTATAGACAATTATGATACACATCTGGTCTGAGACATATATTTTATAGTGGCTTCTCTGAAGGGATTTGCAAATTAAATTATTTAAATGTGCTTATCATTAGCAGTTTAAATAAATGACATTTATTTTGGCAGGAGGTTAATTTTTAACTTGGCAGCTGTTTCCAGACAGATTATTGTCAGGTTATGACGGTGACTAACCTTGCAAACAAGAAAAATACAGAGATCATTTTGTTTTCAGACCTTCAAGATTGTATTTCTCCAAAGAGGCCAATAATTTTGTCAATGTGCAGGGACACAGGGCCCCGAAAACACTGCAGTGTGTGCATCTTTCTGACCTGATTTCAATAATAACCCCACATATGGAGAACTAAAAATGTTCTTTAGAACAAGACTGCTTCAAATATTCTCTACAGAGGCCATGTTGTTGGTAAATTGAAGGTTTATATAGAAGATCTTAGAGGTGCAGGGTAATACAGGGTGAGACAAAGTAGGTTTGCAGTTGTGAGTATGTGAAACACAGAGTTTATTCTTGTGTGATTAGTTATTAATTATTGTATTATTTTCTATATGAACAACTGTAAACCTACTTTTGCCCCACCCGGTGTATTAGGAAGAGCTCCGAACAGAGCGTTGGGAGATCTGGATTTAAGTCCCAACTCTGAGAAGATCACTAACTAACTGAGTGTGCACTTGCAAATGCCTCAAGCCTGCCTCAGTTTCCTCATCTGGAAGATGAGGGTATGTGGAGATGATCACTAAAGTCCTTCGGTAAATAGTCCATGCACGTGAAACCAGCCTAGGTAGTAGTATCAGGGGGTGCCTTAGGTTGTCCTGGGATCTGCACAAACACCACAGGATGTCGTTCCATCTACTGTACAGTCTAAAAACCCACAATGCCTATGTCCCATCTGTCCACAATTTTATTTTATTTTTTAAATTTATTTATTTTAGATAGAGGGGAAGGGAATGAGAAAGAAAGGGAGAGAAACATCAATGTGTGGTTGCTTCTGGTGCGCCCCCTACTGGGGAGACCTGACCTGGCCCACAATGCAGGCATTTGCCCTAATTGGGAATCAAACCGGCAACCTTTTAGTTCGCAGGCCAGCACTCAATCCACTCAGCTACACCAGACAGAGCTGCCTTCAATTTTAATGTCTTAACTTGCAGCCACAATTCATGACAACAATGCCACGTGACATTGCAGCTACTGATTGGACAGTAATCCCAAATTACATTTGATTATTGGTTGGCAGAATGGAAAAGAGGAGTGTTTTCTTGGAGAAAAGGACAACTATCACCTCTCTACTTAAAAACTGCTTGGGATTTATTAACAAATTACCAATTTATGTTACAAAGTTATGAGCCACAAATCAAATTTCTATGAAACACCACAACAGGCAACAGAAACACCATAAAGTAGCTGCCAACATCCCATTTGGTTCTTACTCTTATGAAAAAGAAACTCCAGTAATTTAACTTTAAGCAATGTAGAAATGAGTAAGTCTGATTATTTTTAATCAGAAAAAGATGACTCAAGACAAAAACTCCCTATCTTGTTTTTTAATGTAAAAAGTTATCAGAATATGTACTTAGCAAAACATCTAAACTATAAGCAAAACAGAAATCTGTTTCCTAATTAGAAGTGAGAGTAAATTCAAAAGAATATAAAAAATGGTTAAAAATTTTTTTTACAAATAGGCAATCAGATATGATGGATGACTTCATTAAAAACATTCTCACTAGAGTGTCTAATCATTTTAAACTCAACTAATGCTTTTTAATTATCCCTTTGGATTCCATAAATAGTAAGCCCAAAGCCACGAGAGAACTCTTTGAAAGACTTAGGGTGGTGTTTTGCACGTAGTTTTGAAACATAATGAAGAAGTAACAAGTCATACCTTGAAGTCATACGTCGCATCCGGGTTTTCATCACAGGCAATAACTTCTGGAGCCATCCAGTAGGGAGTGCCGATGAAAGTGTTCCTCCTGCCCACGGTCCGGTCAAGCTGGGCACTGACTCCGAAGTCCACTGGTTCAGAGGAGGCAAAGTCACGAAGTCAATGATTTTTATATGATGATAAAATCAATGTGTAGTTTTTGTTAAAATACACATAAAATTTACCATTTTAACTGTTTTAAAGTGTTACAGTTCTGTGGCATTAAGTACATTCATATGGTTGGTTGTGAACCATCACCACCATCCAGTTCCGGAACTTTTCATCTTCCTCAACTGAAACTCTATACGCATCGAATAGTAACTACCCCCTCTTCCCAGAGCCTGGCACGCACCTTTCCACTTCCTGTCTCTATGAATCTGACTACTATAGCCACCTCATATAAACAGAATCACACAACAGCTGTGTTTTTGTGACTGGCTAATGTCACTAAGCATCATGTTTTCAAGATTAATTCATGTTGCAGCATGTTTCAGGATTTCCTTCCTTTTTAAAGCTGAATAATATTCCATTGTATGTAGGTGCCCCATTTTTTTACCCCTTCATCTGTTGATGGACACTCGGTGGCTTCTTCCTTTTTGCTATTGTGAATGTGTATTTTTAAATTGCATGAATAAATGGATGAAGTGTACCAAGGAGGAAATCACAAAGTTTATATTTGGTTATACCAAGGCTTCATGGGGACCAAAAATAGCTGTTAGATAAAAAAGCAAGCTTTGTTGTCATCATAAAGGGTAATATTTAAGGGATTCAAGGAAAGTGATTAAGAACCAAGTTTCTAAAGGCAGAATGCTTAGATTTGCATCCCATTTCTGCCACTTCCTAGTGATGTGACCTAAGGCGAGTAGATCAGCCTCTCTGAGCTTCTGTCTCCTGACCTATCAAATGAAGATGACGATCTCTACATAGGGTTGGTATGATGTTTATGTGAGGTAATATTTGTAAAGGTGCCTTATACAGGGCCTGGCATATAATATTCTCTCAACAATAACTGATAATTAGTGAAGAGTAAATATTCTGAGAATAGCTAATCTAGTCACTACACACGTAACTGCTTTCATTATACAATGCATGCCTTTTTTAAACAAGGAATATTCATGAGATGACAGTTTGGCCCTAAATGCTAAATAAGAAAAAAATGAAAATTATATACTTTAACAAAAAAGGTAAGAACCAATGTTTGGGACATAAACATGGGGCATATTTAAATCTCTGAAAATAAACAATCACATTAATGGTGATTCTTTCCTGGGAGACAAATTGTGTATCCTATGACGATTTGTCAATTTATGCTCTTACTCATACATCGAGCAGACAAGTGGATGCTGGGATGTCTGCCATGTCTGGACAATCTCAGACTTGTTGTGGGAAGGGTTCTAATGGACAGCACCAGAGAAAAGGCCTCCCTCACGGACAAGTCAGGAAGATAAAAGTGGGCTAATCAGTATGCACGTAGACTACTGGGCATCCATTTTGCACAGGTGCCCAAGGTAATAATAAAATCAATGTAAATTTAACTTAAAACATGTGGAAATGCAGCAGTAATTCATTACTCTAAGTATGTCTAAATGTGGACATTTTTAATAAAAAACAGGTCACCATTGTTCTGGTATAGCAATAGTATAAACAAACAATAAGATATAAGAAAACATTTCATGGTCACTCACTTCTAATCTAATGGGTCTTTGCTTAAACAAAAGAAAACTTCAATTATTTTACACTTTGATTATTTGGCATATTACATATCAATTCACTCCTTGAAGTGGTTTTAGAAAAAGTTTTTGAGCCCTGGCTGCTGTGACTCAGTTGATTGGGTGTCATCTTGCAAAACCAAAAGGTTTCTTATTCAATTCCTGGTCAGGACACATGCCTGAGTTGTGGGTTTAGTCCCCACTCAGGGTACATGCAAGAGGCAACCGATCAGTGTTTCTCTCTCACATCAATTTTTCTCCCCCTCTCTTTCTCCCTCCCTATGCCTCTCTCTAAAATCAATAAAAGAAAAAAAATAAAAATAAAATGTTTTGAAATAGACAAAGATTTCCCTTTCCATTCTTAGTACATTGATTTCCAAATCCACAGTGAAAAGTTTACATTCATTACAAAAAGAAAAAACCAAAAAAAAACCCAAACAGTTGTTGAAATAAACTTATCAATTCCTTCAATTTCTAGGCTCACTGGATTCTGTTCTTACCTAGTTTAACTTCTGCATTTTCAGTCAGCAAGACATTTTGCCCTTTAATATCTCGATGAATCACTTTATGCTGGTGCAGGTGACTCAGCCCCTGGAGCGAGGGAGAGTCAAAAAGGGTTAACAGAAACAAAAACCAAGAGGCAAAAAAAACTATTTCAGATGTTAATGATCCAAAAAAGATGTAGACCCATCCAGAGATACTTTCATGATTATATTAGCATCTTTAATGTTCTAAACAATAGGCAATTGATCAATACAAATTGAAATACAGAGGCAACCCTTGCAATGCATGGTGCTGTGCTGAATGAAACGCTTTCATACCTGCTTTGATCTCAGGAAGTACTGGAGAGACGGTACTGTTCAGCACGCCTGAGTTGAGCTAATGGTATTCTGAAAAGTGAGGACTGCCTGTCTTTCCAGAAAACTAACCTGATTAAACTGAATCCTCCACTTTTGGGAGGCAATATTTGAATTTAAAACTTATCCTCTATTATACAAATTTAATTAAGCACAATAAAATATTATTCATTACAGCCAAGAAATTTCGCATTGCTTTAGCCAATGTGGCTCACATTAAAAAAGGAAAGCAACAATTTCTATTTCCTTTGTTGGCATTCAACATGGTCATCTTTAGTGTTTTATGACACTTATGACTTTGTGTTCATTATATGAAATAATTATTCAGTGACATCCCAAAGTGATTGTGTTCCATTCATCCATGAATTATTCTGACGTTGGCTTCTTTTCATGGTATAAATTCTAACCTACAGACTTGCTCTAAGGTTGTCACGTGTTTGTTTTTTTAAATGTAACCTAAAAGATTCTAAAATTAGTATCTCAAAGCAAATTATGTTATGCTAACAATTGCCAATTCAAGGTAATATTTCATACTTAAGTACTGTTATTTTATTACTTATGATTTGCCCAAAAAAGTTTGTTTCGTGTTTTCTGTAAGATGGCTCTAGTGCACTTAGTTGTCTTTAACTTCATTCAAAACAATTTTGTTAGATTGTATTGTGACAACTGTCATATCAGGATGCATTTTTAAAGAAACTTATCAAAACTGGTGAAATTTTGTTTAGCCATTTTAATACTGAAATGGGAGAAAATATGCAACATTTTCATGATATTATGCTTTATTATTTCAAGAGACATAAAAATGCAACTGAAACACAAAAAAAGATTTGTGCAGTATACAGAAAAGGTGCTGTGACTGATCAAATATGTTAAAAGTGGTTTGCAAAGTTTCATGCTGGAGGTATCTCACTGGATGATGTTCCACGGTCAGGTAGACTAGTTGAAGTTGATAGTGATCAAATTGAGGCATTAAATTGAGAACAATCAATATTATACCATGCTGGAGAGAGCTGACAAACTCAAAATATCTAAATCGATAAAGCTATTGGTGAAAATGAAAAAAATGTGTGCTTTATTTTAAGGAAAAAACTAAGCAGACTTTGTGGCCAACCCAATAGTTTTCCCCACAACAACGATACTAGGGTATAAAAGATGAGGTGGACATGAAAAGAAATACAACAAAATATCTAAATTCTCTTGTGAAAAAATTCAGCATAGAGTATGGATGCCCAAGAAGATCCATGTATATATTTAGGAATATCAGTAAATGTAAACCATGTGACAGAACAGTTGAGGCAGTGGTTTGGGCCTTTAAAAAGTAACTTTATCTAGTCAGTTTGGTGCAGGGTAAGCATCAAGCAGATTAAAATGTATGGTTTTCATAGCATATTAACATCCTATGAATCCTTAAGAGAGGAAGGAAAATCCCATTCCCCCTTTCACCACCAAAGTGGATGGAAGCAGATACCAGAGCACATACTAGACAAAGGGTGTATTTAATGAGATCATATGATGCATGAAGGGTCACCTCTGAAACTTCTTGTGATCAAATGTCTCTGACAATGAGCCACCTTGTCTCAAATGCCAGTATCAGTTGGGAGAATGACTGCATTGGAAGAAGGAAGAAAACAGTTGTTTTCAAATATTTTAAAACTAGATATTGAGAGGTTTCATGGGGTGAAAGCTCCCTGCTGCTTTTCAAACCCTGAAGACTAAAGGATCAGCCCCAAAGGGTCACCCAACAGTGCAGAAAGGTACATTACGCAGAGCCAGCCCTGAAGACCCAACAGATTCTTGGTACTCACTAAGTGGTCTGGATCACTGAAAAAATCATCATGCTTTCTCTGAATGAGTAAAATTTTAAGTCATAAATTCAAATTAAGTTTACACAATGGCGTATCAATGCTTGAGATAAATGTCAGATTTGAAGGAGATTAGCAGTGGTACCTCCTTGCTTTCCCTCAAATTTTGTTTTGTGTTCTGTTTGAGAAATATTTTTGCCTACTTCAAAGCCATGGAGGTATTATCCTGCGTTTTCTCTTAAGAGCTTTATTTTTTCACATTTATGTCTATAATCCAGCTGGAATTCATGTTTGAATATGTAATAAGCAGGTGTCAAGCTTCATGTTTTCACAGGGATATTATCAATCGACCTAATTCATGGAGAAGAGCACCCCTTCCCCAGGCACTGCGGCGGCTCCTTCGTCATCAGCCAGGTTTCCCTGTGAAGTGGGTCTGTTCCTGGGCTCTCGATTTCCGTGGCCACTTGTCCACTCTTGTGACCATACTATGCTCTAATTACTTAGTAGCTTTTATAATAAGCCCTGATAACTAGCAGCATACATCTTTCAGCTTTGTCCTCCTCAAGACTGCCTTGAGTATTCTTAGCCCTTTGCATTTCCCTTTGCATTTCCATATAATGTTTTAAAATTCAGCTTGTCAATATCGACAGAGATACCTAGAACAATTTTCATAGGGAGTTCAAGGAAACCATGGATCAAGTTGGGGAGGAGTAACATCTTTGCATCAGTGAATATTCTAATCTGTGAACTGGTATACACCTCCATTTATTAAGCTCTTCTTTAATTTCTCTCAGTAATATTTTGAAGTTTTCAGTGAAGTTGTTCACATCTTTCTATAAATCTATTTCTAAGTATTTGATTTTTATGGTATTATAAATGTTATTTTTAAATACCATTTTGTATTTTCTTTTTTGCCTAGTGTGGTTTGAATTTAATGAATAAACATCATTTTTAATGCCTTTTGTCTTTTTTAACTTCCATATATCCGTCCATCCATCCCTGCATCCATTCACAGCCCATAATCTATCTCTCAAAGGTATGTCTTGGACACATTGTGAAAACAGCTTTAACTTTTATTTCCTTAAATGAAGAGGAAGAGGTTATAAACAAATAGTGATTGCCAAGCAGATCTAGCAAGAATGCTCAGTGGACACATAATAGCTTCTGTGTTAGTAGCAAGGATAATTAAAGTAGTTTGAACGAAATAAAATATGACCAACTACTTTTTCTTCTCTGAACTGAGTTCGGTAACTACAACAGTATTGCCCAGATGGCCTGATTGTGGGATTTGTGGGCAAACATGTATAGTCTTGTCCAGTTATTTTCATTAATTTAAGTAACTAACTCAAAGAAGTTTTTAAAAAGATATAATCAGATAAACTATGTTCTGTATACTGAAATGGTTATAGTTACGCAATCCTTAAGTTAACTATAAACTTTCACAAATGGAAAACTCAAGTGAATGATTAAAATATCTCTAAAACAATCAATTTCCTAAGTGGTATGTCATCTTTATGACCTAAAATCAGACCTCCAATTGGAAACACCATTGGGAATGAATCCCTTGTTAAAAGAAGTCACTCAATATTAACTCAAAAGGGAGTGCACGGGGCCTATTCAGCATGGTACTTACCTCCCTTTCAGCAGACCATAGCAACCACTCCTACCATTACCACTGCTACAATACAGCTTCAAAGAGGACCCTGGCACGCTTATGAATTTCAGTGGAAGGTTAGTACAAAGTTCAACACCTCCCAAGATACCCTGCATTATTACTTACTCGTAAGATCTCCCTGCAGATGTACGCGATCCACTCCTCCTTCAACGTGTTACCTTTCGTGTTCTTGATCAGGTCCGTGACAGAGCCGGCTCCACAAAACTCCATCACCAACTGGCAAAGGAAGCAAACATCCCATTATTATAATTATACTTCTCAGCTTCCACAGGGTTTGAAAGCATAACGTGCACCAGTTGAAGGCTTTGTAATGTCATTCCTGCAAAGAACAAGGGATCGCAAGACAATATATGAAACATAAGCTTTAATCTACACTTCTTTCTAATGTAATAAAAGGAAAGATTATTTTTTAATTTTAAAACCTGAAAATTACAGTTGTAGATTGAGAAAAATCTCCATATTCTATGTATTTTATAAACGGGGGGGTCAGATGTAGTTGAGAATATCTGTTTTTATCCAGCAGTTGAACTTCTCCCTCCTACAAAAGCAGGATCATTTCCCTGTCTGAAAGAGCTCTGGTAGTTTTGGCAGTCCCAGGCTAGGACAATAGAAGTGTACACTGCTTATGTTATTGGTTTGTGAGTGGCATTGTAAGCTGTCAGAGTAGGGACTGTTTTTAATTAAATACAGCAAATGTTCCCAGGAGGTTGGACACATCAAATAAGTTCAATAAACAAAAGCTCTAATTTAGCACCTTTCATCCAAAAAGCTCCAACTTCCCTATAAATATGACCTCATTACAGTACTCAGCAGCTTTATAAAATAGGCAGAAAATAAACACTTCCCTCACTTAATGGAGAAGTGGAGACTAGAAGAGGAAAAGCAATTTATCTGGTTTTGCATTCATTTTCTTGGCTTAGAGAAACATATCCATTTCTATTCTTTCTCCCTGTTCTTCTGAAAGCCTTCAATATAAGTCACCTTACTGGGTACTTATATCTTTTTGTAATTACATAACAACAATTCAGAATAACTACCAATCAGTGTTCGACCTGACACTAGAAACAGAGCTAATATGGGGCCATACTGAAATCACATTGATGATTTTGGCATTGTTCAAACGTACTTTCCCAACATCAAACCACGTCACCAGGTCCAAAAAGATACCCCACCAGGCTGCAAAATCTTCAAATAGAAGTGATTTTTTAAAATGTATTCTTAGTTGAAACTCAGTAAAAATTCATGAAATTAGTTTTATAAATGAATTGCCAGTGCCTGTTCTAACTTGTCATCTTATGATTCCACACAGGGTGGGAAAGCCCTCTCAAGTTCTACCGAGCACCAGTGGAACTTCAGAACCTATCAAAAGCTTTTGTAAGGAAATTTGAGGAGTTCCACAACAGATCACATGTCAGCCCAATATGAATTATACAGTTATCACACATGATAGCCAGGAAGCTACCAAAGACCATCAAATCATGTTAGAAAGAATTCAGGAGTCAGTTTGAAGAGGTTCTCACTGGTCAAAGATGGGATAATTTGAGCATCAATAAAAGTAATAACTTCAATATATTAATATACATTAAATATGCTTAACTGAAGGTATTAATCAAGACACCCTTCAAAAAGAATATAACTGGCACTGTTTGAAGAATATGAAGAAACAACTTTTTTTTTGAGAACTGGTAAACAAAGGGGGGACATTAAGCATTTATACTGCCTTTCTGGTATAAGTTTTACCACTGGGCAATTAAATAATAAAAAAGATAAAGCTTGTCTTCATCAAAAGCAGTATTCCATCTAATAAATGAAGAAGGCATAATAGAATTAGAATGTCACTATTTCACAACTTCTAAACTAATGGATTTAAACTAATCCATAAACTAATGGATTTAGGAACTGTTCATAAATGGCTGCTAACATTAAAAAATATAAGAAATAACCAGCTCTGATTTGCCTTTAGATTAGAATAACACATCACCTAAAGAACAGTCTTACCAAAACCAAAACAACACAAAGCAAAAATTTCCCAAACCTGAAATCTGATGAAATCCTAGTTTCAACTACCAATTTACAGGAAATTCAGAAGACGGACAAGCATGATACGTCATGGGGATACAATCAACAAAACCTACAATAAGAAACTGCAGGGAAAATGACCCATCTACCTCAACAAATAAATTACAGGAAGGAAAAAAAAGAGATGAAGGGGAAATCTATAAATTTAAAAACATTTAAAGATATACCAACAGACTGCAATGGATGCAACTTGGTAGTAATTTTTTTTTAAGTTGTTAATTATTTTACAATTTTAAAATTGGTTTAGAGAGAGAGACACTGATTTGTTGTTCCCCTTATTTATGTATTTATTGGTTGATTCTTGATGCTTGTATGTGCCTGGTCCAGGGATTATACCCACAACCTTGGGATATTGGGACAATGCTCTAACCAGCTGAGCTATCTGGCCAGGGCAAAAAGTTGTTAAAACTTTTTTTTCACAGATTTTCTTGTCTTTTATTGATTCTAGAGAGAGGGGAGAGGAGGAAGAAAGAGAGGGAAAGAAACATTGATGTGAGAGAGAAACAGCAATCACTTGCCTCTTGCATTTGCTCCAGTCGGGGACCAAACCCACAACCCAGGCATGTGCCCTGGCTGGGAATCAAAGCCATGACTTTTTGGTTTGCTGGACTATGTCCAACCAACTGAGTCACACTGGCTAGAGCAGTTAAAATTTTTGAGATAAGCTACTGACTAGATATTTGATGATACTAATGAAATATGGTTAATAATTTTTAACTGTGATAATAGTGCTATGGTTATTTTAAAAAGTTCCTATCTTTTTAGAAACATTCCACAAATAAAATGTATGACATGATGGTAAGATGACAGTCTCTCCTACAAATGGTGCTAAGACAACTGGGTAACCACCTATGAAAGAATAATGTTGAACCCCTACCTCACACCCTATACAAAATTATCTTAAAATGGATCAAAGGCCTAAATACAAGATGTAATGCTATAAAATTCTTAGAGAGAACACAGGGGCAAATAAATCCTCATGACCTTGGTTTGACAATGGATTCTTGGTGATGACAACAAAGACACAAGCAACAGAAGAACATATAGATAATTTGGATTTCATCAAAATTAAAAACTTTGTGCATCAAAAGACACTATCAAGAGAGTAAAAAGATAACCACAGAATAAAAAAATATTTACAAATCACATCTAATAAGATCTAGTACCCAAATACATAAAGAAACTTAAAACTCAACAACAAAAACATAAACAACACAATCTTTAAATGGGCAAAAGATTTGAATAGACATTTCTGCAAAGAAGATATACAAATGACTAACAATCATGTGAAAAGACACTCAATGTTGATAGTCATTAGGAAAATGCAAGTTAGAACTACAGTGAGATGCCACCTCACACCCACTAGGATGGCTATACTTGATTTTTAAAAAAGCAGAATATAACAAGTGGTGGCAAGGATGTGGAGAAAATTTAAAATGGTGCAGTCATAGTGTAGAGTTTGATGGTTCCTCAATAAGTTAAACATAGAATTACTATATGACCTAGCAATTCCACTTTTAAGTATGCACCCAAAAGAATTGAAAACAGGGTTCAAACAAAAGCTTTCATCTGAATGTTCAAAGCAGCACTGTTCACAATAGACAAAAGGTGGAAATAACAAAAATGCACATCATCAGATGAATAAACCAAATGTGGTATATCTGTATAATAGAATATTATTCAGATAAGAAAACAAATGAAGTTCTGATGCATGACACAATATGAGTGAATCTTAAGAACGTTATGCTAACTGAACAAAGCCAGACTAAAAAGGCTCTCTATTGCATACATCCATTTATATGAAATATCCAAAATAGGCAAATCTATAAAGACAGAAGGCCGATTAGTGGTTGGTTGCCAGGCACTAGGGGGAGGGAAGAATGGGAGTGTCCACTTCACGGGTACAGTTTTCTTCAGGGTGGCAAAAACTTGAACTAAATAGAGGTGATGGTTGCACAACATTATGTATTTAATGCTACTGAGTGACACATTTTAAGATGGTTAAAGTGGTAAATTGTATGCTATGTGTATTTTACCAGAATTTTTTTAAAGATATGATGAAAATATTTGTTTCAAAATAATAGTAGAAGAGAGGAAGTAGATGGGACAAGATTGGCCGCTGATGAATGGTTGTTGGGGCTAGTTTTGGGCACATGGATGCTCATTACACTGTGGTGAATACTTTTGTGTATTTTAACAATTCTCCACAAAATTTTTAAAAATCCCATTATGCAGCACACTGAGGTTCAATGGCAGCAGGATGGACCCATGAATAGTCCTTGGGTAGAAAGAAAACAATATTTTCTCAAGTGAGCCAAACATGTTTGTGCTTCTTTTCCAAATCCCATTTTGAAAAACACAGTGACCGGACCTCCCACGAACGCACCCATGGCTCCTGTACCAGCTGGAGAAAATGTCCCACCACTGAGTTCTATTAGGCCACGTAATTACAGTTCCCAAGGAAAGCAGTGGAAGCCCAGTGACTCCAGTCTTTTAAAATTAGATTGAACCAAATACTTTCAAATATTCAGTAGGAAACAATCCTGCTCTAGCCAGGCACTAATGTCAGTGATTTCTATAATTTGCTTCCCCATTCAGCTCCAGCTGAACGCTGCTAAATTCTTTTCATCACACTATGGAACAAAATGATTGTTAAATTATGTAATGGGATTCTTTTTTTAAGAAAAAGAAAAAAAAAAAACACCAGCATTTGCTAGCAACCGGTTCCTATAGCCACACAGCAGCACAGATAATTACTGCCACTGCACAGTGGGGACCCACCCTCACCACAAGTAACCTCATCACATTAATAAACAGAAACAGGGCTCAACATGCCAAGCTCAGCAGCGGTAAGTCAATAACTTCATATGTCACCAGCAAGAAATAATGCATCATTAATATTCTTCCCCAAAGAAAGTTCTCAAAGGGTTGATGCTGGGGTGACAATACACGCTAACATTCTCTGAGAATTTAGCATGTGCCAGGTACTGGGCTAAGTGATGTGCAACTGTCGTTTCATTAATTCTCCTTCCCCTCAGTTCCCTTTTTGTTATTTATTTGGGAATAAAGCTTAGTTATAATCTGCAGCCTTATCCACATAGTCATTAAATAACTAGAGCAGGGCCAAAAGCACAGTACTCTCTCAAGTATAGCTACATGACCTTGGGCATGCTCTCTGATCGCCCTGACACCTCACCATTATCACTATAAAATACAGCAGAATTGTTTGATGTGAACAGTAATTGTGTCTATCAATATAAAGTTCCTAGCAGTCAGAATTCTTGAACTATATGACTTTTCCACTTTTTGGTCTGTTTGCATGTATTAAAAAGTCTGCAACTTAGAAGATATCATCAATAGCTCCCCAAGATCCACTTCCCTTGGATGATGAAGAACTGGCTGCAAGGTGCTTATAAAGGGCATTGGACACGTGTTTCTAAAACCTCTGTTAATGAAAGAGTACCAAGGAGATGTCTCTTCCTTTCAAGCTTGTATCACATGGCAAGAAGACACAGTGATGCATTCCAGGACATTGGGCCTTTTTATTTGGAAGGTTGGGAGACAGTGGTGGATGGATCTTAAAATTCTCACTCCACAACACTTACATGACTGGGTCAGAAAATGAGATTCACATGAATGTCACTTGGGAAGAGAGAAGGAAGGTTAAGTTGAAGATGAGGACAGAACTGTGCTTGGGCACAACGTGGGTTGGGCTTGGGCCTCGAACATGTGATGGACGAGATATTTAAAAACAGCACTGTGTGGTGCAACTCAATGATCAGGAACAGGGTTGCTTGAATTATTGGACACCAGTAATTATTTCTATATAAATCAAAATGGTTAATTTTAAAAAACACAGAGTTTTGACATAGATTTCACAATTTGCATGGTTGTTTTTCACATATCTTTGTCAGTTGTCTTGTATTTCTGACCAGCAAGATGTTTTCTCTTTGAGGCTGTGGGGGAAGGGGTATTTCTGAGCTCTCCTGTGCTTTTTCCTCTGCATACCATATTTAAGGAATGGGTCTTTGGCCTTAGCTGATCCCAGATGGTGTTTCAGAAGCACCATCTGAGCTCACCTCCCCACCCAGCCTAAGCGGCTCAGGCTGATTTCCAGGGTCCCTACGGTATTCACTCACTTGCTAGTTAATTGGTTTTAAGTTCCTCTAACAAGAAACAAAGCTTTAAAGTATTTTAAAACTGCAGGCACTAGCTCAGAATACCTTGGCAGGAACCCATTCCTCCCAAATGTCATAAGAATAAATGAATACTAACAGATCCCTTCTCTTCTATAGTAAAAGGAGGGGCAGAAGGCAGGGGTGAGGAAGAGGAGGGAGTGGGAAGATGAGGTCTGCCTCAAATGAGGGAAGTATGCACCAAGAAATTGAAGAGACACCCGAAGAAAAGGATAGGAAAGACGAACTTCCAAGAATTCACAACTCTGAAAAGGATCAGCTTATTGACCTTGAAGGTCCAGAAACCTCAGCAAGGCATAGGCTATTTTTATCATGTGTGGCTGGAAATAGCCACAGATCTCTTGTGCATGATTTATGAAGGTGTAATCAAAATCCAAACTCAGTAGTTTGTTAAAGAATGAGCTTCATTCGCTAAAGGTAGTTTAAGTCTAACAAGATAAAATACGTGTGTAAAGAAGTACAAAAATTGGTAGGTATACATTTATCATTTCAATCAACTGATACAAAGGTAAAGTAAAACTGGCTGGCAATTTCATACTTGGAAAAGCAACCTAAACAGCTTTCTGTGTTCGTTTTTAAACTAGAATGCATTTGCGGGGGGCAGGGGGAAACTCATACTTCTTTGGCTCCTGGATTATATTTTTAGACTTGAAAAGAGAATGCTTAAACTACAAATTCTAATTCTTCCAAAGATAAAAAGATGAGTCCCAAAAACGTGAAGCCCCAAACTTGGCCAATAAAGTCTCTGGGTAATGAACAATTTTGTATCTTGAGAATAATGATGGCAGTTTGAATAGACTTAACCAACTGGTATTTTTAGTAACAAGAAGCCTGCCCAAAGGAATTGCTCTCTAGTCACCCATGTCTAAGGAGATATCCATCTCAGAAGCAGTATGGCAGCATTCAAGGACCGAGAGAAGTTATAGCTCCATCTTGTATT
The DNA here is from genome assembly GCA_028533065.1 of Trachops cirrhosus. Classification (NCBI taxonomy): domain Eukaryota; kingdom Metazoa; phylum Chordata; class Mammalia; order Chiroptera; family Phyllostomidae; genus Trachops; species Trachops cirrhosus. The sequence goes on along the minus strand of CM052539.1, from coordinate 162,340,812 downwards.
CGGTATCTGGTGCTAAATTTCTCAGTAAGCATGCACGATGTTCTAGAGAATTTTCCTGTTAGCATATTATTACAAGTCCATTTGGCCCACTGACTCAATGACAGAAAATAACCTAAGACTGTAAGAAGTTTACAACTTAGCATCTCAAAATGTTACACTCAAATAGAAGACTTTGAGGTAGGGATAAGAGACCAAGTTTTCAGACGAGTTAAAAATATGAAAAGAAGAAAATTACTAGCCTTAGAGGACTTAGGACTAAGCAACTTGGTAATTGAGGATCTTGAGAAACACAAGTAAATTGGAACACAGAATTAGACTCAAAATTAATGTAGAAAATGAACAAGACGGTTGTATAGACCATCAGCAGAGTAACTTTGGGTATACATAAGGTCTTCCTTTAGCTGTGGTGAAAAGCATTTTAAGCACAGTTCCAGTGAAATGCATTGGAATAAAAGAAGAAATCATTTTCACATTCTTGTCATAGAATCACCCATTAATTCATAAAAATGGCTCTATAAAAGCTGCATTCAAGCCCCGTGGCAAAGCATTAAATTAAGTGTAGCTTTGACTCTGTGTTTATATCTAAGTAACTTACATTTTCTCTCTCTAGGTCATACAGTGGGGCAGCTCTGAGGCTGGGGGACTGTTATAATCAATTATTTTAGGCACTTCTATATTGACCAAGTTCAGCTTTTTAAAATGTACAGCTCACCAACAGTAAGATTCAATCACTTCTCCAGACAAGTGCCCTAGCTTCTACATATGAAGGAAAGGCATTCTTTCATTATAAAAGTAATAGACACTGATTAACCTCTCCCCCCAAGAAAGCCTCATTTCTGAGGAAGGGAAAACAGAAATTTTAATAATAACTGTTCAAAAGACTCAGCAAAAGGTGGTTGAATTTTTAAAGATGGTATCCACCACACTTGACATTTAAATCTTAAAACAACCAAAATGTTAGTGGACATGATTTTTGCTAAGCCAAGATGCTACAGCAATGTAATCCAAACTACAGTAGACTTGGGTTTGGCACCTGTGGCCAACATCACTGCAGATTCTAGCAAGTTACCCTCACTGGTGGCTGGAGGACATCACGTCTTAGTTCACCTCAGTTTCTCACTCCCAGGTGACCTTCACAGGGAGTGGACAAGTACTAAGAATGCATGAAGGTGAGGATGCATGGAGAGTGCAGGGAGTGACAAGGCCTCTGGTGCAAACGGGAGTCGGCGTGTCCCTCTACACAGCGGCTCTACTGCTGGAACACACTGCTGCTAGCTGGGATTTCAGGCCGAATATTCCCGATTTGTTAAAAGACCATCTGATTTTTCAAAACCTTTAAAAAAACCAGAATTCTATGTGAAACTACTCAATTTTTTTCTAAATTTAGTATAATTATAACACTATCACCTTATGCAAACCAAGCAAAGCACATTTACTTGGACAGCATTTAGCCTCAACACCACCAGTGTGAAAACCCAGACCTGGTCCAAAGTTACCATTTTTATAAGGAAGGAATTCAACAGCAGAGACCCAAATGCCAGGTTTGAATCCAGGTCTCTAGCTGCCCGGCCAGGTTTCAGCCACCTGCTAGAAAGTTTGTGCCTAAAATGCGCATGGCGTAATTTCTTCACTCTCAGCTCTGCAGGGCTACACTGGGACAACCTAATGACAGGCGGATCGAGTCATTTCAGGACAACAATCTATGTTACTCAACCAGCCTACATTTCGAAAGCTAATCAGAAATCTATTTCCTTTTATGACATATTCTAGCCCTGTGGTGGTATCAAAAGAGATAACAAATTACATGTGATTTCCCTTTCTAATTTTAGAGAAATTAGAAATTTTGTTTAGTAGACGGAGTTTCTCACTCATTCACGTGTCTCTTTGGCCTGCAGCAAAACGGTGAGACTCCCGGAGAGGCAGCGGAAGGAGACGGCAACGCTGTGTGTCAGAGAGAGCGGGCCTTGTTTCCGAGAGATCAGAATCTTTATTGAAAGAGCTCTCTTTTTTTGATTTCCGGACTGGGCCCCAAGCAGTTGATAAGGGAGAATTACTTGGCCATTATCAGAAGTAGCTGTATTTCCACAAAGAGCTGGTACTAAACAAGAGTTTATCTCTGCGACAAGACTGATAGAATTCGCAACGATTATAATTCAATCAGACACCTGAAACGGCACATCTATTGGCTGGTGGCTGATGCACAGACCTCTGTCTTCCAGCCACAGTGGAAAAAGCGGCTGGGGAACATTTACCGTAGTCTGAATACTGGGGAAACGTGTTAGAGAGTGCTGTTCTCTTGGCTGTTCAGGCTATGTCTCTATATAACCCATAATAATGTTTTATATCAATGTAATTCTAACAGAAAGCCATTAGGCCAAAGAGTCAACTATCTGTGACCTTTGCAATTATTTGCTAAAACAGTCCCAAAAGGTTTAATGTACTTTTCAAGGAGTGTTTCCTAGACTTCACACCAGTCTTATGAGCGGCTAACAGATTTTGCCATCCTCTCCGAAAGTGGGGGAAACGGATGAACGGAGATGAAAGGTGAAGTCAAAATGAACTTATTTAAACACAAACCTTCGATCCTATTTGGAACACCAACTTTGATGTGGAAACTTTTTTTTTTACAATGAAAAGGAGGGTTCAGGGGCTTGATTCCAGCATCAGGCAGTGAGGGGTTAGCTTCATCACAGTGGCTCTGAGACCCTGGGCAAATTTCTCAACTTCTATGAGCCAAGTTTCCTCATCTGTAAAGTAGGGGGCATGATAATATCTAATCTGTGGAATGGCTGTAAAGATCTAGTGAAATAATATGACGATGCAAACAAAGGTAGTACTTGGCACACGATAAGCAGGTGATAAATATTACCTGCCATTGTTATTATTAACACAAAATGGCCCAAACTGAGTGAGTCCGAAGCCTTGGAATAAGTATACATTATTATATTCTATAACCAAGTTCCCATCGATATTGTAATCTGCTATGAATTTCCCAATTATTGTGTTTCTCTTTGCCTTTACTTTTACAAGTGCCCCCTTAGTTTGTCATCAAATAGAAGATGTGTAAATAGAAAAAAGAAGTGATACTCTCACCCTCATGAGGCATTTCATAGCTTTGTGTTTTTACCTCCAGGGACATAGAAGCTAGTGGGGATGGTCAGAACAATCCTGTGCACAGGCACAAATCTGACAAATGCTAGGCCTTCTGTCTTCCAAGAAGAATGTGGGGTCTATAATAGCCACATTTTGCCCCCTGCATTTAACTACAGGTAGGAAAATGAAAAGTGAAGGAATGGTTTGTCTCCATGTGACCTGTTTTTGGAAGTCATCATTACTTACTGAAGCCCCTTTGCCAACATCAGGAAGGGGATTGTTAAAACAGTCTCCTAACTGGTCTTCCCGCTTCTACTCTGGCCCCCATTCATTCTAGTCTTAACCCAGCCACCAGAGAGACCCCTTCAATCTGTGGATCAAATGCCATCCCTCCACCTTCGAAACCCTCCAATGCCCTCCCACCCCACCAACACCACCTCACTGAGAGTAAAACCAGATGTCTTTCCAACGGCCTGTAAGGTACTGCATGATCTGGCCTCAGGTCTCATCTCTCACATATTCCACAGGGCTCATGTGGCCACTATACCCATCACTGCAACCCTTATCTGCATTCCCGTTAACATTTTATTTCCCTGCTCTTCCAGGAAGGTTTAGCTTTCAGCAGTCTCTATAGTTTTCATGAACATAAAACTTATTGTCTGTGGTCTGTTTCAAGAAGATAAGCTTCATGAAAGTCAGGGCTCACTAATTTATTCTAAGTGCCTAGAAGAATGCCTTGCAGCTCTCAAGTATTTGATATACGTATATATTTGTTGGATGAATGAATGGAGAATGATTAAATGAACACATACACTCGTAGGCTCTTGGTTCCCAATAACTAACTGGCTAAAGTGAGAACTGGCAGGCAACAACTCATTTCCAGAGTACAAAACCTCCTCTCTGAGCCCTGCAGAAGCAAACAGGCTTCCTGCTTTCCCCCAGTACCATCTGAAAGGGAATGCAGATTTTGCTCACTAAAAAAAGAGAGAAAACTTCATTGCCTTTCACAGAACTTCAGGCCAAGCTACATCTTCATGTTGTAGGATGCCTGCATTCTGGCGCTGCATCCCTCCATTAACAAGCATTGAGGTCCCGGGAAAGCCAATGAATTTGACTGGGACCCACCAAAATAAATGACAACTAATTTGCTTTCCAGCTTTGAAAATCTCAGCATTAAGAAAAAGGTGAAAACGAGTCAAGTTTGCTCGATCATTCTCTTATCTCAACTGCAATTTGTAAACAGTACCCACACTTTAAATAAGAGTTCAACCTAAAGAGAAAACCAACTTTCTTATCTGGCCCACCTCACAAAAAAAATGATGTAAACAATTAGGTGCGACTCATCTAGAAATACTGATAGTACCTCAGGTGATAAGCTGGAACTTGATTCCAAAGCTATGGCAATGCTTTCTTTTCATTTGGAACTGTAGTCCCGACCAAACAAAAACCTTTTCAACAGACAACATTAAAATAGCTATCAATCTCCACTTGTCATCGATAGCTCTTCAGGCTTGTGCCACCTCATCATATCCTCTTGAACCTGTAGGATATTTTGAACTCCCAAAAGTACCTGTAGCACTCAGATTTATATCAATAATAATAATAACAACAACAACAAGCAAGTCTGTACCAATAATATTACTTTCTTTCACAAAACAACTATTTTGCCAGCATCACCTGCCCCATACTTCCTAGCACTGAGGGCACACTGAGATGCAAAAGGTGTAATCCTCATCCTTAGAGCGCTGTCTGCATGAGGAGCAAAGAGAGCTCAATGAAAAGCAACAAAAAAAGAAGGAACAGCAGCAGTGGCTCTGATTTTAGAATTTAAAAGAAAGTTTAGGGTATGAAAATGCAGACATGACAAAGAAAAATGTTTTAGAAAGTAAATTAGTGAAATTACTGCTGAGATACAAATATCTTCAACACCACTGTTGAATATTATTCTAGACATCTTTCCCTTTCTTTTTTAACCAAAATGGCAACATAATATCTAATCATAGCCTCTATAAATAGCTTTAAAAATCCCACTATCATTGTTAATGCTCATTCAAATCTACATCATTTTAACTGACTGAATAGCATCCCTTAATGAATTTACTTAAGCAATTCCCTATTGGTTCACTTCTACATACATCTTTCAGTAGTTGCCCAAATATTTATTACTGGTCATTTTAAAGTAAAAGTACTTTCTTTGGGAGATATATACAGTATATCTCTCTGTGTGTATATCTGTATATATTTCAATTGCTTTTGAATAAAGTTCATTTCCACAAGTAGGGCTGCATATCCGTTCTGGGTATATCATTTAAACAAAAAAGCTTTGCCATTCTACTCAGTAAGAAGTGGTATCTAATTCCCATCTACTTTTGCATTTATATTTAAGGTTACATTTTAAAAACATCTTAATTGGTAATTGATACTTCTTAAGTTAATTATTGCCTTGTTCATAACTCAATCTATTAGTAGTTTCATATTTTTCCTATGGATTTATAAAAACTCTTCACCTTTAAGTTACTAAATTCTTTGTCATGGCAGATTAAATAAATATTTTCCCTAAATTGGCTATTTGCATTTTTACTTTGTTTATTATGATTTTACAATAAAAATTTTATATCTCTCTCCTTAGTATTATAGAGTCACATTTCTTTTCTTTTTTGATTTCTACATTTTAATTGCCACATTTACAGCTAATATACATTTAAGAGGCTATAGTTAAAATCTTCCTGTAACTCTTTCATAAATCACATGAAAATATGTAAAATCAATGTGATCATACAAAGTAAGTTTACTTACCCCAAAGTACATTTTATTTTGAATTTAGAGATAAGTCTTATGGGGGAAAAATTCCCAGATCTTTCCATTTCCAAAGATTATAGTATTCAATATCAAATGACATGAAAGTCTTATTTTTCTGGGCCAACAAACGTTATTACACCTTTTTAATCACCATTTGTGCTCACGGTCTGTTTGGCTCCTCACCTGGACTCTAAGTGTCTTATGCATTAAAGGAGTAACTTCCACCCAAGACTGAGTGCTATGACAAGTTATCCATGGAATAGTGGTAACTGGATATACATAGTTTAATAAATAATTTGATATATAGTAAGCACTAGATAATTCAGTGAATTTTTTGTGTGTAAGATACATATTAAGACTTCTGGAAAATGAGCAAGATGATAAATAGTTAAAAGGGTATGTTTGTAGCTATTGATCTAAAAGCATCATGTGAGATGAGCAGAGGGGTGTGTGTGTGTGTGTGAGAGAGAGAGAGAGAGAGAGAGAGAGAGAGAGAGAGAGAGAGAGAGAAAGAGAGATCAAGCAGCTCCAGAATCCAGGCCGTCACTGAATGAATGGGCCTATAGTAATGAGTGGTTATAAAATTGACAGATGAAGGTCAAACCAAGACAGCATTACAGCCTTCCCACAGAACAAAATGAGTAACACTTCCAATGGTAGAAATCAGGAAAGTGAGAAGAAGAGCAATCTGTGCTGGGCAGGACAGGAATAGGAGTAGTGGTTCTGCTGTCAATCATACTGAACATACTATTGGTGGGATACTCAATTAGCGTTGTGTCTTAGACTGTCAAAAATACAGGACTAGGGCACATATCTGAGTGGACAAGGGGAAGTAGAAAAGGAAAGCAACTTTTGAGAGTTCCTACGTGATTATCAGACACTGCCTTAAGTGTTTTACTCATAGAATTAGAATTTAAATTTCAGTCATCCACACATCAGTGACAGATAAGAGAAGCACTCGTGTAGAGCTTGCTTAGATCCTAGCTCCACCATGTCTAGCAATTTAGACATTGAGACAGTTTGCTTATCCTCTGTTAACCTTAGCTGCATCACCCCAAAAATAAGAATAATAGTACCTACTTCAAAGACCCAGAATAAATGATATAACCCAGAAAAAAAGCACGATGCCGGAAACGTAATAAAAACTCAATATAAGTAGTCATTAATGGGAACAAAACAGAGAAGTTAACAACTGGTTTTAAGGGTGGTCCACATTAAGAGATAGAAGGCAGAGATATTAAGAATACAGAGAGGTATTCAAGAAAATGGGAGAAACTCTGAAAATGCAAAATTATAAAAATCACGGGGCTAAGGGTTTCTAAGGAGTTCCTTAATCAAAGTTAGTCATGAGGACAGGGAAATGGACCATTTAGTGCTGCTTGTTGTTCATGTAAGAAAAGTACATTTGGAGAGCAGTACATACCCAAAGTTGGTCATCCATGCCGGGCGGGTTCTTTTTAATAAAAGCACCATAATATGTAGCAATATTCCGATGATGAGAATATTTTTTCAACATGTTAATTTCTTGCTTGATTTCTTCCTCTTCATCCTGTATTAGAATAATAAATATTCGGTCACAATAATCCATGCCTTAGTAGAATTCTATTTCTTCGTCACCATCTGAATCAACTACATAATAAATTCTTTGTTTTTTTCCTTCTGTGGTGATAAACAAGCATACTAATTGTATAACTTGACTTTTTTTCTTGACTGCAAAGAAAAAATTTGCAAGACAACAAACATATTGGCAATCCAAAGGGTCTTGTGTTTGTTCAGCAAATAGCTATAGCAGGTTTGCTGGGGGGAAAATAAAACAAAACACCTCATTCCTTCACCAGGAAAAGAACCAAAGTAGGCTATTGAGATAAAATTCACTTTAGGCCACTGGGAACTATGTCCATCAAATACCTATTACTGATCCTGTCTGGTATAGAAAAGATTAAGGAAAGTGAAAAAAAATAGAGACTCATATTTAAAATTTAAAATTTAAGTTCACATTCTTTGAAGCCGACTTTGACTGAAGTACCTGACTGCAGATGATGAAAGTCAGATGAGAAAGGGAGTGAGGGTAAGTTCCCTAGATCTGAGGAAGTTCACAAAGCAGGAGTACCCAGCTCACCTTCCGGAAACTCAACCTGAAGGGAAAGGGGAAACGTGGCAGTGCCACTGATGTGAAAAGACACAACTCTCCTAAGTGTCCTCCTTCAGGTTTCATTGGTTCTCAGCTTCAACTTGGAGTCCACCAACTGGAGTCATTTTTAGACAGCCCCCACCCCGCCCCAGCCAGGCGTCATTGATGGAGAGAGTTGTGTTCTCCCATAATTTTATTTTCATATGTTCACATCAGTTGGACTTTAAAATAGTATTTTATTTTTGAAGTTGGTGGAAAAAGTCTAATGCCATACCACTTTGAATGGTCCAATCTCATCTGAAGTTGGCGGGAAAAAATTTTTATACCAGGGAAAATGTTTTAGATGCAGCAGTAGGAACAATTATGCATAAGTATAAGATGTTGCCATGGCCTGAAAGACCACTCACAGTGCCTGTCCCCTTGCCCCTTCCAGCTGCTCGGCCTCCCTCCTGCTTCTCTACATTGCTGGGCCGTTCTGCAGTCTCACATGGGATGTCTTTGTTCACTTCCTCTTCTTCATACAATTTCTACTCACCGTTTTTTATTGAATTTCATGGATACTCTTCAGGGGCATCCTCCCTAATTCTCTCAGGCAATGTCAAACCCCCCTGCCCCTGTCTCTATACTTGTCCATCCCTTACTGTTCTCGATATGGGCCATATTGGCTGGTATTAGTTGGAGGGATGGGTCAGTTGTGTCATAACTTCCCATTTACCTGACTTTCTTCTGCATGAATCATAAGCTTTCTTCTGCCTTCAGATCCCAGTTCCAAAGTCCCTCCCCAGGAAGCTCTCTGACTTGCCTGATTTGAGGGGAGCCTGGTGGATCATCATGTGTCTCTCCCATTGTAGCACCTACCAGAATTGCAACCCCCATTTAGCTGTCTAATCATTTAAGTACCTCTTCCCTACCTGTCCATAACAACTCTAAACACAGGAATCTTTCGCTTTCTATAACATCCCCAGTGCCCAGCAAAGTGTCTGCGAATAAATGTGAATAGAAGAATGAATACCTACAAAGAGCCCAACCACACACAGCAGTGTTAGTGATGCTTGAAAGGAACTGGTAAGAAGATGAGGAGAGTGGTGAAATGCTGACATTTCCTAACCACACAAAACTAAGTTCAATAAAAAACAATGGAGATGTGCAAACCTAGGAAAACTGAGTGGGTTGCACATCACGTGGCCTCACTAAGTTGAAGTCTAGGTAACCTCAAAATAGAATGCCTGATTGGCATGCTGAGCCAAGGTGAAGCACGCGGCCCTCACAGTGGAGGGGAGTGAGGGGTTGGGATAATGACTGAGGAAAGGGATGGCTTTCTGCTGACCAAGGAATTCTTCCCTGCGGCTATCAAAAGCTGCCTACACCTTCACCACAGGCCTCAGGAGACGATGACCTTCACAGACCTCAGCTTGTGGAAAGGTCCCTGTAATATGCCTCAAATGTCTTACTATGGTGCATATGAGCTATTTTAAACTCACCACGTGGGGCCTAATAATTGTGGATGATGGTAGGATGTGAGCAGATGTACTTTAGGGAAGCATAAATAGAAGGGGCAAAAACAAACCTGAGAGTTACTGTGGGCAGCCTGGCCTCGACAGCTGCTTTGATTAAAGAGGCCAGTACACGAGGCAGTAAATCTCCAATCACTGTCCAACTCTGCCTGACAGCTCCCATCATTCCTAGTGAGCAGTCAGTCTGGTCCTACAAGTGTTTGCTGCCTGCCTCCTAGGTCCCAACAGGACAGTGAATGATGGGGGAGAATCAGAGGTGGGGGTTGGGGGGAGAAGGGAGGGCTTAGAAAAAGCTTACCATGTCATTAAGAAAATAAAAACTTATGAAACCATTAAATAACAGTGTCATTCAGTATACAATTAAACCCAAAATAAACAGTATTGGAGATTGGAATGAAGTCAGCATGTTCTCCATCACTTTGAAAAGGTAAACTGAGGCGATATGACGATGAAGAAATCATCTACATTGAGTCAGAAAAGTGGGGGTGGGTGGGGTGACACATTCAGTTTGGGCTCCACTCATTTCTGGCTGTGTGATCTCAGGAAAGTACTCTCTCTGCCTTTTGGAGCCAAGTTTTCTCATCCATAATGAGATACAGAGTTTGTAATAGTATTATTATATATCCCAGTCTTTTGTGATAATTAAAGGAAGTATGTGAAAGTTATACACTGTAATACACATAAACATTATAATGAATCTTCTCAACCAAAAAATAAATAAATAATAAGGGTAGGATGGCGGGAATGTGAGTAACTTGAATTTTAGGTTTAAATTGCACTGTTTCCAAACACAATGATGGGACCACTGTGGGTTATGGTTATGTAGTTCTAAAATAGAACCTTGACCTTGGTCTTACATAATCTTGTAAGTGACCATACAATTTCTGAGGACTTCAGGGCTACTGTTTATTCAGATTTCTTGTCTAGGGCAAGGATGACAGTAAATTATTCAGTGAAATTGAAAGGGGGCACTTACTATGAACCCATTTAACTACTCAACAAGCAATCCACCCTCTCACAATATGGCTTTTTGGAAGAGATAGGTTATGATGTTTTCAAAAAGACAAACACTACAACTGAGGCTGGAATTAGGTTACAAAGTTGTAAGAGTCAGGTATCTTCTGTTTTGCAAAGGAATTGTTCCTACAAGCATCAAGCTCACTGGGAAACTAATGACCACTGGACCATAATTATAAACAAAGTAATGCTACCAAACTGTCACAAATTTAAAAAGAGAGCCTTTTCATAAGCCAAGTCTAGTGCTGTAGGAAGAACTGTTACTTCAAGCAGAAGCTTTTAAAATCTAGTCCAAGCTGATTCAGGCATGGAATTTAAACTTTTCAAATGTCACTTATTTTCACCTATAAATGGGAGTAAGAATACCTTTCTAAGTCACCTCTCAGGGCTTAGAAATGATTAAATCCTTATTAAGCATAAGCAAAGCTTTATTATCAACATAAAGAAGGTTGGTTTTTTTTCCCCTCAAGATCCTAGGGATCTATTTATTGCTTAGTATTTGTGGTAATTAACAAAAACGTGACCATAATATTTAGTAGCCTCCCTCTTGAAGAGTTGAAGTCCATTTCCTCCCCTTGCCATTGGGGTTGGCCATGTGACTTGCTTTGGCCAATGGGACATTAGCAGATTGCCGGAGCAGAGGCTTGAAAAGTAGTGTGTACTGGTGTGGTGCTCCCTAACCGCTTGCAGAGGGCAACGTGAGAAACCAGGATCGGCCTCCTGGAGGATGACAAACCCTATGAAGTGGGGATGATTTTCAAACGCAAAGAAACGCATGACTCCACGTGATGCTTTTAGGCCACTACCTACCTATGAAGATAATATAATTGTGACCATGGTGACAACATATAGCAAAAGCCAAACTTATGTAATATTCACTATGTACTAGAGGCTCTGTGCATATTATCTCAGTTAATACTCAAAACAGCTCTATGAAGTAGATCCGTTTAATGATCTTATTTTACAAATGAGGAAAATGAGTTCATTCATATGTTAAATGTTAAAGCTAAGATACAAAGCAAGATTTCTCTCACTCCAAAGCCAGTGCTCTTAATTCTATACTGAAAACTCCTAGACAGAAAAAGGGTCATTACCCATGGTGATAAAACCAAAGGTCTAATCACGAAAGGAGATTTTAGGGGCATTTTAATCCAGGGCCGAAGAGAAACCTGTCTTTGGTCCTGCAATTAAAGAAGCTTCCCTGCACCCAATAATAGTATTTACTTGTGAATGATTTCAGGGGATAATGGAGGGATTTTAAGTTGCATATTTATTATACAGAGGAACACATTAGAAACAGCTATAATACGCTAGGATTTAAAGATAGAATTAATAAGACAGTTTATATTAGTGCGCTCTCTAACAATTTGCCTAAAATTTAGTTGTTCACAACCTGTGGAGTGGAAAAAAATTAGGTATAAAATTTTTATAATAATCCAAGGGCTTGATCAGTTTGAATGTTAGAAGGAAACAGGCAGTGTACAGACTCATAAATGCCACTCCCTTCTGGATGTGCGGGCACTGGCTACAGTACCTGCCGCTCCTGCTCACCTGCCCTGCTCCCCACGGTGGTTGCTGGCATCGGGCAGACATTCATGTTAACCTGTCATTCTCACCTTCACTGCTGACTAAATGTAACAAAACTGAAGACATTTCTTTGTTAAAGAATCATTGACTATTAGATTTTGAAGGGATTGTTAACGTTTTCTAGGATGTGATTTTTTTTAAAAGATTATAATAATTTGGATAAATTTGGATAAATTCTTCCAATAAAAATTCAAGACACCAATAAATAGCATCAACAAAACTAGACTTTTTAAATCAATAAATCCTTATTTTATAAGCTTGATTATGTAATAAGTTTGATCTAGTTATAATCAATGACAACAAGAAGGCTGTTTTAGTGAATACAAAATTAGAATTTTTGAAGGAAATTTAAAGTCACATATCAGCCTCAATATTATAATTCTTGGTTTTGTTTTGGTTCTGAAGGATAGAGAAAATCTACATTTCCTAAGATAAGTAATTACAAATGGTAACAACTCCTTTTTTTTGGTGACAATTACTTTTAAAGAGCAGGCTTTGAAATCTTTATATGGAATGACATTCTCCATTCGAACAGAGTAACCTAACAGTGCAAATTGAGGAGTTGCCATTTTTCAGTGCCTTCAAAGTTCATATATAACACACAGTTTGATGCTTGATTTAAAACCACCGTTTACTAAATGTTAAAATATACATATTATATCGTAAATGAGAATTAAGCATGTGTGGCTCCCCTGAAATTATTTCAAGGTGGAGTTACGCACCTGCGGGCTACATTTTTACAGACCTAAGGAAACAGACCCAGAGTAGGTCGATGAGGTGCCTAAGCCCACATCTCTTCATTGCAGTGTTGCTGGAACTTGTGACTTTACCATGCCATTCTGCGGGCAGCTCCTGGGTGTGCTGTACACTATTCATTCAGCAAATATTTAAGTGCCCACTATTTCCCAGGCACAATGCTAAATGTGAACAATATAATAATACAACAATGGGCACAACAGATTCAAGCTCTGCCACAATGACACTTACTATAGTCCAGTGGGGAACACAGATGGAAATCAAAGAATGACAGAGATGCATGCAAAATTACTAACACACAAGGGATAGGCAGCTGATCTCACTGGGGGGCCTATGGGAGACAGCCCTGAGAAATCCAAGTTTGAGCTGAATTCTAAAGCCCTCTGGGAGTTACCCCAGTGCGAAGAAAGAAGTATGATGTGGTGTGATTGAGGGGAGAACTGTCTTTCTGGCAGGGAAACAGTGGTTGCTGAGACCCTGTAGCTGGAGGGGTATGGTCTGTTATCTTCTATGGAACTCGGTGCCATGGGGAGAGAGGTAAAAAATGTCGGCAAGAGACACTGTATTAACCTCATGCACCAGACACTGTGTTCTACATATTGTTCTCAAATGCTTTATAAGTAACTACATTTACTTTTCACACTAACTTTATGAGGGGAGTGATATGATCCACATTGACACATGTGGCAGAGGGAACATGTCCAGGGAAAGAGGGCCATGAAGTGTCAAAACGAGCATACACTCAGGTAAGAGCGATGACTATACTGCTCCTCTTTACCATGAGGCGAACCTGCTCTGTCTTACACGGGGCGCGTGCCCCTTAGAGAAGTGGGTAACACAAGTCTGATGCGCACCTTCCTCGCCCCCAAGCCTGCACTAGCATCTGACTCCCAAGAAAACCATGAATTAATAAAAAGGCCTATCTATGCTCAAGTCACCCAGAAGCAAATCTGTTTAACCCTAGCAGTACTGTCATTCATTTGGGTTACATCAGCTATAAATGAGGTGACTTATATCTTCAGTTCCTGTGGGCTGTTATCGGAATCTGAAGACCACGCTCAGGCGGTGCTCCCCAACCCCTCATTGTTGTTACAGGGCTGTGGGGAGGGTGGGCACACCCTGACCAGCTGGATTTGAATTAGAACCTTCTGCCACTTACTGTCTGTGGGGCTTGGACAAGTTACTTAGGCTCTTGGTGCTTTCAATTCCTCATTTGTAAAATGGATATAATAGCACTATTCCCTTCATGGGAGTTGTTTTGAGGACTAAATGAGTTAATATATGTTGTATTAAGTACTAAGAACAGTGCTTGGCACATGATAAACCCTCAATTAATGTTATCAACTTTTAGTTTGACCATGGCTGTTATTATTTTTAATATTATATGCTATGCTAATAATCACTCCCCTCCATCCCACTGGGAGGGAGGCACTAAATGTGCTTATAGCAGTATGTCCCCCCTGACTCTTCCAAACAAGTGAAGATAGTTAGATTTTTTTGTCCAATTTTAACAAATATTCACTGAGTTCATTAACTACGGGCAAAACACTCCCCCAGAGGCTACTGGGAGAAGGTCGCTTGCGCATTCTTGAAAGAGAGATGCAGAATGGTCATGGCTTCACCCACAGGAATTCAGTAAATAAGACAGAGGTAGAAACTCAGTGAAACAGGGCTTAAAATGGCCCTTCTAGTGGACAACGCCCACCGTGTTACTTTGCTATTCAACTTCTGGCCCGACATTGATCGGCTCCAGCAGTAGTCTGGAGGAAGGGCCAGGAGTCACAGCCTCCCACGTCTAGTTAAACAAACAGACAAACAAACACAAAACAGAAACCAAAATAAAACCACTCCTCTTATATCTCTTCTACATATTGAATTTTTACCTAAAACTATTTGATCAACGTTTCAATTTGGTAAACAAAGGCTGTGAAAACCTGGTAAAATCCTTGCCTTCATGACCTGGCCCTAACGTGCCCAGATTCATCTTGTGCCACCAGGTCCTCAGCACTTTTTAATCCTTAAACTCTGTGTGGTTCCCTGAACGTGCTCCGCACTCTCCCAACCTCCACGCCTTGGTACAGGCTCTTTCCTTGGCCAGGAATGTCCTCGTTTGATGGTCCTCCTAGGCTTAATCACTACCCCCAATGTCCAGCTGGGAAGGAATCTCCAGAAGGTGACAAAATACAGAAATTCCCATAATTATTTCAGAAAATAAAAGAACTTCAAAGACTTAGACTGAGTTTAAGCACTAATTCTGAAGCCAGTATTAGCAAATTTGGAAGTGTCTCAGATCTAAAAGCAGAAGGACACAAGCATTATATTCAATTCCATCTGTGGCTATTTTCTATAAAAAAAAAGAGAGAGAGAAGTAGTATAGAATAAAGACAATAATTTAAAAATTGATTTCAAGCGATGGCTTTATCAATTTCATTACAATAAACTATAGTAACTTTGCAGTAAATCATTGCAAACAATTAACAAAGACGACCTTTGAGAATTCATCTCAGTTTTTAACAGAGCAGCTATAATGAGCACAATTATAATAATTGGTAAGAAGCTTCTGCAACATTCCATAATACACAAAAGACAACATGGCAAAATGAAATAGATTGTTTTCTGAGGACACCACATGAGTTTCACAAAGGAAATCTTATGTTGACTGTCATGCATAAGGGGGTGACACAAAAGTCACTTGATGCTGTATCAGATACCATGGGAATAAGAAAACCATTTCCTGATGTGTATCCATGTTTGTCTTTGTTAAGGGTCAGTGGTTACATAATGGCCAATGATGTGCCTAAATCAGGGAAACTATCAAGCCCTTTCAACAGGGGTTCCCCAAGAGAATTAAGCCAAAATACTATAAAGCCTCCATTGTATGCATGACTCTCCTATGCATTGAAAATGCCATTAACTTTGTACCATCCTGGGAAAATCAATTAAATAGTCTCTCAAATCATTTTCTTGTAGGGCTTAGTTGCCTTGTGAAACCCAGTTTAGAAAGGCTAACTAACATTCTTTAAACTGAAAAAACATAATCTGGGATAAATAGCTGTTTAACTATTTTGATCCCAAGCAAAGTGGTCTAGTGAAAGTAAGTGGTTCATCAAGCAATTTAAAGTCTCACAACTAGAATCAGAAGCTAGAAAAGCAATGTGCAGTACTCCCAAGTCATACTTTGTGCATCAATATACAACTCTGTGTACACTTGTGCCCTGAGATTAAGGATGTCAACGGAACTCAACTGTAGTTCCCCAGAACCACACAATAAAACTTTGTAGCACAAATGTTATGGACTTCGTCCATAACCAATAGCTGTTAAACTGCCAAGGACATTGAATTTTGTGGAGCTCCTATTAACTGTAAGGAAAATACAGTAGAAGGACTTCAGCAGAATAACAAAATAAATTTTAATTTGTTCTGTGGTGGGAGTTTTATAAACGGTCTACACATTTATAATGGGTTTATAGGTACAGCTAATAATATCTGGTCTTGATCTTTGTGTAGGATCCTGCCAGTTGACCATACCAGTATCCATTGCCAGTTGCCCATACCAGTATCCATTCTCCCTTTACTCCTAATAGAACCCAGATTGTTAACTGAGCACATTGGTAGAATGAAAGACTACATTCCCCAGCTTCCCTGAACCAAGTAGAAATGTGTAGAAAAGATTTCACTGGATGGGGTTCTCTTCTATACCCTCCAGCTATCAACACCCCCGCCTTTTCTTTTGCCTGCCAAAGAAAATGATCAATGGAAATCTGACAACCATCTTCAAGCATGAATTAGAATGATGCAGTAGAGAGATAAAAATATTCTTCTACTCTACCACATTGCTGCCCCACATCCCTGGGCTCTCAACTCTCAACTCTTTTAACATGACAGAGCAAGACACTTCCATCATGTATAAGCCTCTTTTATCTTGAGTTTCTGTTTCAAGTGGCAGAAGCTAAACCTAATTAGTATAATCTACATAAAGTTTCTTATTCAGCAAAGGTCAGATGAATTAAGAAACTAATTGGGATTAAATATTTGAACTTGGTTAGCAACCTCTGAAATTTGAATAATATATTTAGGGCAAATAAAAGGAAGTATTTTAAATGCTAATAAACATATGGAAACATCTTTTTTACTTGTTAAAATGCATATTTTTAAAAATAATGCATACAATTTTTTCTTATTTAAAAAAAATTTTTTTTAGTTATTTTTTTGAGAGAGGGGAAGGGAAGGACAAAGAGAGGGAGAGAAACATCAATGTGTGGTTGCCTCTCACGTGGTCCCCACTGGAAATCTGGCCCACAACCCGGGCATGTGCCCTGGCTGAGATTCAACCAGCTACCCTTTGGTTCACAGCCTGCACTTAATCCACTGAGCAACACCAGCCAGGGCAAAAATGTATATAATTTAAAGAGGAATTCAGATCAATAATACGAAATCAGAAAAATATGTGGTATAAATGAAAATTAGCAAAATTAGTATTATGGTAGATAGCATACCATATAATACATACTATCAAAGGTCACAAACTGGGCCAGAAAAGGTATACATTGAAGTCAGACATGCAGACAATACCATGAGCCTCTTTTAAAAATTTGTATATTGGTCCTTGATACCTTTGTGTGACTAATTCATTCTTTGTCTATTTATACTAAATAATCCGCTCCTGGACCCAGTGGAAGACTTTGGTCTTTTAGTTTTTTATGTACAGCAGACAAACATCTTAGAAAAATTCCCACAACAATAGAAAATTATTAACATGCTTTTGATGTCCAGTGAGTCCTTTCAACTCTGATTTTTGTTCAGTGCTCTTGAAAAGGCATTAACATATTTTAAACAGACTCAGCAAAAAGGATTGAAAGCATAAGATTGTATTTCAAATAAAGTCTATTCCTTAGATTGCTTTTGATTGTCCAGGCAGAAATTTTGTTTCAGTGTTGCTCTAAATAAAAATAAGAATTTGTGGTTATTGTTATTGTTTGTTCAATCATATTTTGGGAGGAAAACAGTTATGCTAAATATCTCAGTAAGACTTTAGAGCTACCCAAAGTCTCGTCTATTCCGGTGTTAGGTGGACCTTTGGGGAAAATGTTAAGACCCATCTCTTCTGTGTAATCTCAGTATTATTCTTTTAATACCTTCAAATCCTTGTTCTGTCTTCATATGCAAATGTATTTCATTGTGTTGATGTAAATTATCGGCACACATTATTTATTCTTCACTCTAAATACCTAAGGCAGTGTGAAGGTATCTAACTTAATTAGAATGGTTTACCCATGGTCTTCTCTGTCAGCTGTTGAATACTCTTACTTCTTCAGGTTAAGCACAAGTGGGGAAAGATCTTAGATGTTTAAAAAGTTTCTATTTCTGAAATTAATGTTTTCTATCCCTACTTTTTCTATTATAAATATATAGCTATTGGGAAGGCAAGATAAAGATACATTACCCCTGTGACATCCATAACCTTAATGGCGGCAAGCTGGCCTGTTTTGACATGACGACCCTGTATGAAGAAAATAAAATAAAGACTTTAGCTCTGATATACAACATGATCATTCATTTCCAACCATGAAGAACAATCCAAAAGAACCT
>CM052539.1:162251150-162322226 GCA_028533065.1 Trachops cirrhosus | reverse complement strand
AGTGACCAGAGGGGAGAGGGGAGGGAATTTCAGGGGAGAAGGGAAGGGTTTACAGGAACAAATATGGAGGACACATGGACAAAACTGGGGGTGTTGGAAAGGGGAGGGAGGAGGGGAGGAATGGGTGGGTGGGCTGGAATGGGAATAAAGGATGGAAACTGTACTGAATAAACTAAAATAAAAATTAAAAAAAAAAAAAGAACAATGTCACCTAGATGAACGTTACAGAATGCCAGTGGGGAAGACATACGGACAGGCAGACACGCACACGCACACATGGGTCTTCAGTGGTTTGAAGATCAATTTCTATTTAGTGTTTATTTTGTAAAACATCTCCATCACTTTGTCTTTGGGCCTTATTTTCACAGTGGCTGTCAAGTTAATTAAAAAAGGCAATGCTGAATCATTTGGTTCTACCTCCTCTCCAAAGTGTCAGACCAGGGCTTGTGTGCGAGGCAGATTTATGTGGAAGGGGAGCTAAACCAGGCTGGAGGAGATACAAGTATGTCCTCTGTCAGAAAATACTCAGGAAGTGAAGAAACTTTAGTTTCCTTGATGGTTAAAACATCTTGTAACAGTCTCAACTGCTTGTCTGTGCTTTTGTTTTCATTTTAGTAACTGCTATCATGGCACTGAAGGTAACAATGGAAAAGAAAATAACCTGCTTCTCCATTTTAAATTTCGCTTCCAAGCTGAAATAACAGTTCTCAATGGGTCTGACTGAGGAAAGCACGTCTGGGATGGGATCCTGGAGATGAAACAATTAGCAAGCCTCAGCGGAGTCCCAGGCAAAGGCATGCCCAGTGCTCTGCCAGGGGAAGCAGCTGAGCTGTCAACCTTCGACGAGGGGAGGGCCACAAAGGAGGCAGCCCAGCTGGAGCTGCTTTTACATCACCGGAGGATGTCAAACCAATTAGGATCCAGACTGAGGCAGACTTTGAGAGGCTGGCCAGGAGTTCGCTGACCTAAAGATCACTGGAAAACCGAGGCAACTTCATAAAGTCGCAAATAAATGGCATGTGAAGAGCTCCCTAGGCGCTTAATCCAATACCCTTCTTCCAGAGGTGAGGTGTATCTCACAGCCAGGACCCAGGCCCAGGACACCTTCTCCTCTGTCCCCCTTCTGCCACCCACATCCTGCATCAGAAGCTCTTATCACTAAAATGTAAAAATAATTTTTAAAAAAACTTTCTTTTCATATTTTATTTAGGTTGAGTTAAACAATGAAACCTTTATCTCTATTTCACATAGGATTTTGTTAATTTAATTTTTTGATTTGAAGGCAAAGCAACAAAGAAGGATATCATTATTGCAGGAGAACTTTGAAGTGAAAATTTAATATTATTCCTAATTTAAGTTATTCCCATTCATAAGAGAAATGAAAAATACAAACCTAAACTCCATCTCAGTTTAGGACCAAAATACGTATTCAAACAAGGACTAAAAATTAAATTCTGGGGGTGGAGGGAACCTCTAAAGGGAGACAGAGTTAAATATATTTTTCTTACAAAAACTAGAAAAAAATCCTGTCAGGTTGCAGTTGCTGAGTCATTTCTTAATAAAAGAATAAAGATTTTCTTACCAAAATAACCAACAATAGCAAAAATAACAGACTAAATCTAGAAAAACAAAACTGAAATTCCAGTAGGGCCCTAAGCCTTATGTCAATCATAGCCTCGAGAATAGAAAGCTCATCCACCAGAAAAGAGGAAGAAGCTTATTAAGTTGGGGAAGGCACAGCTGCGGGGTCACCAGAGCCGGAGGCGCAGCCCAGCCCAGTCCCCTGGCACACTTGCAGACCCACCCTGCCCCCTTTTCTTCTCTTCTACCTCCTGTTTGAGGTAAAGAACTATGCTGATGCTTGTTTCATAGAGAGGGACTCAACATCCAGGTGAAATCTAAATCACTCAAGGATATAATCTTCTGTCTCTTTGCCTCCTCCCTAAAATGAATTCCGGAGAAAAACAATGATTTTGTTTGAAATAGCCATGAAAGCCTCTGCTTTGTTATTGCTGTTATTTATTTTCTCAGGAAGAGCAAGATGGCTTCAGAGCTGCTAGCCTGAGGCAAGCCTGGGAGAAAGAGTACTTTCATTTCTAGGTCACTGAAATAGATTTGTTTCCAGCAGAGCACACGAGCACACACACGGGGCTGTGGAAAATGCAGACACTCCACCCCACCACCTCCTTCCCGGTCCAAGGACTCACACAGAGTGAGTGTTTGCAGAGTGAGTGCAGGCAGAGTGTTTAAGCTCTTCATGCTTCGCTTAGATTAGATCTAGCCTTTATTAAGGAAGATTTCTTCAATTTCCTAGTTGCAAGTGATGGTCCCACCTTTGTGTTTCCACAGCATTCTACACTAACACCACTGATCATATCCAACACTGATTTTCAAAATGTGCATCACAAGAATCCTAAAAATAAATCAACTCAAGTAGAAAAAAATTCACAATCTAGAACATGTAGCAGGGGCAGTTGTTTCACGAATCAAATGCACAGTTACAGCCATCCAATCCATCCATCCATCCACCTACCCACCCATCTGTAATTGATGTTGTAGTATACCACCCAGATTTAATACTGAAATACCCCACAGCAGTCAGCCAAGGCCTTTCTGGTAATTGGTCTCTGCCAAAAGAGCACTGCCCAAGGTCATGCTCGCTCCTAAAGAAAACAGCATCCAATGACAGGAATATAAAAGCCCAGTCCTCTTGTTTTAGAGTGGGGCTGACCTCTCAGAGGGATGGCTGAGGGCTTTGTTGAGACTGCATTGCAGCTAAACTATTTCCTCTGCACAATTGGACTTTCTTCACAGGTGTAGATCCTAAGAACACTCCCCATTGAAATTCTTACATATAAATCTCCAAATCAGAATATGTTTCCAGGGGAACCTACCTTAGACAGTTGGTTCCAGGGATGGTCCAAAGACACAGGCTCTCAGAGAGGCTGTCAATGAGACCCTTATTACTGGTGACAGGTGGCTTACTGATTGCCCCTGGCATACTGTAGCAGTGTCACTGCCAAATGTTCACTAGTGGGGAACAGGAGTAGGATACAGGTGCCAGGGAATACACTAGCGAGTCTGATATTTCAGGCTTTAAGAGGTCCAGAAGAAATAGAAGTTTAAAACAATGGAATCATGGCTTTTGTTGAGAGTCACTAATGTACTGGAGAGAGACAATGAAAAGCTAAGGGTGATTAATGATTAACTGAAGGCAATGTGTGAAAGTTATAAGGGGGATGAGCTCAAATCCTGAGAGCTGTGTAGTGTCTTCAAACAAGATGGGAACATAACTTCTGAAGCTTCAGAGTGTTCAGGGGCACAGGAGTTTTCAGCTTTTAAGTGCTTAAAACTTGGATGTCTCCATTGCAACTTTCAAAGTCTCATTACTTCCCAGTCAGGCTGTGGTTGAGAATTAAACCTTTTCTTCTACCCTGAAAATTAATTTTTGGGTGTGGTCCTCAGCTTTTTCTACTCTGGCTGCAGAAGATACAAGTCTTTTTATATGCTACCCAATATTTGTGTTAAATAAACAACATCAGCAAGTCAAGCCTAAGAAAGTCACGTTGAGTTCAGACGTCTCAGGAAGGAGGGTCTGGGTCATCCCAACAAGTCTGCCATATAGACCAGCGAAGATGCTAACCAACACAGGGAGTAAAATGGGTAGTAGAGGAGGGAGATAATGAACATCAGATGCAACAATCAGACATCATGTAATGGTGAGGGCTTACAACTTTCCTAGGAAAAGTGACCAGCCAGAATCCTAGAGAAGCTGTTTCCAGAACTTATTATACAAAGCAAGTGGACCCGGGCTACACAAGAGACAGACTGCAGTATACACTGCCGTGTGCCCCCTCGATCCCTCCTTCAGAAAGGAGGTTCTCTGAGTCACTGTCCAGAAGTTTCCTTAGCCAAACACAGAAGCTAGACTCAAGGGCATGCTTCCTGCCAAAAGTTACCTGGAGGCAGCAAGCACATTCAATGACTCATTGATGTAGAAATATAAAAGCATACATCCCTTATATCAGAGTGGAATAATTTTGAAGGGCCATACCAGCACCAGAGCTCCTTTTTCGGAATTTTCTTGGGGCTTTTGTAACTGCATTCAACTCCTTCTACTGCCCAAATCTGCCCTCACTCTTTCACAGGTGTCGATATGGAGGGCGCTCCCCCAAAGACTCCTACAAGCAAACCTGTCCTCAGAATCTGTTTCCTAGGGAACTCAAAGACTCTGTCTACCTACCTACCTACCTACCTATTAGCGTGTGTATTCTTGATATTAATGTAAAATAGTATATTTCTTACAGGATCTGGGGTAAAAGTTTTAAGAAAAGCTCTGACCTAAACAACGGACAGAGTAAACTAGTTCAAGCATTGCGAAGTATGCTCCAGACAAAAAGAACGCCGTGTTCAAACGTCCTGCTGCACAGTTTTCAGGGCATCTGAGTGACTGACGGCAGGCCAGCGTGGCTGGAGCAGAGAGCAAGTGTCGAGCAAGTCCACGCAGGGCTTCACAGGCCACTTTGAGGAGGTCTTTATCCCAGGCCAATGAGCAGCCACCAAAAAGTGTGAAGCCAGAGTGTAGAGGGCTCAAGTTTGCATTTTGAAAAGACTGTCCTCGAGGCAAGATAGAGAACAGAGGAAAGCAGAAAAGGTGATAGAAAAATAAAAATTGTAATGCTATTTAGTAATTCATTTGAGAGATGGCGGCAACTTGGACGAGGATGAAAGTTATGGAGAAGGTGAGTAGTGGTAGAGAATAGAAAATAAAAAGAGATACTCAGGAAGGCAATTCAACATGATTTGGTAATGAATCAGATATATATTTACCCCATGCTTCCCACAGTGGTTGACATAGTAGGGATTCAATAAATATTTGCTAGGTGGTGGACTGAATGTAGTGAGATTTGAGGACTGTATTCAGGTTCTTGGTCAACACCATCCATATGCCCACATCAGTTTCTCCCACCCCTCTCTCTCCTTGCCCACACTTCCATCTAGCCACAAAGTGTCTATCAGCAGATAGGGTGGGATGGTAAGCAGGAGTTACAATCATTTCACCCAAAATAAGTTGGAAGATGAATTTAGTGGATGCAATTCCTTTAAACTCTATAGACCACAGGTGGCAAACACAAGGCCTGTGGGCCGAATCCGGCCCTCCACTTTGTTTTATCCGGCCTGGCACCTTGTTTCTACCCGGCAGCAGCACCGAGCTCCTTGCCCCTAGTTAAGGAGTAGTTACATTTATACAGTCCTAAAATTACATTCGGCCCCGTGAAGGCAACCTCAAGGCTGATGCGGCCCCCAGTGAAAATGAGTTTGACACCCCTGCACAGACAGTCCAATTCTCCTCTCCACAGATCACAGAGAAATTAGAAACTGGTTTTAGCTTTCCCTCTGAACTACAATGATGGGAGTGAAGGTGAACTATGGTTTTCCATTCACGCTGAAGATGAAAGCACAGTTAAGAAACCTCTTTGGACATCTTCAGGAATGCTACACCTTTCTTAGATACACCTTGTCTTGAGGCAAAGAGGTAGGTCAGTCAACCTTATGAAAAGATTCCAAAAACCCGCATAACCAAAGAACAAGGATGTTCATAGAATATATTTGGCAGTGTCTATTCCTAGGTGTTCCCAGGTTAAACAATGCCTCTCTTTTTCCCGGGCCAGCATGCGCCACTTGTCAGACGCTTGAAAAAGAAAATCGTCCAGTCCACATAGGCAGCGCTGTGACCCAGCCATCACTGCTCCCAGACGGTGGCAAAGACAAAGTAAGGAACCGACAGAGGCCAGTTCCCAAGCCACAGCTCTCTGTTGCAGCCCCACTTACTGTGAATTCCTCTGCTTGGCACCTCTGAGAGCAGAAAATGGATTGTTTTCAAGATCGCTCGGAGCGGGCCCAGCTGAGGACGGAGGTTCGCTCACAGACACGGGGTGGGGAAGGAAAGCCTGCGCCTCATTTTTCTTTGTTAGAAACTGGGATTCCTCCATCTTCGTGGCTGCCAGTTTGGCTCAGTTTATAAATCAAAATGGATGATTAAAGGAACAAAATCAAACAGTCACAATTTCTAGCAGACAATGGTTAATGTATGCAGATTCCATGGCAGGGAGCCTAAAGCCTGTACCCGGGAACAGCACGCACAGATGAAGTGACAGCAGTGACGAGGCAGACAGGCTGTGGGGTGACGAGAGCTCAGAAAAGTAGCAAAGGCAGTCTCGGCCATGGCCTTCAGCCAAGAACACACTTCCTAGTAACCTTCTCCTTCCACCCCTCGAATGAGCATGAAACCGAAGATCTTGCTACCACTCCTTTCATTTACTACAGGATAACCACAACCGTTCATGGTTTTTTTTTTTAACTTTAGATTCTAGAAGGACTAACCCCCCTAGATGTTGAGGTTCACAGGATGCATATGTACATCCCACCAACTTCTCATCCTCCCCCAAAATTCCACTCCTCCCCGCCAGCACAAAGGCCTTCCCTATCCCCTGAGTTGGGGCGGCACCTGTGGACTGAGATGGCATTTAGCAGCCATGGTCCTCCACCCCAGTCCAAGATGAAGTATATACCCAACTGCAGTAAAAGGAGAATGATCATTACATATGGAGAATTTTTCAGAAAGTCAGAGCTTTCTGATATAGGCAGGCTTCTTAGTTTTTTGGTTTTTGGGGGTTTTTTTTGGTGTTAAAATGTCCATTAATTTAATGCTCTTAATTTTTAAAAAGTAAAAGCAAACAACACTATGTCACTTCCCAATAGTTGTTTTTGTTTTCTGCTGGGGTGGCAGGGTGAGGTTTCAGGGCTCCAGGCACAAGTGTTTAGGGTAAGTGGGTGGAGACGTCAGTAACCCTCTTAAGATACAAAGATATTCTGGACACAGACCATAAAAGGTTGGATGTGACAACGTGCGCTCTTAATGGCGTACAATAGCTTACCTGAGCTGTGCTGGAACCAGCTTCTCTCTTATCTGAGTTCCCTTAGTTCCTGGTGCCTTTGGACCTTCAGTCCACCAGGCACACGGCTTCTGAACGCTAGAACCGAAAGCTCCTCAAAGGCAGGGAGTCTGTTTTATGTGTTTAATCCTCTGACATTGCCTAGAACAGCACCTTGCAAAGGGTAGGTGCTAAATCATGCTGGGAAACATGAAGCTTCTAGGCCTAGTGGGCTTGTAAACCGCCTCCAGTCAACAATGAAGAGAAGCTCCAGTGATCCATCACAGACTTAACCTGAGAGAGGCCTGATGGAATTTGGAGAAATAGCTACTTACATGAGGCAGAAAGCTTTTCTCTTAAGGAAAAAAAAATGCTGTAGGAATGGCTTCTGGTTTTATAACTGGAGGAACAAGCCACACGGTCTGCTGTGAGTGTTTTGCTCAAGAAGGCTTTGTTTTGGGTTTGTTTTCCAAGTGTTAACTAACACAGTGGCCCATGAGAGCGAGCCCTGGGGCCTCGGGCAGACATTAGGATTCTGCATCTCTGAGCCTCACTGTTCACCTGAGGAACAGCTCAAGGAGAGAAAGCTATGACAAGGGAAAAGCAAGGCCCGGACGCTGCCCTGCTATATGCAGGTCCTCCTCTGTCTCTGTCTCCCCTTTTCCTGAGAGATTACTCAGCCCAGGCAGGACAGAGCCAACTATTCTTGAGGAAGGGCAGCTCATTTTTCTGGATTTTGAATCAATAGCTCCCTCTCTAAGGCCTATTTTATGAGGCAACTCTGTCTTCCCCTCAGGACCTCTGGCAGACCCTTTGCTCACTCCATCCCACCTCCCAGCTGCAGATTAAAAAGATATATATGCCTTGTATCCATGCCTTACACAGGTTTGTCCATTATAGCTTGGCACTGGCCCCCCGGCCCTGAGATTTACAACCATGTGGTCAGGAGTGGGCGGGGCTGGCCTTGCACCAAGGGGCACTATAGGCATGGTGGGGAGCATGCAGAGATAAATAATAATAATGAAAAGACAGTGCTGTGTTTCATTTCACCAATTTATGGCTTCAATAAGAAGCCAGTCCACCGACATTGCTGTCTGGGTCACTTAGAAGGTCTGTGGCAGCAGCAAGAGTGGGTCTCAAAGCTCGGGGCTCTGCAGCAAGAGAAAGGACTGCACCAGTGTCTCGAGAAAAACAAAGGGAAAGGACCACAGTGTTCCCAGCTATCATTCTCAGGCGGCAGAAACACAAATAGGGACTCATCTGACTCTTTATCAGGGCTGTTGATGAATAAAAACCTCTCCCACGGTGTCCTCAAACCTCCGGAAGTTTTAATTAAAACAAAAGAAATGTCAGCAGGAGAAGCACTGGAATATAATTAGGGCCCACTAAATCTAAAGCAATAAGGGTGAAAAAAGACTAGTAATGAAAGGGAAGCTTTCATGTTCTTACTGAATCCCTGCTCTGTTACTGACACAAAAATCAATTTCAATAGGCTTTAGTTGTATCTAAGCAGGAACAGAGGCGACAGATGAAATTTAGTGGGCAATTTACTGGAGTCATAATGATTCCCATGAAAAAAAGGCTACAATGAGCACTTTAACCAAATGCCTCCTCTGTAAGGACTCTAAGAATGTGTGTGTGCATGTGCGTAGATATGTAGTTGTAGAGTTAGATATAGCAGTAGATATACATATATTACATATAGATGTAGATATGTATATACATATATATATATTTTGGGGGGATGGCATTTTAAACAGTTATATATATTTTATCCTTAAAAAATGTAGCTAAACTCTCTATCTCACATCCTTAAAAGGGAAATTGTGGCCCTGCCCCAAGGAGACATTTGGTGATGCCTGGAGACATTTGCTGAATGTCACAATTGCTGCTACTGATGTCTGGTGGGTAGAGGCCAGAGATACTACAAAACCGTCTGCAATACACAGGACATTCCCTTCTCCTAATAAGGAATTATTGGACCCAAAATGTCAATGGGACCAAGATTGACAGACCTTGCTTTAAAAGAATTTGAC
The DNA here is from genome assembly GCA_028533065.1 of Trachops cirrhosus. Classification (NCBI taxonomy): domain Eukaryota; kingdom Metazoa; phylum Chordata; class Mammalia; order Chiroptera; family Phyllostomidae; genus Trachops; species Trachops cirrhosus. The sequence goes on along the minus strand of CM052539.1, from coordinate 162,313,255 downwards.
ATTTAATGGGTGCTCCTTGAATGTTGGATTCTATTAAATGTCATATTCCTCACAGGCACTGAGGTTATACAGATCAAAAGATAAGGCCTTGCCTTGAGGGATTTCCCATGAGCAGTGGAGGTGACATTGTTCTTCCTTTGCTTAGCAGCATTCACACATGAGCATAAAATTCCAACACTGATGGCCTTTTAGAACACAGGGAGAACCAACATCCCATGCAACCACTTCCCAGCTGGCTTTTGTAGGTAGGTGTAAAGGCCAATTCCTCACTGCCTCGTAAATAAGCATCATTCTCTAAATTTAAAAAAAAACTGATGAGGTAGTATTGGAATTAAATAGAATTTGGTTGATGATATTTGACACCAGCTATTGTTTTTGTTGATTACATTAATTTTGGAAAGCTATCTTATTTTCAGTTCTCACCCATTTTTAGGTCTTCTCCACAACTCTTCATAGTGTGTGTATATGTCTTCCCTCTTCTTAAAGTTTAGTTGTGATACTTAACTATTGGCAGCTCAGTGCAGGAATTCATTATTTTGTTTCATTAAAATATAAGTCATGATAAAACCTAAACCATAAAGGTAAATTATATAAGAGTAAAGGTGTTTTCCTTTATCCAACATAAGTTCTTCAAATGAAGGGATATAGGAATCTTTCCATGGCTGCACACAATCCTTCCAAGAATTAAGGAGAGCAGAATTCATTTTTTTTTTTTTTTTTGGAAAAAGTAAGATGAGCAACATTATTTTAGTGACAACCATTCACCGCTTTTCAGGTCCTTGAGGATTAAAGAACTCAAGTTTCTCAAAGGTAGTCAAAGTCAGCATCCAGACCAGGATCCTCGCAGCGTATGAGAGGCTCGATGGTGGCAAATATAGGTCCCACCCACGAGAGCGGGAGACCCCGCTCTACACAGAGGCTGATGCACTCTCCCCCACGGAAGTCCTCCGTGTCCACACAGACTGCATCAGCAATTGCACTTTCCAAGGGAAGGCCTGCAAATCCTTCTTTGGGTAGGAGGATGAGAGGACAAAGAGGGCATTCGAAAACTAAGAGCCATTTTACAAATGAAGGACAGCTCTTACATATTCATAATCTTTCAGAGTGGTGGCCAGCACAGACTATAGCAATTTGTCAGCTAGTGGCTGGCAGTGAGTACTCCTGTGCCTCTCAGAAAACTATAACCTCCCCCTCCCCAACAATAATGCTGAGAACATTTTTGTCAGAAATCTTGGGGGAAGGGAAGTGGGAGAAATATGATGATACCCTGAGTCAGGGGGTGGGGAACAAGAGCTCTTTTAAGTAAATATTTCATACCCTGAGCTCTGGGCAGGCCAGACAGGGTGGGTAGCTGGCTAGTTAGCAAATGCATTTTTTGCAGCTAAATTTAGCTGCAATCTCACCGGGACCAGTCACATAGCTTTCTGTCAAGGAGGGCGAGCTTTCCCTGACTCCAGTGAAATTCTTCACTCCAGCCATATTTTCCTGCCTTGCCTTCAGCTTGGACTCATTGATGAGGGATTGTGAGAAGGGCAAAGACAGCACCTGGCTGACTTTCCTGACAATCTTCTCTTCTCAAGCAGGGCTTTGCCCTCAACTAGGAATTACCCATTTGAGCATCTGAGAGGGAGTTTCTCAGGCCCTATGGGGAGGTGTGAAAGTTCACAGGAACTTTGGGGGAGGTGAGAGATGCCCTTGTGTGACTTCCTGGGGGGTGTAGAGTTACTTTTGGTCTCTAGTATCCTTATCTCCAACACAGGCATAAAATATCAAGGATTAAATTTATATATGTGTGTGTGTGTGTGTATCTGTATCTTTCTATCTATCTATCTATCTATCTATCTATCTATCTATCTATCTATCCATCCCTGTATCTCTTTAGTGTGGTGTCTGGGTACATGATGCTGCTATTGCAGTGATTTTAGTGTTACTATGAGGTTCTATTTCTGACCTCACCTCCTTCTACGCCAGCCCATTACTGGCTGCCCTCCAGGTACTGTGCCTCTCTCCTGGTCCTCCAGCATTCATTTAGAGTGCTCTTCCTCTGCTCCACTTGCTCTCTTGCTTCCTTCAGATCTGGACTCAACAGTCATTTTTTCCAGGAGTCCTTTCCTGACCCGCTTTATCTAAAAGTTCAACTCCACCCTGACTATCCTCCTTCCCTGATTAACTGTGTCATCTGACACATTACAGGATTTGTTTATTTGTCATGTATCCTGACGTCTCTTGCTCCAGAATGGAGATGTCCCAAAGGCAGGCACTTCCCTTTATCTTGTTCAGTCCTCAGTCTGCAGGAGCAGAGCAGTGCCCGCTCTCAATCAGTATGTGCTGTGAGAATGAGTCCCCAGCCACTTTGTGGAAACACCTTTTCAAGTCCCTCTGCCTCTTCTGTAAAAATCATAGCATCTCTTATTTGAAGGCATAACAACTCTGATAGAACAAGTACTGTCATCAAATGAAGAAACTGGGGCTCAGAGTAGCAAGTATTTTTGCAGATCATATTTTCCTTTAAGATTGGCCTCGCATATAAGTAAACCCAGCAAGAATGTATCATCTCCCCCTTTTTTTATTCTCTTTAAAATTCTCTCTAAATATTCAAGGGTAAGGAACAGAGCTGTAATAAGTGCCCAACAATCAGAGTATATTTTAGCTAAGAAAACTTATTTGTGTAACTATATATAGTGTTTTTAATGTCATTATTTTATTTTATTTTTTTACAGTTGACGGTCAATAGTATTTTCTCTTAGTTTCAGGTAGATGCGCAGCATAGTGGTCAGACACTCGTGTTTTCCTTAGATATTAGCCACATGGACTGACAAGTGTTATACAGAGTACTGAAAAGCTGCTGCTAACAACAGCCAACAGATCAACCTTACAGGTAACAATTAAGGATGAGGCTGTGCTTTTTGAACCAAAGAGAACATCTGATAAACTTTCCCTGACGCAGATGTGGAAAGATGGAGCTAGCATGTTTGCCTAAACCTTTTGGACCTCAATCAGCTAAGGTCACCTGCACAAAAGAACGAAGTATTGCATTTCTTTCCTCTTCTTCCTCAATTTCAGCTGTGGAATAGGTGTCAGCACATGACCGAAGACTCAATATCTAGTCTAATTTAAACTTTGCTGCCAGGACCTGATTTGTAAAACCTTGGGTTATAGGTACTTGCCTACTATTCAGAATATCAGTATGTCTACATTTCCTTTGTGTTTAGCTCAGCAGTCTTGCCTTTGCAATTAATGACTTATTTCATTGGTGGCTTCTGTCTCCAGAAGGGAGGATAAGAAAGTCAAATGGTGCTCATTTAATAACTGAAGTGAGTTTTTAGTTATTTAAATATACCTTATGATATCTCAGGAACTCTTGACCAGAAAAACTTAGACTTAATAAATCATTTAATTAATTAAAGGATTGTGATTTAATGACAATAATAGAATGCATTAATTTATTAATCATTGATGTGAATTTGACAGCTTATAGGTATGACTACTGAAAAATACATAAAAATTGTGCATATTATACTTACAAAGCTTAGCTTATATTTATACTTTAAAAATCATACATTTCTAACTTTACATTTTTAAATTTTTTAATCCTTTTGCAAATAATACATTTTAGAAAACAAATTTTTGAAGCCACGAAAAATCTGTGGAAGATAGTAAATGCAGGGAAGCTGAAAGAGTAAAAATATATATATATTCTACTCAGAGTTTGATCTGTGCTCATGACTTCAGTAAGGCTTTAGGCAAATCTCTTTAACTCTTCAGATATTTGATAAAGAAGGGACAGAGAAATACTCATTATGCTTGTTCTCCCTCATAGGACAAAAATTCAAACAGGAGCAACCAGCTAGAGTGAGCTCCTATGACTCCCCTGACTGAGTGAACATTTCATTTGTGTTGTTCGTGGTAACTTCTAATACGTAGTCTAACCACGACAATTTCTGTTCAGTCTCCCAGTATGTCATAAGCACAGTCAGTATGATACTTCACTATTAAGCAAAGTGACAGTCAATGAAAGCTTTCTGAAAAGGCATTGTTATTAAAATGCCTAGTAATTAAAATGGATTTTATTACAAGTTAGAATGTGGTCAGGTTTTTATAAAGAAAGATCTTATGAAGATAATGCACTAATTTCACATTAAATGAGCACAATAACTACAATAAATTACAAAACCCTTCTTACCCTAGTCACATGCCACGTAGCTACACAACTAACAAACACCACTCCTGTTCTTTTCTATATAAATGATGTTTTCTGGAATTGAACCACATGGCAGCACTGTTGATTAATCAACTGGTTGGGCAGCTCACTTGGTTAGAGCGTTGTCCCAACATGCCAAGGTTATGGGTTCGATTCCAGGTCAGGGCACATACAAGAAGCAACCAATGAAAGCATGAATAGGTAGAACAACAAAAGCAATGTTTCTCTCTCTCTAAAAAATAAATCAAGAAATAAAACGATCTAAATTCATAGACTCCTTACTAAACACCTATTTTATGCAAAGCACTGTGTCCATCTATGAGGTGTCTGAATTATAATAATAATAATAATTATTAAAATTTCTTTCACTAGCTTAACTGCATTTTAATAGAGTTTACTCTTAAAAGGTTTATAAAAATGTAAGTTATTTTCCCATTTGTTCCATTTTCAGAGGCTTCCTCAAACTTAACCATGACCAACATCAAATCATGACATCTTATTTGGGGGAAGACATCATTAAAAAGAAAATCTCTAATGTATGTTGTTCTTATGAAACACAATAATTATCACAAAGAAAAGCAGCAAGAAACTAGTCTACCTTATTTCACTGAGAGAGGACCATTTTTGTTAGATCTCGCATAGTCTTCCCTAGTGCTCTGTGCAAGGTCCTCCAAGAACAACCCTACTTCAGGGGAAAAAGTGGAAGAGGACTGAGATTCTAGGGAGGCTATATTTTGTTAAAGCCATGATACTATTTTAACTTTGTGCTTCATGCTATACTATTCTTAACAAAGACCCTTTCACTCAAATAATCAACATTCTAACACATTCTCAAATATACTCACTAGTCTTTTTAAAAGGGACTTCCTATATTCCAATTTATATTTGCCAGTACAAAATCACTCTCCAGTCTGGCCACATACTATTTCTGCCACAGCTTCAGGTAAATATACTATTAAGAAAAATACCACATTTTCAACTTGAAATTTAATCTACTGGCCTCTGCATTAAAAAAGTTCATTTGGAGCGAACATTATGATTGTCTTTAATTAATTGACACATGCATATTTGTTATACTTCACTTACCAGAAAAAATTAATTCAATGGCAATAAGATAACAATGACTTACTAGTTCTCTCTTCATATCCTAGGAGCTTGTCTAGATTTCAACAAGATCAGAAATTGCTATGAGATTATGAAAAAGGAGAAAGGTACATTTAAATACACCAATAATTTCTGAACAATATCTTTCTGGATTGCCAATATTCTTAGATATTCTTTTTCTTTTTTTTAAACATATTTTATTGATAATGCTATTACATTTGTCCTACTATCCCCCCTTTGTTCCCCTCCATGCTGAACACCCTCTCCCACTCCCCCCCTTTAGTTCATGTCCATGTGTCATAAGTTCTTTAGCTTCTACATTTCCCCTTCTATTCTTGCCCTCCCCGTCTATTTTCTATCTACCCTCTATGCTACTATTCTTCATACTTTCCCCCCCTCCTCCTCCCACTTCCTTGTTGCTAACCCTCCATGTGATACTCTTAAGAAATACAGTATTTCCCTGCTAGAGTGGCTCAGTGGATTGAGCATCAACCTGTGAGTCAGAAGGTCACTGGTTCCATTCCTGGTCAGGGCACATGCCTGGGTTGTGGGCCAGGTCCCCACTTGGGGGTGTGCAAGAGGCAACCAATTGATGTTTCACTCCCTTTCTTTCTCCCTCCCTTCCCCTCTCTAAAAATAAATAAATAAAATCATAAAAAAATACAGTATGAAAGCAAATAATTGGGAAAGGAAGTTGAAATAAATGGGCACGGTAATTCAAATATGTTGAACTTCTACTTCTTTTGTGTATAAAGGAGCCAGCTCTCTAGGAATTTGGGTCCTTAAAACAAAGACTGTACTCTTCGACGCTGTGCTTAGAGCAAGATGAAACTAATACGCACTCCACAACCTAAACTGAAGTTAGACACGTTGTCCGAGAGTGATTGGGGAAACGAAAGCTGTTGAGGAAAGGTGTCCATATCACAGCCTAAGGAACAGGCTGGGGTAAAGAAATGACAGACACTAACTATAGGAATATCACTAAGACAGCTGATCACATTTTCATATTAAAGATAAGAGAAACATTAGATCAAACCATAATTTAAAATTTATAGTTTTCTTATAGACTTATGATGGTAATTAAAAGGTCAGAGTTACCTAAGAAAGTTGGGACATCTTTTTAAAGATACTTTTAGAAAAGTAAAATTAAATCCTCATAATTTCAGTATGATGAAAGTGTTACAATACTCCATAAAGGAAGAAAGGAAGACAAAATGGGATTTAAAAAATCTGTGTAGTGATTTTTATAGTTTATATATTTATTCACTATAAGTCATCTCATTTGCTTCTGACAACTTTCTTTAGAATGCCTACCCAATACAAATATGAATTAAATGCTATTTTTTCTTTCATGAAACTTATAGTCATAGCTTCTCTTTATAATATTTTTAATATTGTGAATATTTTAATGTAAGTGAATGAACATCAAGTCCCATTGGAAATAGTAGGAAAAGGAGAGCTGGAGGTGGAGAGTTGAGAAGGAGCCAGTGTTTGCATAGGGCAGGCTTGAAAATATAAAGGAAGCAGAAGCAAGGAAAACTGGATTGTGGGCCTTTAGGCAGAAGGCAAAGAGCTGTGTGTGAACGAGAGAGAGAAGGGGAGAAAGAGAGAGAGGTGGGGGGTAGGAGGGAGGCAAGGAAGGAAGAGGTTATTGAAGGCTGTCCCACTGTTCTGCCTGCCATATTCTGGATACTGGGGACAGAGCTAAGCCTGTACTCTGGGGAATGGAGTTGAGAAATACGTACTAGCCTGCCCTGAGCTGAATTTGCTTAGATGTACATCACCCAAAAATTCTTCCCAAGTCAATTAAAAAGGTGTATCTTTGAGACAACAGCGGAAACTAAGATATGACTCAACAACTATGAGCAATGAATTAGACCCCTGCTGAACACTTAGTAGAGGACCAGTCAAAGAAAATGTGTCTACATACTCAAAATAGGACAGAGTTGAATCACCTCAATAAAAATATAGGGGTTGGAAATAATAAACTGTGTGGTAATCATAGCTGGTAAGTGAAAATTACTATTATTAATAGGAAATACCTATTTAGTGCTTATCATGGCAGACACTGTTTTGAGTATTTTACATATATTAGCCCTTCATCACAAAATCTATAAGGTAGGTAATATTATTATCCTCATTTTACAGGAAACTAAGGCACAGAGAAGTTACAGGACTTTCCAAATTATCCATTATTTATAATATGAAGCACCTTAACTACTACTTAAGTTATTTAAGACATGTAGTGATGTTCATTTCACTTACAGAATTTTCTTTATTGCTTCATTTTGATACATAAAAACATATTTCTTAAGGCTTTCAGGAGTTTACTTGCAACCTTAGTCTTTCTAGCAGTAGCTTCTTTCTCTCTCAAGACTTGGGTTTTCAGAAACTCTCAGCTTGAGAAACCATTATTATGATGGACAGATGCCCAAACATTACACAGAGTCCAAGCTACAGAAGCCAACTCAGACGGGCTGAGCAAGAATGGAAGTGAAGGCAAGCTTTTAATTCAGTCCCGAATAATCAGGAGAAAGACAGAGAAGGACATTTAAGATGCTAAGCATAAAAGTATTGGATAATGCATGAGGCAAGGCCAGAATCTGTGTATAGCTATGACATCATATGTGCATGGAAAACAGCAGAAAACCAGGTTGGGAAGCAGACAGGGTCCCTGTCAGGAAGAGCTTCCTTGTCAGGCTAAGGAGTAAGACAGTAGGGGGTTTAACCTGGGAGTCACACAATCAGACTGGATTCCAAAAAGGACAACTTTGTCTATCTTCCCCACCTCCCCACCCACTACCAACAAGCTGTGGGACTGCAGTTAAAGTGTAGACTATTAAATCAGTAAGAATCTGAAACAAAGTCTGTAGCAGAGAGAAGAGAATGGATCCAAGGAAAAAATTAGAAGTATTACAGAATGGACTTGTATATGGGGTGTTGGAGAACTGAGGCAGAAAAACCCTAGGAGGAAGCTGACATGTCTGGTGTGTGCATCTGGGTGGATGAGGGTACCATTCGTTGAGAAAGAAGACTCAGGGGGAAACATGAAGCGGGGCATACATAGGTCACCGCAGTTTGAGACGTACAAGGTTTTTAGGAGCCTGATGCACATCCAGACTGAGGAGTCCTCTGGGCAGCTCAGTTCAGGGGCTAAGCTTCAGGGGTTCAAGCTGGTCTCATTGAAACAGAAGGACCACAAAGGACACTAAGACAAAACCAGATGGTGGGGGTTGGGGGAGAAAGTTGTAATGTCACTGGAAATTAACATAGAAAATTTCAGAAAGAAGTTTGGGATGAGTTTCAAAAAGGAAGGTGTGGTCAGAACGAGATGCTACAGGAGCCCAAGTGTAATAAGGACTGAAAAGGGCTCCTTCAGTCTGGCAATTACAAGGCCCCTGGGGATAAACACAGGGATTATGAGGCAGAGATAGATGCTCGATTGTGCAGAGGGAAGGGAAAGAATGGGAGGTGACCAAGTAAACACAAAGATAGAAAAAGATGGGCTCAGTCTGAAAAGAGGTAGAAACTGATAGCGAAATGTTAAAAATGTCTCTGTGCTGACAGGCAAGAGGCAATACAAGGAAAATCACCAGACACAGGAGAAGGGAAAACACCAGAAACAGGAGGAGGAGGGACAGAAGGAGGGAAAAGTCTCGCATCAAGACAGGAAGACAATGAAGTGGGTGAGCATGCCTGAGTTGGCTGGGGGAGAGGGGCATTGTGGGAGTCCTGTCCAGTGGCTCCACTGTAAGAGGCAGGCAAGAAGGTCCCCTGCAGAGAGTAATGCAGGCAGAGGCAGTGGGAGGGAAGAGAGGTGAAGTTTTGGAGTAATTCCTCTAGGAAACAGGAAAAGGAACTGAGCAGGTACCTACCGTAGATTATTCAGTAGTCCTGAGTGTCTCGTGGGGGTTGGCTTAGCTCTTTTCCCTGACTTGTCTCATGAAGCCCAAATGCGGGGAGAAAAAAGCAAATGGCTGCATTGATCTGAGGTAAGGGGCCTGCAAACTGGATATTCAGGAAGAGCAAAGGGTGAAGGAGATAGCACAGGCTGGCTTAAAAGGATTATATTAAGGAATTGTGGGGCCTAAGGCTGGAGAGACAGGTTATGAAAGTTTCATGGGGACTAAGCGACAGACTGAGGAGACCAGAGGACTTATTCAACATCAGCGAGCAGGTGTGCAGGGTGTGAGGGAATGTGAACTGGGAGTCTCACGGGTGTGTTCCGAGACTAGGATGCTGCAAATTTAAGACTTTAAAAGCAGAACAGACCTGAGTCTAGGGTGTGAGTCACAAGAATGGGTCTCACTACAGGTAACAGTAATATAACTATAGTATCAATATAGTCCTACCTTACTAACTAAACAAAGATTAGGTGATTTATTCAACGTCATACCTAATTAATGACAAAGGCCAAGGTTTTAATCCAGACCTCTGCTGCCAAATCCTGTGCTCTTTTCATACACAATCATTTCATTTGGTACTTTTTTCTTTTACCCTTTGAATAAAAAATAATTAGATGGTGATTTTGCTTTCAGTCTAGAGCCGAATTATAATTGAAAGAAAGCTATAAATCTGACTTAAAATGCAAGCAGAAGTGACAGTTTTATTTTCAATATTCTGGTTATCACCTCTAGTGTAGAAGCTGATAAAAAGTCTGTTAAAATGTATCTTCACATCGTGTTTTCTTATTATGAGAGCATTAAAAGTAACTAGCTGTCTAACATGGCGACAATTGTAGTTAGGAACCATTTTAGCTCATAAAACATAAATCCAGCCTGAAGTGGCTCGTCAACCATTACTCATTACACCTCTCACCACACCACCAGCTAACAGGTACCAAAGTGCATTAAGACTTAGGATGATAAGGAGAGGTTACATCCCATATTTTCAACCCAGGTACCTTTAGGCATACACCCAAATGAGAACATGAGATTTGTTCAAATGTAAGTGGTGCTGTCATTTTCTTTAATGAAGAATCACCCAAGCCCTCGCTACCATTATCAGGCAATCTGAGGAGGCTGAGGACGCAAGGCTGGGGTAGAAACGGCAAATCAGAGTCCCCCTGCAGTTAGTTACTGCTCACCCCGTCCTTACTTACGACTTTACACATATCGAGACATATTCAAATGGAACTATAGTGGTAAACATGAGCATAATTCAACCTTGAACAGCTCATTATAAAAGACTAATGAAAAAATGTCAAATTTGCTAGTTCTGACATTAGCTATGACTGCCCTTTGCTGTATATTAAAGTGAATAGCCTGCAGGAAAACAGATTCTTCACATGCTCTCACATACAATCATTCCATATTTTGCCCACTCTTGAAGCAGGCAGGGTTTTCCTCTGTTGGCTGGGGCCCATCCAACTCAACCTACCAATACCCTCCAACTGTTCCTATATTTTGTTTCTCATTAGCCTAGTAGCTAAGAGCTTGCTTTTCCTGAGTATTTATTTGCCATGTTAGGACCTTACATGAATTACAATTTAAGTCCCTCATCACCCATGTAAAGTAGGTACCATTGCTACCCCATTCCACAGATGAGGAGAGTGAGGTGTGGTCATAAGACCACACAGCTAGTACGGTCATACATCTAGCCATGCCCATATACCCTCTCCATGTCTCCCCATTTCCTACTTCCCCATCTAAATTGCACCCAACTTCTCTTCTATAGCTCAGATGCCACATGTTCAGGAAGATTTCCCATTTACTTCGGCCCATACAGACTTCTCCCTTTTCAGAGGTAGCTCATCCATGCCTGGATGGAAGCTTTGCTTTCTGGGAGCATCAGCACCTTTAACTGAATCATTGGGAGGACCTCAGGACCTGGCTGGCCGTCTTTGCCTGGGAAACTGGTGTTGACACCTGAGACAGCTTCTTCACAGAAGTGACGGCTGGGCTAAATAGCTTCAGTGCTTTAAAAATTGCAGATGCAATCTAAGCCCTGGTTTCCCAATGTGTTCAGGGACAGGGCCTCCTGAAAGTCTGAATTAATGTTATTTTCTTCCATCTCTTGCACACAGACCTGCTAGACTTGAAAGACTAGAAAAAAAGGATGTGAGAGCTCCTAGGGATATTCCTGCCCACTGCCATGAACCTCTTCTGGCCCACTCCTTCAAGGTCAGGTAGCAAACTCAGAGAACAGCAAGGACTCCAACTACTTCACTGTGGGAGGAGGAAGAATGATACCTCTGTGGCCAGAGACCCTTGGTTCTGCACCGGGTGCTGTCACCTACTAATTGCTGTCACCCACTAGCTGTGTGACCCTGGGCAAATCACTCAGCTCTCTCTGGGTCTGTCTCCAACTATAAAGCAAGAGTAATGATATCTAAGGCTGTTGTAAAAATTGAATGAGATGATTTGTGAAAGTCTGGAAAATGTATGATGCTCTAAAAACGCTACAAATTTCCATTATTACTTTACATGTGGGGTTTCTGACAGCCATGCTAGAGATTTATTTTTTTCTTACAATCCTCTGTTGCAGCAATCATCAGCTCATGGTGTCCAAGACCACTGTCAAGTACAGTGTATATTGTTCAGAGGCACCAAATAACAAATGACCATGAACCTAATGTGTTCTGTGCTTCCAAAAGTGTTTGTGGGACTGAAGAATGGCAGAAGCTCATCTAAACAGCAGCAAGAAAAACAGGAAAGCCCTCAAAACAAGTTGCCTATGTACTTCAACCACCAGATAATTTACAGGTAGGCAAGCAGCCCATTGGAGATGAGCCTAACCCACAGCACACGTTAGAATCTGCATGGAGCCTGGGAAGACTTAGACAAAGAGCAGAGACACGGCACAGATGTGAAAACCTCCTGAAGGAGGAGGAAGGGATGAGTCCTTTGGAAGATGATGATTTCAAGGGTGTCAAGCCTGCTTTGCCTGTTTCAGCAGGAGGCTGGCCACCTCTGCCGTCGAGGCCTGAGGTACGTCGGAACAAGTTTGGGAAATAATTTTGATGGCATGCTTTGACAGCTAGGCCCAGAAGTGAGAAGCAGAAAAAGCCATGATAGTTATTGACCTTCCTGCCAGTGCCTGAGGATAACTTCCCACTACCTGGGCCGGTCCGCAGTCCAGGGCGGGGGCTGGAGCGGGTTGCCAGGGCACTGTGGGAGGCTCCTCACTATGAGATTTTTTTTTCATTTAACTCAGACCCACAGAATATATATTCTTCATTCAGGCCTAAATTAGCAAGAAGCTGAATTTTCTACATATACCATTTGATATTTAATATAAATAATTGTCTAATTTTATTTAACAAAACTACTGAGACTCGCACTTAAAATGGATTTTGTCTCTAGGCACTAGTACCATTAATGTGTAAATCATTTTGAAATTGCCTTCCTCACATTCCTCTGAATATTGAAAAAAGAATTATGACCCATCTTTATTTGTTAGAAAGTATATTTGATTTTTGGAAAGAGGTTAATATCTTCCCAAAGGTAAGGAAGAGGGGGGATCGAGTTGGATAGCACCATTGGAAAGTGTACAATGATAAGTGACCCAGAATCAACTCTGTGGTTTGTGCATTTCACCACCCAAAGAAGGCAGCTGCCGGATATGTAGGGCAACAGCACTATTTTTTGAAAGAAAGATGTAGAATTCTCTACTTTAAGGAAGGACATTCATTCACACAGATGAATTCTGTTGGGGGGGGTGTTCTGTCTACTTAATAGCTCACCTAAAAAAACACTCTTATGTTACTTTCTAGTATTTTTCCCCATAGATATCTCTTCACTGTAAGCAGTTTATGGGAAGGAGAATGCCCTGCACCTTCCCTGTGCTCACCAGGGGTTTCAGCCTAGTGTGGGGCATAAGCTAGTTTCTGACTAAGCCTCAGAACTGAACCCCAGAAAATGCTCTGAACACAAGTAGGAAACCAAAGACATCTGGGAAGTTGCTGGAACATCAACACGTTCATTCACTTTTACTGGCTGGTGGTATGAAAGATTGGGGGTGGGCGAAGAAGAAAGGATGTAAACAGATCATAGAAAGAACTGCCATGTTGCATACAATAGTGTACCTGAAAGTGTCATAAATTTTTTATTTTCTGACAATTCAAGAGGTAGTCTGCATATTAAAATATAAAGGTGTTAATGCTGCACTGCTCTCCTCACATAGACGGTAAAGTACTGAAGCAAGCACGTGTACGTTAAATTAGAACAATGTTGTACATTGTGCATAGAATTGGTTCTTTGACATTCACCATGTAACTTTGATGTAAGAAAGCAGTTTGGTCAGTTCTCTCTGTTAGAGGGGAAGAAAAAACCTAACCAGAGTTTTGTAAGAAAGTAAAAAAGGGTAGGGGTGATGGGCTGGGGGAGCACTAGGTGGCGGGGACATCATCCAATCCGACGTGAAAACTGACAGCTGGGGTCTTACGAAGGAAGACAGAGAAACGGGCATTGAACAAAAATTAAAGAGTGAGGATGTGAGAAGCCTTTCGTATATTAGGATGCATTACTTCCCTTGGGCAGACAGAGGTAAGCCACTCTTCTTCAACTTCGTGCAGCAACTGAAGAACCTGCGAACATCGAAGCAGGACTTCGGAAAGTCCCCCTGGCAGCCTGAGGGAGGCTGCGGAGGTCTCCGATTTCAGGGCCTTCCCTCTGAATCCACGGTAAGATCTTGTTTGTTGGTCAACCCATCTAAAAGCAAAATCTGTGCGGATCTTGTTTGTTGGTCAACCCATCTAAAAGCAAAATCTGTGCGGAGGCCCTGACTCACTGCTACATCGACCCAAGTCTCACCCTGAGCTTTGGACCTAATAACCCCCTTTCTCATAGATCTGACTTCAATAATATAAGAAATCAGAAGACAGTTATTTTTGTTTTGTTGTTTTAATTCTCTGAAATGTCACAACTAGGAAAAAGTTTAGACTGAGGGCCACCCAGACCCTAAAGTAAATGGGAGTGACGAACCTTCCCAACCATTCTTAGCCAGTGGGAACCAATAGAATCAAAATTAAACCTACAGTAAAATTTAGTTACTGAACCAGTCCTGGCTGGTGTGGCTCAGTGGATTGAGTGCTGGCCTGCAAACCAAAAGGTCACAGGTTTGATTCCCTATCCAGGCACATGCCTGGGTTGTGGGCAACGTCCCCATTTGGGGTGTGTTAGAGGCAATTGATGGATGAATCTCTCACACATCGATGTTTCTCTCCCTCTCTTTGTCCCTCCCTTCATCTCTCTTTAAAAATAAATAAATAAAACCTTTTAAAAATTTTAGTTACTGAATTGGAAAATAGCAAGAAAAGTCTTTATTCTTCTCAATTCTTTAGAACAGAACAAAGGATACAACTAGCTGGCCTGACATTGTTTAAATAACTGCTTCATAAAAACACGCAGCTGGCAAAACTACGGAAGGTTTCATAACTTTCAGAATCTGGACATGGCCCAGACCACTAGCCATCTTAGTCTCTCTTTATATTTCATCCCCCTGACACCCCCACCAAATCTGCTCTTAAATCCTCAATTCACACCAAAAAGAGCAAATAACCAATAATTACATAAGTATTCTCTTTCTTAAGGATATAGTCATTTCAGCAAGAAATAATAGTAAGTTCTAGCAATTGTACAACGGAACACAAGAAAGACATTCCATAGCTCACTTATATCAATCTTCTTAATGAAGGCTAATATTACATTTTATAGCATAGAAAACCCCCAAAAAGCCTTAAAAAGGTTAACTGACTTTCTTCTAGTTTATTCTCCAGTTCTGCTGACCTCCAGACCACCCACACTCTTCCTCTATCAGGCTGCTACAAGATGAAGGAACGATGAACTAATTACAGAATTTCAGGTTGTTCCCAGACTACTGAAGAACTCAATTCTTAGGGTTTTAAGATTTGCTCACCCCTCCCTGTAGAAACCACAGAGTTCCACATAAAAATCCAAATTCCCTGTAAAGTATATTTAATTTCTGGGTATACATCACCAAAATAAATTAAGTTAGAAAAGCATAACTGAGAAATTTTGTACTATGTTGAAATTAATAATCCCCAAAGCCTCTCTTTTTGGTACAAAACAAACCACAATATTATTACTAATCAAATTTCTATTACTGGATGAAGACTCAACTGTTGACTAATACAAATACATATTTCTGCTCATGCTTTTACAAAGAAAGACTTACAGCTAAATGGAAATCTTAGCTTATAGCATCAATCCATTATTTTGTAATAAAATTCATGGGTAGATGACACAACAGAGACCCATTGTTTTAATCCCATTTTATAATCAAAGAAGTGATATACAAAATTTAAGCCTGGAAAAGTTATTTGCAGAAAATATGATCTGACTTTTCACTGTTTTCCAATAAGCAAGATAAATATGTTCTTATTTGCACTATGGTAATGGCTTTGGGAATGGTCTTCTGAGAAGCAAAATAAAAAGAGATTTAGTATGTGGATTAATCACATGGCTTTTCCGAAGGGCCAAAATGAGACATGTGAAAACCACTTTGAATTTGCGGTGCCTGCCCACCTCAGCTTCATCCCCTAATTTGGGTTCCTAACTACATCTGCTGCTGGATTGCAGCAATTTATTTTGAAATTGCAATGTGTTTTATTTGATGCTATTCAATTTAGAAAAGGCAAGTTCTGGAAAGAAACATCTGGCCAACAACACCTGATATAGCCAGAGAAACTATTAATCACTCCTTTGGTTGGTGGAAAATGCCAGGTTCAAAAAACCAAACAGATTCCTCAGTTCTATCCCCACATTCTCCGAGAGGAAACGAGGTTTTTCTAAAGCTGTCTGGGTGACAAATGCTGTCTGGTTACAAGTGATGTTCCGTGGCTCAGCTAGAGCAAAGGCGGTTTCGGAATCCAACTGCAAATCATTTTGAGAGTTGCTTGTTTTGCAAACTCCGGATACAAGCTTTAACTATTTTTCTCTTCACTGCCTAGACATCACTGGCTCATCAACAGATTTCAGAACATATTGCAGGGGCGGATTTCTAAAAAAAAGGCTTCACAGGTAGCCTGTCTACTTAACCACTACACCGCCCCTTCAAAAGCAGCAGAGAGTAAACACAGAGTAGCCTGGTAAGTCAGGAGCTGAGATGAGTTCAAGCTGCAGTGCCTGAACATGGGCAAAGGCCTGGTGCGTATCACAGGCCCGAAGGGACAAAGCTGATTTTGACCCTCAGGTGTTGTGACTCATAATCCAGTAGTGACTTCTGAGAACACAGATGTGGCTGCTGTGAAGTAATTCAGAAATGCCCTAAGGACACGGAAAAGTCAGGAACACCACAAGAGTTTGCTCTATATTTTCTAAATCCTCTATGGTTTTGAAATTAGTCCCATCTTGCCCTGGCTGGTGTGGTTCAGTGGACTGAGTGCCAGCCTGTGAGCCAAACGGTCAGCAGTTCGATTCCCAGTCAGGGCACATGCCTGGGTTGTGGGCCAGGTCCCTGATTGGTGCATGTGAGAGGCAGCTGATCGATGTTTCTCTCCACCTCTTTCTCCCTCCCTCCCCCTCTCTCTAAAAAATAAGTAAAATCTTTTAAAAAAGAAAGAAATCTGTCCCGTCTCCTTAGGTTCATATGGTACAGGGTGGAGGGAATGGATCTGATTTCCCAAGTGGAACCAGAAGGCAGATAGTTCTACAGAACCATGGAAAAGAGTAGAATTACACAACAAAGTATTCTGAGCAGCCAATAGGACAGGCATTTACTACTTTGTCACACAGAGGACAAAAGAGGAAAACATAAACCCCCACATGCAAAAAAGAAAAAGTACCCACTGCCTCATCCTTTTGCTTGTTTTGAGCATTGCTGGGGTTCCAGAATTTTTCCAAGTTTTGTTTTCTTCCTCAGTTATTTTTCCTCTCTCTTATGTCTACTTCACTGTGCATGACAAATGAAAGCAAACTCTTAGACATTCTCACACTGCCAGAAATTCAACAAATGACTACAATTCCCAAGGCCCAGAGCCTAGAGAAATACCAGCTGAGAATTAAAATAAGGAGACGGGAAAATCTATAAACAGGTTAATTAGCTGATATGGTACAGTTGAGGTAGGCAGAGCATTTTGCTGGGTAATAGCCAGGGTGTCCCAGTGGAGAGATGCTGTCTTCTTAACCAAGTGAGATGCTTGGGGAACTCTTTTATGATATTTCACAGACAAAAAAAAAATAAGCCACAGACATGGAGAACTAAGGCTGGGCATGAAGAATCATGAGGAGCTAGTTCATGAACACCTCAGGAAATACTCTGTTCTTCTCCAGCCAATTGCTTCTCAGCTTCCAGATCAGATAGTACTTCAAAGAGGGTGAACAGCTGAGGGTTGATCTGATTTACTTCCCACCGACACATCTGAGAAGCCATTTATTACTGCTACTGTGGATGAATGGATTCTAAACTGTCCCCATTCGGGTGTCTGGCTTCTGTGTGATGCCAGAAGGGCACTTGGCAGCAGCCTAGATGGGATGAAAACTGGAGTTTGAAAATAAACTACATGCTCACTCCGAACAGCACAAAAACTTCAGCCTTCATCATGCAGAGAGAGTCCTCCACACCTCCCCAGGGATGGGTGTGTGACTGTGCTTTCAGTTTGGTGTGAAAAATAAGGAAAGAAAGAACTCTGCTGCTGAGAGACACTTCCACTTCCCAGGTCTGAAGAACCTTTTCATATTTATTAAAATTTGGAAAGTACCTTCAGGAACTGTTTATTCTAGTTCCCAAGTAGGACTGACATGATGAGAGGCTGTATAGAAATGGCGGGGAGAGTTCATTGCAGCGTTATTTACAATTGCCAAGATGTGGATGCAGTCCAAGTGTCCATCAGCAGATGAGCAGATTAAAAGGCTGTGATACATTTACCCAATGGAATAGTACTCAGCCATAAAAAGAAGGAAATCTTACCTTTTGCGACAGCATGGATAGATCTGGAAAGTATTATGCTAAGTGAAATAAGCCAGTCAAAGAAAAGACAAATGCCATATGATTTTATTCATATGTGGAATCTAATGAACAGGATAAACAAGCAAAATAGAAACAGACTCATAGATACAGAAAACAGACAGCTGTCAGAGGGAGGGGTGTGGGGGGCTGAGGAAAAAGGTAAAAAGATTAAGCAAAGAAAAAAACTCATAGACACAGACAACACTATGGTGACTGCCAGAGAGAATGGGGGATGGGGGAGGTAGAAAGGGTAAAGGGGGATAAATTGGTGATGGAAGGACACTTACCTTAGGGTGGTAAACACACAATACAATATACAGATGACGTACTTTAGAATTGTACACCTGAAAATATATCATTTTATTAACCAATGTCCCCCTAATAAATTCGATAAAAATTTTTTTAAACCCAGGATGAGGTCCCAAAGGAGGCAAGGCAGCCGTAGGCACGTTTCATCTCACAGGAGGATGCTGCTCACCATGTGTGGCCCGCTGCTGAGGTCCTGGAGTGCCTGAAAAAATCCGGGACCTGTGCTGGGAGCGCCGGGGCCCGTGTGGCTCTGGGACTGGGCATCCCGTTTCAAAATGTTCAGTGTAAAAGCAATTACATAGAACTGCCCGCGATAGCAGCACCCAGACTTACTTAGCATTACAGGGTCTCCATGCCAGCTCTGCCCCTACCAGCTACGAGACCTTGGCACTTTAACCGCTGTGGGCCTCAGTCTCCTCACCTAAGAATAACACCACCTCCCATCTCAGACAGGGCCTGGGGAGAGTCCATGTAAACACAGAGCCAATTCTCCGGCCATGATAACTATTTTTTATTTATGGTCCTCACAGCACTCTGTCCTTGTGGACTGGCTTCTCTGAATGGAAAAATAACATCTTGATGACAATGAACGCAAGTTGCACCTGAGGACCTGTGCCACCTGAAATGCCCAGCTAGGGTTCCCACTGGCAACTGAGAGCCAGGGAGGCCATTGGCCCACAGCACCCTCCCTCCAGCTATTAACACCCCACCACACTTGATGTGACATTCTGGAGGTCAGGTATCCCTACTCTCTCACCCAAGCCCAGACTCTGTGACTGCATTACACTGCCCGTGGAGATTGAATTCCACATACACTGACAGCAACACCACTTCTCGAAATACCTCTGCAATACCGACTACGGGTTGGGCTTCTGGTTTCATTGCTGATGAATCTCATTCCATAGGTAGCAAGTCACAGGCTTTTTTTGGCCTCTGCATTAGTAGGAGACTGCCCTTTACGACTGCAGACAAGCACATTGTCCTGTGCTTACAGACTGATGCTGCTCTCCCTTGCTTTCATTTGTCCACCACAGTGATGACTGATGCCCTGCGACCTCATGAAGAATAATGGCAGCGAAATGAAAAGCATATGTGTCATCTCTGGGAAGACACGTGGGCAAGGAAATATAGCTGCACCAAGGCTTCGCTGCCATAACTCTTAATATCTCTGTGCAACTGGAAATGATAAAAAAACTTCACGATTAATATTTTAATAGAACTCCCACCACTGTGAAGGAACAGAACAAAGGAAATGCACAGCTAAAGAGCCCTCGCATCGATAAATACGGAACCCTTAAAGGGCTACACTAGCCCACTAATCATTTCCCGACTGACCCGAATCAACTTTCAGAGAGAAAAATGTAAGCAATACAGGCCTAGGAGATGAGAGGATGACTCATTTGTTTCTCCCTCTAGCTGCTTTCTAATTCCCCTCACCGATTTCCAATGCCTCCTGTCAGTCAAAGAAAGAACTGCCAAGGAGAAGCCAGCCTTTGACATCCCTGCCTGCAGCCACTACCCAGTTACAATTACAGGAGGTTTCAGTTACAATTGCAGTAACAATGGTCCTTGCCTTCTCTCTCTCTCTCTCTCTCTCTCTCTCTCTCTCTCTCTCTCTCTCTCACACACACACCACTGAAGTTAGATTTCTCCCTGTAAATGTTCATGTGTCTCTTAGCCTAGCAGTGTGTTGTGATGATCTGTGTTTGTGATTTTCACATGCATTGCTTATATCCCACAAAGTCAATGACCATGCATTTTGTATGTGCGTACATGTACCTGGTACACAGTGTGTGCTTTATACATGTTTAGGGGATAAATGTTAAACTTAGAGCTTACAGTCAGGCAGAGTTCTGATGCAGAGTTGTAATCACAGATAACATTTGCGCTTGATCTTTCAGGGACTATCATTAGGAAGCACTCTCATGGATGATAGACTAGGCTTCAAGTTTTAGGATTCAGGAAGAATTGGCAAGTTGATGCCCACCTCTGAAAACTCAGCCTCGTGGCCTACAAGCTGACTCTTACAGGAGTCCAACCAAGACCATCCTCTAGCACTAAGCCCTTGAACAAAGACAGCTGAAAGAATCCTGTGCCTTCCAGTTTGCTTCACTCATGTGCTGGGAAGTTCCAAGTTCCCATAAATGGAAAGGAATAACCCAGTAGATTATTATATAGAAAGAGCAGAGAAAAAATGATTTACCTGTCTAACCACATTCACTGGCTTAGTGAAAAAGCTCTTGTTTTTAATCATTTTAAGCCAGGTACCCTGTATAATATTAAGAAGCATAGTTCTGAGTCTGTCATTGTCTGTTACATTGCCCTGGCCCCTCAATGCTCTTCCAGAGATCCAGTCAAGATATAACTCGCTTTGCACTCTTGATGGGCTTTATTTATAGCTTTCTTCTTACCCTCATTAACTGGAGCTCTACAGGTGTTCATCGGCAGAGCGTGGCTTGGCATGAAAACCGAGGGATATGGCATCCTTTCCCACTCTCTCTTTCTTCCCAAGACACACAAACATTTTACTGAGAGCATTAATTTCCAAGAGGGGAAGGCTGTGTCGATTTGGCAGGGAGGGGGTAGACAGGGTGACTAGGGTACAGAGACTCCCAGAATTAATGGCATCTTTGTCCCTGGAGTTCTGGGAGCTAAATTGACATTCAGAAAACAGGAGAGTTGGGCTCCGCTCACAATGGTGACTGCACCATCTGGTTCCCAATTAGTTGTTTTTAGCTAAGTTTTCAGTTAGGTTTGTTAAAAATCTAAGACACTTCAGTGTTTAGTTTAAACAAATGGGCTCACCCAGCATTTTATAAAACTCAGTAACACTTTCCTTTCCTTTAAAGACTAAAATGCTTTACAAAATTACACGGGGTCAAATGAGGTGGTTTCCCAAAGCCAACTGCTTTAAGGATATTACTGAGTAATTTCTCACCAGATAAACCAGGTTACTGCTGAAATAGTGCAGATATTTATTTTCAAATCTTTTCCTAGACCAAGGGTTATTTTATACCCAGTATTTAATAAAAATCAAGAACCACTAATAACAGATTATTTAAAAGTTTATGAGTCATATTTCAAAATGATTTTGTCTGTTTTGCTATCTTTCTCTGTCAAAGTTAAGTGCTAAAAACTCGTCTGTGAGAAAGACACAGTCAGTCCTTTTAATATTGCTGAAGAGGAAGCAAAGCCCGTGACTTCAGAACCCCCATCCAGGGTCTCTTAGGCCACCAGAGCATGTCTGGATGCAGCCCGTTTAATCTTTGTTCACCAAAGCTATAGCTAGCCACTTCCGGTTGCTGTGAGATTTAAATAAGAATAGATGGATAGTCCTTTCTTTACTGGTACTCACCATCATTTCCCTCAACACTGCCACTGGGAGAGAAACTGGCTGGACATTACCAGCCTGGCCTTCAACCTCCCTATTTCACAAAGGAGTAGGGAGGAGACTGATGGGTCTAAATAAAAACATCTTGGTAACACTGTTTCACGGACGCATATATGCCACACAAAAAAAGATTGTAAATCCTTTTCACAAACTGCCATCTACCCAATGCTGATGAGACGCAATGACAGCAGGGAGCTTGGTAACTTAGCATTTATAATTTTAATTTTGACTTAAAGTTCCATAACTGCTAATACAAGTTTCTGTCAATCTGTCCATGCACACACAAATTCATCCATTTGTATGTCATCTGTCTATCATTACATCTACTCATCTTTTTCTCTCTGAAAGGGTGTTAATTCAAAAGACAGCGAGACACAAAATGGTTAAGATTCTGAAATATAATCCCGCTGTGACTGTTTTCACTAACATTGTAAATCTCAAGAGTCCCCAGTAGGTTCAGCTGCAGCCTTTGTCTTGCCAGTTGTATCCCTAAAACTTGCCTGATTGGAACAAAAGAAACAAAGGCTCTGAAGTCCCAGTTTTGGGTGCAAGTCCTTGGTCTACCAGTTACTGAGCCACAGGACCCAGGGAAGTTCCTCCCCTTCAATGACCCGCAGATCCTCCCCTGTACTTATTTCTTAGGGCCCAGTGTATGAACTGAGCAGCACAGGTAAAGGACTCAGAAGAGTGGCAGGCACATTTTAGGGAAATGTTAAAGAAGTGAGCTCATTTATTCTGTGTACCAACTCTACCAATGCTCAAATATTTGTTTTTATCATGGTACTATCATGTTTTTAAAGTTTTAGGTGTGATGAGGAGAGCATAGTTATTCTAGGCAAACATGAGAATATATTATTCACATGACCCAATTACTTTAAAGTAAATGAACCCTTTTTCTCGACTCATTACATGCAAATAAGTATGCTCACACTGGAGGCATTTGACGTTTGAATATTGAATAAACATAGCTTTTCTCAAGGCAACACTCAAAACTCACAGAGATTTCCATATAACCTCCTGCATACAACATAGGACTAGAAATATAGCCAATATAGAATTTTATTTCCGTAGCAAATGCTAATAAAATCTTAGACCATAAATAATAGTGTTGCCTCCATCACCATCCCCAACCATATATGGTGATTCTGAATCAGCAACTATCCAGTAATAAGGGACTGGGGAGGTCACTAATAGTGGAACCTCCCAAACAGCACAGGATGTTACTTACAAGGCCGAGGCTCAGACACTACAAGTGTCTTGATAAGGTCTCATTAGTAGGTAACAGGACCCAACTTCCCACCCCAGTGCCCCTTATTCTGAATCCAGTACTCTTCTGAATACAACTATATTCCAAAGAATGCACACAAAGGAAGCTTAATTCAGGAAGCCTAGCAGACATGAGAGATTTGAGATTACACCTGATCATGACCATAAGGGGTCCTTTATAACGTAGCCCTGATATTTGTCCACTCTCATCTTCTCATACCTCTTCCCATTTAGCTGTCACACTAAAACACACTTGCACGCCTGCAGCAAACACAAACAGACAGCAGGTGCCTTAACAACAGGGAACCATCCTTATCAATCTCCACGGCAGAATACCTGATGCACAGCAGGCTCTTGGTGCATTTCTCTTCACTTGCTAAATCACCCTAACTCCTCCAAATTCTCTTACACATGAGTGCTTTTCAAACATTTAGAAACTGATCTCATGTTTCACCAAGACATCTTTTTCCCAGATAAGTATCCCTAGCTTCTATAAAGACTACTCAAATATCACATGGATCCCAGAGTTCAGCATTGGCTGTTTTCTTCCACTGGAAGGTCCCCCACATGGTCAACACCTCTGTTAAGATTTGGAGACACGGGCCCAACCTTAGTGCTGGGCAGAAGGAGGCAGGGCTCTCCACTCCTTGCAGTGGAACAACACCCAGACATTTTTCTAAAGAGGTGCTTGCTAGGTTGCCGCTCTCCCTTTCCTGAGTTGCTGAGTTTATTTCAGGGTGTTACATTTGTCCCTATACAATGCCACCTTGTTTCACATTGCTTCCACCCCAGTACAATAACTTTGATTGTATTAATCCATAGATTAGAGATCTCTATGACGTTTGTGTCATTTATAAATTCCACATTTAGGTCTTTATCAAAAGCACTGACTTGGAAAGGAAGGAAAAGGAGAGGAGAGGAGAGGGGAGGGGAGGGGAGGGGAGGGGAGGGGAGGGGAGTGGCTACTGGAAACCTCCTACCAGATGAATAATGTCGAATAAATGAACACAGGCTGTGTGAGAAGTCATGAATCAAGCCACCTCTACTCTTATCTAACCAGTACACGTCCATAAATGATGTCTCTAAGACACAACTCTGATACCTACACTTCCTGGTTTAAAATTTCCTGATAGTACTTCCTATTCTATTCATATCTGTTTTGCAGATAAAGCCAAACTCCTCAGTGTAATACAGAAACCCCTGCGCACAGGGCCTTTGCCTGACTCTCTAGTCTCAGCTTTGGCACCATGCCCACTCTCCCCGCTTTACCCCTATGAGGCTGCTCTCTGGCTGTCTGGGACGACAGCGTTTCTCACGCCATTCCAGGCGATGCCACATCTCTACACCTCTGCTTGTGCCGATTTCCCTGCCAGGCCTGCTTTCCCTCAGTTTTTGCCTGGTGAACTGCCAAATATATTTCATGATCCAGCTCAAGCATTATTTTTTGTGTACAAGTCTCTCTTACCTTTCTTCTGAGGCAGAATCAATTGTTTTCGTGTGCATAAATTTAAGCATGATATCTACACCTTATTTTTTTACATGTCTGTCTCTCCCATTAAATATCAATGACAAATATCATTTTTTGCTAAAATCAGGGCAAGTGACCGTGTGATAATACCAAGGGTAAAGAAATATATTTTAATTTCCTGTCTTCCTTGTATAAAGTATGACTTCCTCCTATAAAGTATGAATCATCCATTCAACAATTGAGCACCTATTCTATGAGTCATTGTTTTAGATGATCAAGTTATAGCAATAGGTAAGGCAGAAAAGATTCCTGTTCTAATATAGATAAATGAGTAAATACCCAAATGAAGCTCATTCCAGATCAAGGTATGTGGTATTCAGAAAATAAAATAGGTATCAAATCACTACAACAGGGTAGTTTGGGGGCAGTAGACACAAAATTTTACATTGGTTTGGGCAGGAAAAAAGCTCTCCAAAGAGGTAATATTTGAGGTAATTCTTGGACAATAAGATGTCACCAAAGAGGTAATATTTGAGGTAATTCTTGGATAATAAGATGTCAGGTCATATGAACAACCAGCACCAAATCGGAATACTCCTGTTCATGACCGCTTCAGTCCTAACCCAGTAGGGGGTCAATAGTGGACCATTCTGGAGGCACTGGGAGCAAGACGAGGGCCATGGTCTCACCATAGACCTCTCCAGTGGACTTGCCATGGCTGTGCTCATTAACCATCCTAGTGAGAGGGGAGACAGACCTAGGTTTCCCTTTCCTAGCTCTGTTTGTAAAAACTGTCTGCTCTGTTTGATTTCACTGACCTTTTAATAAAAAAACCAGAGTTAGCTTCTGACTGTCTTCCTCATGTCCCCCTCCCATTACTCCCCACCCAGCCTCCTCTCTGAGATGAGCCTGAATGCCATTCTTTATCACTTTCATCTAGACATTGACAGAAAGAACAAATCTGGCATTCCACATCTCAATTTATCTGCTGGACACATGCCCCCCCAAAGCCCACAAATAAAAAATTCTAACACAACTCTTAAAAATACCCTGGAAGATGAAAGATCAATATTGGAAGCAACTCTCCCAGGCATTCAGAGCAGAATCAACAAGTGAGAAATGAAGCCACCCATTCCTAAACTGGAAGTAATTGCACCTGGCTTTCCAACAGGTTTGCAAAGCCCTGTGGTTGAAGCACTGTGGAAAGTAGTTATAGTAATAGACCAATGGAGAATTACAAAAGCTTTCAAATTCAAGGTCTATTACTAATTAGGGAGTAGTCTATCTCCTCCCCCCAAATTATTCTCCCCTTCTTCCTGGATAAGTAAATACAAATTTTGTTCGCATACCTACCCCTCAATGAAATGACGCTATTCCAAGTTCAGGTATAGATCCTGACCTATCTTGACAATCCTAGTGCTCTTGAGAGTGACTGGTTTGGGGTGGGTATAACCCATTCTGGCCAAGAGATAGCAGGTGAAATAAGCTTTTGGGAGGACTTCTGGGAAAAGCGTGCTTGCTAATGAAACACCTCCAAGAAGAGAGACAGCCCTTCTTATGTTACTGGACAATATGATACCCTCATCTGTGACTTTAGCAGCCATATTGATGATTCAGGTAAGCCAGCCTAAAAACAATCTGAAAGCCTCCCAATTCATAACCTCTGTCACCTCAAGAAGCCACCATGCTACTCCCATACTTAAAAACAGGTGAGTTTGCTACATAAGTTTTAAAGTACATTCTAGCTCAAAAAAGTGTGGGATTCTCACACAGACATATTTAAGCACAATTCTAGGTAGTAGAGTGAGTACCAGGTGGAGCAGAGACTTAAAGAAGTTGTTGTTCATAAAGAGATATGAATTGGTATTTGTATGCCTAAAGGCTTTCAAGTTTTTTTTTTAATGAATCAAGATGCAGGGCATTAGTTAGGAGAAGTACAATGTTTACATTGACCATGCCAAATTACAACTCTGTTAATAGAAATTAATACTTCTGAGAGGGAAAAGGGGGTAGGAGGGTAGGGCTTTCAAATTTCAGTGATTTAAAAATAATTTCAATAATGTTAATTTTTTAAACCTCCACTTATTCACTTATCCATTCAAAAATATTTATGGAGCATCTGGTATTGAATGGGCAATGCCCATATGCAATGATGGATATAAAGCACAATTTCTTTCCTGAGGGAATGACCATTACAGTGAAGGCCATAGAGAGGTAAAAAGATATTACAATATTTCTGAGAAGAGCAATTACTAAAAGAAACCCAAGGGATTATGGTAGGTCAAATAATCGGCTCTCACTTTGTCCTGGAACTAGAGGTGTGGGGAGGGCTTCTTGATGGAAGAATCCCTTAAATTGAGACTTTTAGAGGAGGGGCTGGTGGGAGGGGTGAGAGGAGGCCTGGTGCATGGGGGGAACACAAGCGTTTCAGTAAGGCTAGAAGACTTGGTGTGAGACGTGCAACATGCTGAGAAGTTCCGGGGCACTTATTAGCATTTGGGAGAATGTGAAGCAGAAGGGAGTTTGTCTGCAGTAGTGTTCTTCCTCCCTTCCTCCAGGCTCCGCATCCCCACTTCCCTCGTGCCTCCCATGCCCCATGCATATCTCACCTCAGGAGGCTCTCAAATTACAGAGATCCCACAAACTAGCTCCTTCTGTGCAATAAATGAATGAGCGTAGCTTTCAGTGCAATTGTGTGTTTCAAAAGGGGCAGTCCCTTAACACAGGTGTGAAGCTACAGTCTGGTATTTGAGAGACCAAGGAGATCTTGGCTACACATTTAGAATAACTCAATACAAAGAGTAAGAAGTGGAGGCCCAGAAATGCTGTGGAATGTTCCCCAAGCTCATCCACAATACTTCAGGCCTCTGCCATGAGGGAGGGGAGATTCTCTTGGGAGGGATGGTGGGGTTCCCTTCAGAGGCTGCCAAGTGAGGCCTCACAGGCTGCTAACTGCCGAGAACAGTTTCTTACCTTACTGAACACCTGGACCAGAAGTTCCGTGAGGACAGGAACCTGCTAAGTGTTTTGCACAGCATGGCACACAAAACATGTGCCCAGTAAACACTCACTGGAGGAGGGAGGGTCCTCCGCTCTTCCTCATGCCACTTGAGAATGTGCAAGTAAAACCGGTTCTCTCCAAACATAGAAACCAAGAAGCATGACAGGGTGCATAAAGGGTATTTTCAAGGGGAAAGAAAAGCTGGTAAATGACAGAATCCAAGAAAATTGGCACATCTGTTTGCCATTTGAAGAATCAAATACTGAAAATATCTCAAATAAGAAAAGAAAATCTGGAAGAATTTGGTTAGGATTTCTGAGCAGATAATGACAATGTTCGGCTTAATGCGACGTGTGGATGCTCACTTTCAAAACCTATACTGACTTCTCAGAAAAGCCACAGGCAAGGAGAGCATCCTAAGTTCAATTTGGTTCTTTTGTCTTTAATGACACAACAGGTATTTCCATGAACTGTGTGGTGTCAGACCTGCATTCGCTCTGGTAGAGACACAGATTTTAAAACTGTCTAGTGGGAAAAAAATTGGAAGAATGCCACTCTTCAAGTGTTTCATTTCTTTCATTTGCAATCCAAGCAGATGCTCCCAATCAATACATATGCAAGAATGGTTAGAGGTTGCAAGAAAATGGTAATTAAAATCATCCTCATAAGGTGATTCATTTTTGTGAATGCCAACATTAATCTAATCAAAGTTAACTGGAACACAGGAGAAAAGGGGGGGATCTTAAAAATAGTCTGGGCAGTGGTCGAGTCCTAAGAAGGCTTGGCCTGAATCACTAGTGTTTGCTATAAAGTCACGAAGAAGACAAGAAGGACAGCTAAGGATCTACAACTGCCTGCTCAGTAACCCTGCAGCTCCTAGGGGCCTTCAGGGACAGCCAGTGAGTCATGCGGCTTCAAATTTAGGCACATGTGAAGCATACCTCCAAATGCAGCTGGACTGACTTTTCAACTTGGAAGACACTGGCTGGCTTCTTTTCTCAAAGGCCAGAGGAAGAAAGTGTTTTCAAGGCATTCTATAATTTTTTCAAGTTTTTTTCCCCTAAATTTCTATTTGGTTTCCTTCATGTGAAATGTACCCTTTTCCTGCTAAGACCCTGGTTTTTCTATGTAGGCATCCAGATTCAGCATACTTCCAAAGGCAGCCTAGAATCAAGAGATAGCAGATGCAAGTGGGGCTGGAGCCCAGAGAGCTGTCAGGGCTGAGAAAAAGCAAGTAAAGAAAGGAAGAAGGGGGAAAAGAGAAGGACGGGAAAAGGGTAGGAGGAAGAAAGCATGGAGGGAGGATAAGAGAAAGGAGAACGGGAAAGGGGAGGAAAAGAAGGGGTTCCTATTCCACAAATCAGATGACTGTTGACAAAGGACCGTGGACGTAAATTTTACGAAGTGAAACAAAACATGCAAATAACCTAAGCTGCTGAAGTTTCCAGGAATTGTCAGTTCACCATCCTTCCCAGGGGGTAACTGCTCAGGAGATTAAGGATTCATAAATGTTTTGAAATGTTTTAAAAATCCTACACCTAATACTTGAGAGCATGAAAAACAAACAAACAAACAAACAACTGTTTCTGGAAGCATCTTCCTCAGTTTCCTTTCATCTCCTCCCAGAGTAAGAAGGCAGGAGCTTTACTGAGGCCCCCAAGGTTCTGTCACCTAAACACAGAGAACAGAGCGGGGCTCCTCTTTACTCGAGTCGTGTATTTAGGGTTCTCAGTTCTCATTGCGATGTCCACCTGCTGATTTAGAATGCAGCCCTGCTCTATCTACCACACTTGGTGAGATTTGCCAAGTGTCTAATCCAACCAAGTTGTGAAATCTGGATGCTTACGTGGGAAGACTTGGGTTTTAGCAGGAAAAGAGTACATTTTACACAAAGGGAACCAAATAGAAATTTGGGGAAAAAAACTTGAAAAAAATCATAGAATGCCTTGAAAACCCTTCCTTCCTCTGGCCTTTGAGAAATGAGAAGCCAGTGTCGTCCAAGTTGAAAAATCAATCCAGCTTAAGTTAAACTGGTTTCCTTCTGTTCTCCAAAGCAGATGATTATCATATTTGACTACTCTCACTCAGAGTCTGTTCAGAACAGCCTGGCCGGTGTAAAATCCAAAAACATTTCACTCTCAGACTGCCGTTTAAAATGCCTCTCCTATAATGACAAGCCTAGACTCAGTGAATGGCATTTTCAGCTTTACTAGAATTTTTCTAGTGATAAGAAGTTGGCACAAATAAGTCCATGTTATATTTCTTGGGATGCAAGTTTATTTTTTTAATTTGTAAAGATTAGTAGAAAATTATTATTGGGGTATAAATGTAAAAAGCCTGTGATGAAACCCTGCTACAGTACTGTTCATCCTCCGTGGCAAGGGTAAGTCACTGGCTAAGAGCTGGTAAGTACAGAATTGAAACTTGCTTAGAGGAGCCAAAAGGTTCTCAGAAAGTCAGCCATAGCTGTGGGCGCGGAGGCGCTCTCTGGGCCTGGCTTGGCGCAACACAGTACCTAGCACAGAAGTGCTGGCTCAGCAGGTGCTGAGAGAAAATGAGGGGACAGTATCTTCCATAGGAAAATAAGATCCAGGAAAGGAAGGAAGTACACTTAATTTAGGAAAGGAACATGGAAGGGAGTCTGAAATCAGAAATCAAATATTCCCAGGTCTAAGGTATCCCTTTCTCCACTGGCTACATGTCCACAATCTGGATGTCCCAGTCTTTGGAGATGGTAATGAGTTCAAACATTATTCCTTTCAACACAAGTTCTGCACTACGATGTACTAGTGTAGCAGTAAAATGTTTGGTCTTCATCCTTCTGATTCTAAAGACTAAATCCTTACATGGCAATCGACCTACTATTAATAGCTCCTCATATGGATGAGTGATAGTGCCATCTGTAAGGAAAGTATTGACAATTATCTAGTGACCAAAACCTTTGGAGAGGGCAGGGAGAATAAAGGTAATTTTTCATTGACACGATGTGTGAAAGAGATCAAGGTCTCCAACCTCTCTGTGTGTCAGTTTCCTCATCTGTGAGGTTTATTCACTCATCTAACAAACTTACTGAGTTCCCAACAACATATGCCAAGCTCTGTGCTAGAGGATAAGGATCAAACTGTATGTAAGACAGACGCAGACCGCACAGCTGCCCCCCAGTCAATTCCCAACTTCGACGATGGCCCTGAACCCTGAGCTCCCCTTTCCCTCTTCACCAAAAGAAATCTAACATGGCCCTTCCACTGCACTGCATTACAGTCAGGACTGCATTCTGCGGAGTCCTCTCAGAAGACTGTCTCAGCCTTCAGCCTGATTTGGAATTGGTTTGCTTCTCATTTGAAATACAACCCTTCCTCTTAGGATATCTCACTTACCAGTGACAAAGTCTCTGGTTGACTAAACTGTAGTTGGGCTCCTCTGCATCCTTTCCCAGCTAGGCCTTAATTTTTGGCCTTCCATGTCCACCTTTACATCATCCAGTTTTAGCAAGAATCCTGTCAAGTTGGTTTAGCCAAAATCCCGTCCTGGATATCTGATCCCCTTCCTCACCTCCCACCATCACCTTGGATTGCCTTCAGCAACAATCCCATTAGGTCAGTTAGCAAGAATTACCCTACCATTTGAGTAACTTCTCACCCAACGACCCCCTCCCACCCCTGCTCCTTGGCTATAGATCCCTACTTGTTCTTGCTACATTTGGAGTTGAGCCTAGTACCAGACCAAGGCCTCTTTCCCCTACTGCAATGGTTCCGAATGTAATCTGTTTTTACTGCTTTAACTACTGTGCAGTTCCGGTTTTCTCTGACACCAGTCAGCCCAACCTGAACACAAATCACTTCAACTGTCCCATGAGATCTAACCTTAGCAGAGACCAGCTGTGGGAAGGCACTGGATTTTGATTTTTAGTTATTTTTTTTTATTTTTTGGAGATAGTAGGGAAAGGCAGCTGCAGTGAGAAGACCTGAGTGCTGTGCTGCTGGGGGAGGCACCGGATGGGCCGAAGATGGAAGCTCCAACAAGGAGGAGGGAGGACTGGACTGGGTGAGGAGAGCAGCAAGGGGACAAAATGCACTCTGCCAGCAACCGCGGCCGCTGACGGCTCTCAGAAAGTGCTGCAGAAGCCACACCATGGCTGATACATGCAATGATATGAACACAGCAAAGTACGGCCATGTCCCAACAACTGACACTTTCCAGAAGCACATTAGTCCATGAGTAGAAGACCTATTTTACTTTA
Organism: Trachops cirrhosus; assembly: GCA_028533065.1. NCBI lineage: Eukaryota > Metazoa > Chordata > Mammalia > Chiroptera > Phyllostomidae > Trachops > Trachops cirrhosus. The sequence continues at coordinate 162,281,366 of CM052539.1, read as the reverse complement.
TTTTTCAGAGTACACAACTCACATTTGATACAGCTCACTCAAGTTACTGAAGATTTCCTATAGACATCTCAACAAAAATTTTCAGGATTATTCCAAGCTCTTGTGAAAAGCCTGAAAAAAATTGTAATTAAAGCACAAAATGGCTACCTTTTTGGCAACTTAAAAAAAATCAAACTATAATTTTTCTTACATTGAAAGAGTAATACTGTCTGTAATTTATTTAGAGTGTATCTAGTGTAATGCAGACATGCATATTAAATACTCTCTATTTCATTTCATCTGACTAAATGAATGAATACATTATATCATGCACACACACAGTTGAAACATTTCCCCGAGTATTCTTTAAACACAATACACAAGATTGCCATGGCATCATGACTGATAAAGATGACAAAGACGCCGTTAATCAAGTGAATAAAAAAGCAACAGCATGAATTATTTATGCCAATAATATTTGTAACCATACAAATTATATATTGATGCTATACTGGCATAGTTAGTATTTCAGCTCCCATACATCACACAATGTCTCCCTCTCCGCCTCAGTATTTAATTTCCTTGGAAAACTTTGATTCAGTGGTACCGCTGAAAACAGAACATGGCTACAACAGCACATTTTTCTTGGCTGTCTCAAAATGTGCTTTCTCTCTTATTATGAAATAGTCACTCCACACACCACGGCCACAGCTGGAGTTCTTTCAGCGCTTCCCCCATGAAAGACCGCTGACATGGTCTATGCAGGAGAGACTGGAGCTCCACCTTCCTTCATCCTCCAAGAGAGAGTGACACACCTGGCAATCACTGATGAAACGGCCTTTTCTGCCTCCTGTATTAAGGTCAGAGGGAAGACATGTCAAGGGAGGGGCAGCTGAAGAAACTCTTCTAAACTAGGGGCCATGAAGATTCTCTGTTGTTAACCTAAAATATGTTTTAGAGAAGTTCAGGAATACTTAGTATCTAGAAAGATTTTGACTTCTCCTTCATCTATGAGATCAATCATCTACACTGATGCTTTCATCTTAATAGAAAATACACTCAAATTCACATTCACTTTGAGCAGTTCAACACCTGCTTGGAAACTACAAGGATCATTATTTTTCCTTAGCTAATCCCATCTTTCCAAGTTTGGAAGGAGCTACTCAGGTACTGTCACATTCTCAGCTCTTTGAGGGATGGAGGCAAGTGGGTCATGGCAGTACTCCCTTGCATCCACTGTTATTTAAAACACTGTTTGATTATTAAACTGGAGTGAATTTTTAATGAAAACTGAACCCCTTAGGAAAGAGCTAGAAGGTAGTACTACATCTTCCTCTTTGAGACCACTTCCCCATTGACATGGAGATGGAATATATATAGAATGCACTAAAGATTGTCTGTCAACATGCAAGGGAAAGAGGCCAAACAGAGAATGCCTAGTAACTTCTCTAAAAACACCCACTCCTCAGTAAGACACACCTGCCTCTCTCTCTCCATATATATATGGATATATATATATATATATATATATATATATCACAGTCCAAATGATATAAGGATACTGCATAACAGCAAGAGGAGAGACAAGACAAACTAACTCCCTTTGCTCAACCCCAGTTGCCATGCAAACACATGAATCACTTACAGAACTGACCTTGACTTTGCCCCATCCTATGCTACTGGAGCCATGACTGGCGTTGGGATGGCCAAAGTCCTCCTGCTGGGGGTCTGCAGGGTAAGATGTGAGCATTGAGGGCTTTACTGACAGAGAAGACAATGGCACTGTCAACCTCTGGGGAAGTACAGGACCCAGATGCCAGACCTTTAGCACGTGGAAAAGGGACTTCCACATCTCAAATCATGGGCTAGTGTTTTTCATCGGTGAGTTGCTAAGGAGCTGTCCTAAAATGGCACCCTGTACATGGAGACAATTGAGGAGCCAGGAAGGAACAATCCCTGATATGGCTGTCCTCAGGCTACAAGGGAAGAAGTCAGATGGCTTTCTTGCTTTTACCCTGAATTTGCTTACTTTGTTCACTTGTGTGTTGACTGTTGCTCTCTCCCAGTCTTTGATAAAGTTTCCGTTAGCCATCCAGCCATCTCAAACCATGAACCGTGAGGTAATAAGAGAAGTATCTGATGGAGTGATGGTAAATGTTTAACAAGTGGTTCTCTAGAGGAAAGGCCCCTAGAGCTTGCCCATTCCTGCGGTTTGAATACTATCTCCATGACCAATTTCAGACTACCAAAATACTGTCAATAAACTCAGAGTTGGGAAGACTCTGAGTTCACTGACGCACAATCAGCTCCTGGCACTGCCAGCTGCCCTCAGAATACCCGCTGCTTCCGCCCCACAGCAGTACCAAAGTGAAGTACTACTGGTAAATATTTATTGAAGGACCTGCACCAGCAAAAGATTCTCCTCGAGCACAACTCTGCTTGTCTTAAATTCTATTTTTATCATGGAAGGCAGCATACTTTTACCACACATACCTAAATTCCAAGGAGAGAGAAAGTTTGAGGTGACAGCCACCTGTGAATTAATACCAAAGCCTTCAAAGTCATCCACTTTTGTCTATACAGCCTGAAAACACACAAAACTTAGTGAGACAGAGACTGGCTAGGTGTTCCAAAACCTGAAACACAGTAGGCTACAGTACCCTGTGTTTGCCTTTGTTGTTAAACATAGACCCACGTTTCTAGCCGATCAAATGTGAATGGAAGTGATATACAGTCCTTCCAGGCTTGGCCATAATATCTGACCAATGCGGCATCTCTCTCCCCCATCCAAGTCCTTTCTCTTCCACTGGCTTAATGCAGAGAAGCACTGCAAGGTGCAATTTAAAAATGACAGATTCACAAAATGGAAGGACTCCAACTCTGTGAATCACTTCTTGAAGGAAAGCTGCTCTTCTTAAAAGGAACACCTGTTTTGGCCCTTACAAAACCAAGAAGGAAACTACTATCATATATGAGCCATCTAAGGGTTTATTTTAGTGTTTGTTTTAGCAGCTAATGTTAACTAGTACACTCAGCAATACCTGCCACAGTCCTGTGTCCCTATTGGAAATAATGAATACTCTGGAAAAAAAATTCCAGACAAAGCTAAAAAAGAATTTAAAAGTCGGTATGAAATGAAATTCCAGGCTATTAACTCACAAAATGCACTCCAGTCCTTTAGATTCAGCAGCAGTTTGAGCTCTAAGAGTTCTTTGTTGTTATTTTTTAAAACTTAATCTTTATTGTATTTTTTCCATTACCATTTAGTCCCCTTATACCTCCCTACCCCCAGCAATCACTACACTGTTGTCCTTGTTATTTGTTTTAAGAACGAGTTTTAGACTAACTGCTCTAGATTAGAATAAAAAGGAGAAACTAAAAAACATTCTGAGAAGTTCAAGGGAATCAGAGTGATGACTCTAGATTACACTGTGCCTTCCCTACAATTTGTTTGCATTTATGCACAGCACATATGTTTGGATACTAAGTGATACTTAACAACTAATGAAAACAACAATGTATTTTAACTATACCTATATCATGCTCATAAGGTGAAAGTCTCTATTAAAGATTTTTAAAAGTTATATTTTTAATGTTGCCAAATCTTATGAAAAATCAGTTTACAATTACATTAACTTTGAGAAACAGAGGTAACATATAGAATCCTATTCACCAATTTAAATATGTCCCATTTTGCACTGTATTAAAGTGATTATATACTTGCACTATAGATAATATATTATATTACATTTGCATACAGGTTGGCCTGACAACCATAACATATTATTATAATATATTAGATATATTATAATGTGTATTATATTTGTACTCTACTAAAGTTGTTTTCAAAACCTACCTTCCCTATAGCACTAGCTCGTCAGTGGCCCGAAGGGCAGTGACTGAAACCCACGGTAAGCTACCCACTGCATCTCACACAGTGCCATTCCACGGTGTGCAGAACTGTGTATGATCAATGAGTCAATACACGGGAAAACTACTTTTCCAGGGACTCATTTGGATTTTTACTAGCAGTAATCCCTTTTTAGAAGTCTCATGAGTTCCTCTTCCCTTTCAGGTCCACACATGTGGTCTTGGATGCCCACCAGCAAGGTACAGCCTGCTGTCATAGAAAGGCATCTCCAAGAGGGGTTGCCAGTATCTGTTTACGGAAGTCAAATTTGAGTGTAGACCACAAGACAAGGGTAGCTTGTAGTACACAGAATTACATGCATTTTGGTTTGACAGCCATGGCTTCCTTTCCAACCATTCCCCTGTTTCCCATTGCCTTTTGGTTTAATATATACAACAGCACGACCTGTACTTCAAGAGACTCTCTTATCCCAAAGAAAAGTGTTCTAACTGGAAAGACCATCTCGGTCTGGCGTGGGTCCCCACTTTTGGGGATGTCTAACTTTTGGTGTTTCTGCGCCACAGTAGAAGAAGAAAAGTTGCCCTGGGCCACACATTAAACATATCGCAACACATAATCACAAACAAATCTCATAATGTTTTAAGTAAATTATGATTTTGTGTTGGGCCTCATTCGCAGCCATCCTGGGCTGCGTGAGGCCTGCGGGCCACGGTTGGGCAGCCCTGAAAGATGTTTTCTTATGACTGCAAATATGTTCCAGGTTCCAAAAGACGAGTCTGGACAAGATTTCTTCCTTGAACACTTAGAAGGGGATGGTGTCCAGTGCTTGCATGGACTCCTATTCAAATCACTGTCCCACATTCACACCTGAGTGGGACTGATGGAGCTTCAACTTCCGTGTGACCACTAGGTCACATGCTACCACTAGGAATTTATTTGGGAAGCCTCGTGGCTTATGGAGAGGCTTACAAAGTTACTTTCAGTTAAAGAGAACAGAAGCCTACAGCTTTTTATTAACTTTTTTATCCTAGGAGCCTCAAACCTTACCATTTGGGTATATGTTGCTAAAAAAAAACAAAACTTGCTATTTAATAAAAATGTGAGTAGAGCCTAAAAAAATTGGCATGGGAATGACAGAGACTTTCTGACAACTGACAATGAAACACAGAAATTATTTATTTTGTTGTTTTCTCAGGAGAAAAGTCAGAGTGAGGAAATCTATGAATTAACAGCTTGATTTACTTTACACTTTCGTGAAGAAGCCTGGAACGTCAATATGACATAAGTCTTCCTAAGGAGCTGAGCACGGATACCCCAAACATCCAATTTCTCTCTCTTCTTGTAGAACAGACATGTATATATAGCAGTTCCCCTTTATCTGTGGGGGATATATTTCAAGACTCTCAGTGGATGCCTGAAACTGTGGACAGCACAGAACCCTCTGTATACTAAGAGGAGAAAATAAAGAAAAGGGAAGTAGAAGGAATAGTGTTAAAATGTAGAACAGAAATACAGTCCTAGCAGCCTGGGGTTCCATTACTTCTCACACAGATGAAGGTTAGGTTGGCAGGTCAACCCCTATTTGACTGCAAAATGAGCATTGTAATAAATATTATCTGATAACAATTCAAAACACTGGTGTAGAAAACAATACTGTGACTTCTGATTGACCATGCAGTTGAACTTCTTTCCCTCAATCAATCCCCCTAAAATGAGAGTTAAAAGATTAAGTTGGCATAAATTCACAACATTTTTTAAATATGCAAGGTGCCCTGAAAAGGTAAGAGATTCAAGAAAGTCTCTAGAAGTCAGAAAGGAGATGGGAGGATGATAAGGGAACACGGCAGAATCATTTACAATGTGGAAATCCAGGCAGGACCCAACTGCTCTCGCAGAACTTCCAAACATTTGTGATCCCCTGCAGGAGGAAGGATGAGAGGGAGCTGTGGGGCCGGGAAACGAAGTTATTGGGAAGCCTGCACGTGGAACAATGAGCCACTGACCCCTACAAGTCCCCTCCATCCTGATACGTAACGTTCTTTTTCGCTCATCTCTCCCGCTCCCTTCTCTCCACCATCCCAGACCCTGCCCCTGCCAAAAGAAATCTGTAGAAATCTTCTGTAAAGGAATTGTAAGGCCTCGGAGAAAAAGACTCATCACAAAGCCCACACAGATAGTCGCAAGGCAGCTGGTTAATGACCTTGCTCTTAATTATGAAGGGACAATCATGACAAATGAGGAAAACCCCCAACAAGAAGAAGCAAAATCAAGATAAATAAGTGGGAGAAAAATGGCCCTGGAGGAAATACAAACAAAACAGGCAATAGAAAAGAACTTCCAATATCCCAAAAAGTCAAGAAGATATACCCACGAAACAAGAAGAGAATAACACAGAAAAGGAAGAATGAGTAAGCAAGAAAAAAACCCTGGTAATTGAATTACTTTTAAAATTAAAAATTAAGTAGAAGAAAACAACAAAGGAACAAACAGACAAACAAGAACTCACAGATACAGACAACAGCACGGTGGTTACCAGAGGGAAGGGGGGTTGACAAAGGGTAAAAGGGTTGAATATACGGTGATGGAAGGAGATTCGAGTTGGTCTGGTAAACACACAATGCAATATGCAGGTGATTACCATAGAATTGTACACATGAAACCTATATAATGTTATTAACCAATGTCACTCCAATAAACTTAATTTTAAAAACCTTTAAAGAATTAAGTAGAAAATAAATCAAGAAATATTTTCATGTCTCATAAAATCAGGACTTCATTTTAGAATCTGAAGTTTTCACAAAACACACTTCCATATAAAAAGAAGAAAAGAGAAAAACTAGTCCTTCACAAAGAAACAGGAATCAGAGAAAAATGTGTGTATATAAGGTGGGGCAAAAGTACATTTACCGCTGTTCATGTGGAAAATAATACAATAGTTAATAAGTAATAACAGTACAAGAATAAACTCTTACATTTCATGTATTCACAACTGTAAACCTACTTTTCCCTTACCTTGTATATGAAAAGAGACACAAAGCAAAAATGGCAAAATGTTCATAATTGGTACATTTAGATAAAAAATATGTTGGTGCACACTGTACTCTTCTCACAAGTCTTCTGCCTAATTGGAAACCTTTCGTTTAAAAAAAATGGGACAGGGGAGAAAAAACACAGCTGGCTGAGCTTGGGGGACAGCCGTGGGTCACAGAAAACAGAGATACTAAGGGCCACTTGGATGACACCTGTGCTCGGGCCTCCCAAATCCCTGGCTGACAGGGCAGGACAGTCCCAGAGGTGCATTCCCTGTTTGAAAGGTTTCAAGATGCTTCCACTGCCACACCCAAAGAGATGCATCTGTGTCACTCTATCTACACACTTCACACAAGGACTTTCTGCTTCAGAAAAGGGACAACTTCTCACTCATTATTTAGGCCAATGAAAACCTGCTCAAATCCCATGACTGAAGTGGTATGACATGCTCAGTAACCGACTTCATGGATTGTTGGTCCAACTTTGGGATAACATGAGTGAGACTTCTTATATCCTTAAACGTGGTTGCAACCAAACCATGGCTCCAATGGGAACCTAAACATTAGACTTTCAAATTTTTTTTGAAGTATGAATTCTCTGCTGAATACTCAACAGCATATGCCTTAAAATTCTGGCAGAAGTCCATATATGAATGAAGTAATTATGTGTTTTAAAGGACAGTCATGGATTCTTTGTAAATAATCTTTTGGTAGCTGAAGAGAAAAATCCAAAGATGTTACATGCACATAAAAGACTGGCGACTCAAGCTCCAACCTCCCACCCTCTCTAACTGCCCCTTTACAAAGCCTTTGTACCTGCAGAAGACACCGAGCTATTTTTGTCTTTGAGTCCCATCTCCTCCCGCCTCTGCTCCACGTCCAGCCCCAGATCAGCTCAGGCCATCTGGCTTCCTCTTCATTATCAATCAGCCTTTCCAGTTATGTCCACAGGATGCAACACAGTAGGGCTACCAACAACCAACACCAAACCCATAAAGTCACACAGAATAAAGTTTCTTTTCTGTTTATCACACAGCTCAAAAGTAATATTCCTATAAAATGGAGCAGGATTAAAATGATTCTCCCCCATCTTTTATTGTCCAATAATGGTGTAAAGTAAACAGGCAGTTACTATGGGGAAAGGTTTGAAATTGGAGACAGCCAAAGAATATGAGCATCATTTCCATTCTTCCACAATCAAATTTCAGATTCTACAAGGCCTAATGTATGGCTTTAGCATTACTTAAAATAATAACCTTTGAAATGTTCATATCGTTACTTTTATTTAATAGTGTGAAAGCCTTATTTCAGATATCAACAACACATGTGGTATCAGTGTAGGACTGGAACATATCCTCTTTATCAACATAAGTAAAAATATTTTTGACAGCTCCATACACACCCTTGTTTTTCTAAACATATAAATATAGAATAACATTTTAACACATTCAGATTATATGACTAACTGCTTGTCTTTTCATCAGGAATCTGGGGCATTATATGGCATAGCCTTCACAGAGAAAACTTAGATCTAGGCACCCCAAGGTTCAATTAACTCATTTTTCCTCTGCTATCTCCAATCTGTCACATGTGTGTACTTTTCTTCTAAGACCAACTCTAAAAGCCAGCGTATTGAACAAACACCCTAAACCTGGTCCCCTGGCTCCTCCTGAGTCCTCCGCTGGTGTCAGCAGAATGTCATCGTTGGCCTATGGTCCTGTCCCTGCAGGAGAGGCAACACCAGACTTACATGGCGACGCAGAGCCTAGACTAGGTTTGTGCAGATGGGCTAAGGGAGCCAATCAATGTGGACTCATGTCCTCATTGAGAAAGGAAGCAATAACTGGAGTTGGACCTTGAGGGAAGAGGATCGGGGGGAATCTAGATAAGCAGAATTATCTAAAAGGAGAGACAGAAAGAATGCAGCATGGGATGTCTGCAGGGAACTGAGCCAACCTCAATTTTCTGAGAGTTAAGGAATGGTAGAAAAACACCTGCTTCAGGTGCCAGTAATATGAACACCGTAAGGGAAAGCAGCGGAGTAGCCACAACAGTGAGCTCGGGGATGGGGCCACGGGCAAGCTTTAAGTAATACAGGAGCTTGAGAACAATGTTAGCAAATACTAGATTAGTAACAGTAACTTGGACAGCTAAACATGATCCTGTTATAATGTGGCCATGTCACAGTACATATTGTTTTCAGTCTTTCTCTGCAGCTGGGCCACTAAGAAAAGGGCCACACTGAGTTGCAAGCAGAGTCGAAGACCTGAAGCATTCTTTACCCATTAAAAATATATATATATTTCATCGGGAAATTCATTTGGAACTCTCTTGATAGCTTTGAATCACCGATCTGATGGTTTATGGGGTAAAAACAATATTATGTAAAATAAAAAGACAGGTCATAGATGCCAGCTGCCCTCCTGAGGGCATGCAAAATGACTTGTGACTGGATTTAAAGCATAAAAAAAAACAAGCAAATGGAAGTTTCTAATCTTCCCATTTCAGTGATCAATGGTGAGACTATTAGACATTTGGAGTTATTTTGAACAAAAAATGATATTTGGATGCCAAGTGTCTCACTCAGATGGATTCCCATGAAACAATAAAATGACAGGGCCTAAATACCGACACCACCAAAGCCCCAGGAAGCTGGAAAGAAAAACAACCAGTAGGGAAAATTTGCTCTCCATGGTCAGAAACAGCAGCAGTGATTCCCAGCAATTCTGTGCTCAGCTTTTCTTGAAATAACAAACTCTCCAAAAAAAGAAAATGTGTGTGCTCTGCCATGTGGTGTTGGGAAGAGTCTCAGCCGCAGCAGTGGGAACTGACTGGGCAGATCGGCAGACACCGGCCCGGGAACAGAGTCAACAGCGCAGCTCCCGTCTTAGACAGGCTCCTCTGCGCACCTTCGGGAGAAACACCGACAAGGGGGTTCACGGCGGGCCACAGTCAGAGGCTGACTAGCAAATGGGTGGCTGGTGTCAAAAACGTCCTTTCCGTAAGCTTCCCAAGGCCCTGTTTTGTATTGAATTCTTTTGGCCTTTGAACTATTCTGACAGAATATTTGCGTGGTGGTGGGGTGAGGGGGGTAGTGAGGACAGCCTGGGTATGGATGGCTGAGTTGCCATTATGAGCTATCACTCTGGAAAAATCCTCGAAAGCTGAAAGTGATGGCAGGGCCTCAGTAACCAAATTCAAACCTTGCCTCCAGGCACATCCATGTAAACAGGAACCTCAAGGGAAGGCCATTTCTTAAATATTTCCAAGTTTGGAGACTACACATACATTCCATGTTCATGTACTCCAAGGGTCAACAAATTCCATCTGGTATATGATTAATATACATTCCCTTCACTCGGACTGACTCAGAAATTTAACTGAACATATTTAAAACAATCAAAAAGTTAGACCACTGAATTTTTCCTTTGTTGTTGTTATTGTTAAGTTTTTTTCTGTTTTTTTCTTTTTTAACCACCAGAAATTCCACTTCAGGACAACAAAGCAATTTATGTGATTCAACCTTCTTTATTTTTAATCCTTTATCTAGTTCTTCACCTCAGAAAAAGAAGTTAGTGGTGGTTTACTGAATGAAAGCACAGTCACCTCAAATCTTGAGTGTGAACAGCTACAGTGTCGCTGGTGTGGAGTGGTTCTCAAAGTGGTCTGGGAGCCCGGAAGGGCCTCTGAGACCTTTCCAGGGGTGGGTCCATGAAGTCAAACTATCTTTGCAATAGTACTAAAATGTTTTATTGTCTTTTTCACTCTCATCCTTCACAATTGCAAGTGAAGTTTTCCACAGGTTACAGGCTGCAAGATGACGTTGTCACTCTGCAAGCTAATGAAATGTGTGTTTGTACATTCCTGTAGTTTAAACATTTCTCCTTGCATTTGTGAACCCTGAAAGGAAAAAAAAAGAACACCTACTAAGAACAGCTAAGAACCTGGGCGCTAACTGGGCTCAAACAAAAGAAGCAGAACCTAGCAGCTATTTCTGCACAAGGCTGCTTGCTCACGCAAACTGCACTTAATGGAGTAGCCTCTGTGATAACCTGCCTCCCTCTGTACTAAACTGCCCAGCTCTTCACTGAATCACCTGCCTGCAAAGTGTTTCTGCCATCTGAGCAGACCATTATAAAGGAGCTGCTGGAATCCTATTCCAACCAATAGGACTGAGGCTTTCCCATCCAATGCAGCTCTGACCAATCAGAATGGCTCTATTCTGACCAATCAGGATAGTGCCTTTGGACCAATCAAACTGTGAGAATTCAGGGACCTCACTTGCATGATGATGCACCAGTCAGGGACTAGGGGGAGGGGACTTCTATCCATATAAGCCAGCTCTGCCCTGGCTTATGGACCTCACTTTCCACTGAAGACCACCTTTCTCTGACTGGAGCAGAGCAGACCAGACCAGTGTGGAGCAGAACAGAGTGGAGTAGGGCAGAACAGAGCAGACCATGGCAGAGGGGATCCGCAGCAGTGCTGTTTTCACAGCCACGCTGTATTACTATTGAGCTGTTTGCACAAAATAAAGTTTCCTTCTTTACCGCACCCCAAATTGGACATTCCTGTTGGTGTTGAAGCGGCACTAGTGACCATGGACTGACACATTTTATACATTCCCATTAACTGGCAATACAGTAAACATTGACAGATACAATCCACATTAACAAAAGCTTTTTGGAGTCCTCAATAGGTTTTAAGAATGTAAAAGAGTTCTGAGACCAAAGTTTTATAAGGGGTAGGAGGAGTCTGATTAAGAGAACCCTTTCATTTAGAATCTTACTAAGCAATAACTCTGCAACATGGAGTCACACAAGCAGCTGGGTGTTGAAAAAGGAAAAAAAAAGTAAAATCCTTCAATTTTTTTCTTTAAGTAGTAGAATTCTAGTGTTCACTACCTTTAATTGGTAGCCAAGCTTTTCCTGTTTTCCTTCCCTGGAATTGTATTTGCTGATTCTCCTCTTATGGGGAAGGCATTCACCTTAATTCACCATCCACTATCCCTCCATTCTGCTGTTGCAATCTTTTTTCTGAAATCCCATCGACACAATCACTCACTGGGGCTCAATCACATACTTCCTCACCTATTACTTAACGTGTCCCCATTGTTGTGATCACCTTGACTTCTTGACTGGTTTCTAATTATTGCTCACAATGCATCTACTCTCTTTAAAAGTCTGAAGTGATCTACCACAAAAGGCATACGTTACTCCCTCTCCGGTAATGTCCTTCCCACAGCTCTCTGCTGGGCAAGAAAAGAGAATAAAGGTTTTACTCCATTTGTTCCCGTCCACCATCCTGTAGAGTGAGGTCTTATTAATACTCCTTGTAAACTACTGCCTTTGCTAACGGAGCAAAGTGTGAGTCTTCTGTTCAATGGCATACTGGATGTCACTCAAGACGTACCTCAAGGCAGAGGAACTCCTGAAGGAGTCTCCATCACCCATTCCTAAAGACAGAACTGAGCTTGGGACTTCCCATATTGCAACTTCTATCATTCCCTTCAGGATGAGTTTAATGTCAAAAACAAAGCTACTACATTGAGGAAAATGAGAGAAACTTAAGGAAACTCAGTTCGTTGAGAGGAAATACATGGAACTTAGAAAAGTAGGATATATAGAGAGGGGGGTTTAAAACTAGAGTTGAAAATAAGGAATTTCACCAAATTTTTAAAACTTTTTTGTATGAAAAATTTTCAATTCCTTTTCCTGTTCAACACTATTACTAAGCAATCTTTTGTTATATATTAACATTTAACATTTAAGTAAAGCTTGCCTTTTCAAGTATTACAATATGAAGTCTCCTAGTCCTCCACCTTATATGTTGATAAGCGGAATAAGAAGCTAATACCACACTCTACAGAATGGCTGCCACTAGCAGAAAGGAAAAAAAATTACTTTTTTATTTTCTTCCAGAAATATATCAAGGACTTAAGAAACACGTGTTCTACCCAGATATTTCAAATCATGATCTGCTTCTCCAAATGTGTATTATGTTTTCAACTCAAACACAAAGTGACCCTCAAATCCCAATTTCTACTCATCACTTCCACTCTTTACAATTCTTGGGAGTGATGAGAATGTAATAAAATGATACACTGAAAACTTTAACTCACAAACATACAAGCATGTTCTGACAACAGAACAGAGAACAATCTTTTTTTAATTCAGTGACTCTCTCTCACCCAAATCTTTTTAATGTAAAAAAAAAAGGAAACTCAAATCATAATAGATGGTGAGAATCTTTTCTGTTGATTAACATACACAGATAGCTTTATATAAGGTGTTTATCTGGGTAAATGTTAGCATACTGTTATCATCATGGAATGCCTCAACGATGAACTGCATCCTTTCTGCACACCTCACAGGCACCCCTGGGGAAGGAGTGCAAACTCACTAGCCAGCACCAACTGTATGCTAAGAACTCCATATACATTTTCATTTAAGCTCTCTACACATCTGGGTGGTATGCATCACCAGCTGTGGTCCAGAGATGAGGAAACCAATGTTCATAAAAGTTAGATAAGTTGCTCAAGGTCATATGGAGGAGTGAAGGGAAACCAGCATTTAATTCCAGGCCTGTCTGATTCCAAGACTCATTCTGGTTCCTCTACACCTGGCTGACTCCCGGAGCAATCTCTTAATATTGAGAACTGTCCCCCAAACCAGGCGCGTGTTACCTCACCCCACAGAAATACTAATTATAAAAATTTTCCAAGTATTTTCCCCCTGGCTTTCCCCTGATTTCAACAAGTTCTGTTAGGTAGAATGATATACAATGAATACCTTTTCTTTGGAAAGTAATTTAGAAAACAAAACCTATCATTTACATTTTGCTCTTTCATCATCAGTTTTTGCTATAATTTAAATAATCAAAAGCTCAGCCATCTAGCTTTTTATAGCTGCACTGGAAGTGGAGGAAAGGGTTTCAGGAACTGACGTACCTGCAAGGCCAGGAAGTTCCAAAGCCCCCAAGAGTACATGTGACTTCCCACAGGGGTATGGCCAGGGAAAGTGCCCACACACCTTGGAAAGGGTGTCTCTGAGAATCTGGCCCTTCCCTGGGAAGCTGCCTGCCCACCCACCAGCCAGTGGGCTGTGGGGAAAGGAAGAGGAGGGGTGACCTTTTGTGGCACCTATTTGCATGCCTTCAACTGTCCATAATGGCCTCTCCAGGTCCAAAAAGGCCAGTTAATTCTCGATATATCTGAATTTCATAACGTGTTTACAAAGGATATGTGCTAAATCTAAAATATAGGTTAAAAAAAGGCTGGAAATACATCAAAAGTTTAGTAAAAGTTATATCCCATTATCTTTAAAAGTTAAAAGTTCCTTCTGTATTTTCTACTTCTTCCAAAATTATCAGAAGTGTTCTTTTTATAGTGAGAAAGAAATGTCTTGTAACTATATGCAGTATATCATTTTAATTTTTTTTCAAATGTTAAAAGAAGTTAACTAGAAGGGCACAGGTTAACTATCCAGAACAGTTGCTTTCTGATGGGCCCCAGAAAACTGAAGTAATGTTGAAGTTTGACCACTGCAGACACAAATCACTTTGGATGAGTTTGTCCGAATTGCGCTGTTTCTGGTGGCCATCCACTGAGTAAGATCTGTTTCAACTTTCTGTGCCAGGACTTTTCTTTTAACTTGGGTATCTTCCTATTTCATCACCTATTTTTCAAATGTCTAAAATACACCCAGTCAGCTTATCAGTTTCCTTCATCTATTGTGCTGATGCTTGATACAATTTTTTTCCTCAACAGAAATGGCGCGATGCCCAGTTCATTAATGCAGTAGCATCACATGTGTGTTTCAGACAACACTAACTTCCTCGGCTTCCACAAGATGCGCATTCCCAAATTCTGGTTTATGGCCGAAATCCAGCAGCTCCCACATGGGGCACTTTCTTGCATATTTGAGGCAATTACTAATGCTTAAAGACAAGAATATTGGACTACAGAGTGCCATTAAATGTACTTCTGACCTTCAAGATTGGTGCATGCTTAGCTTCTCCGCATGAATCCTGCATGCTCCCAGCTATGCTGAATAAGAGATTATGTTTCAGGGGAATAGCTTTGCAATCACAGAGATGGTGTTTTGAAAATGAAGGAAGCAAGAATACAAATGTTTAGAAACTATTCAGGAGATTTTTACCAGCAGGTAGTTTATAAATTCAAAACCAGGAATATAGCCTTTAAGGATTCAGCTTGACCAATTTTGAAAACTTTATCGTTGTCATTATTCACAGTGCCGTTTATCAACTTGCGCCTTACACACAAAAAAGCTACAATTTCACATAGCTGAAATCACAGTATGGTAGAGCTAGAGGAAAACTCAGACACCCTCAACTTCAACCTGTTCATCTGAAAGATTAGGAAAATTGTGGACATGAGAAATTAGGTGACTTGATGGAGTACCCACAGAACTAGTGTCAGAAAAGTTTTGAGAAACCAGTTTTAGAAAGTAAAGTTTATAATTTCTCCTTTTGTTGTTAGATAGATATTGCATAAAAGGGGATTCTTGCAAGTAGAAATAATTCTGACAGTATGAAGTTCACTTAATAATAATAATAAAAAGATTAATGTGTTATGAAATAACAAACACGTAGCCATGTTTCATCAAAGCAAGGTTCAGGCTTAGGGAAGAGGGGGGAGCAAAAGAGGTTCCAACATGTAAACAATGAAGATAAACACGCACATGAAAAGTAGAAAAATCACCCTTGGAGCTGCAATCCCCCTACCCCAATCTTGAGAGGCTGATGAAAGTCTTCTCTGAAAAGTCATTCCCTCCAATAAATCATTTAACTGTTCAAACACTCTTTTCTTTCAGTTCTGTTCCATGAGCTGAGTGTCCTGAGAAGACGCCCTCATTCAGGCATGCCACGTGAGCTATCATCTGAGACGGGTGAGGCTACATAAGAGGTGCTGGGTCTGGGGGCAGCGTACATCCTATCTTGAATGTTTGACGTGCTCAATAAACGTTGAATGTTTGGTGCCATACCCAAGAATGTTCTTAAATACATGATATGCAGATGAAAAGTAAGAGTGTAAGGAAAATGAGCCACACTCTCCTGAGGGGAACAGTGCCATGCTTTCTGTTGCTACAGTCACCTGACAACCATGTCCCTTGCTGCAGCCTGTAGACTTCGGGCCTCAGAGATTTCTGGATTAGAAGAATCTCTGGTTCAGCCTTCTCCCTCTGCACTGACAGCCATAATGGTCAACCTGGTCTGTCCTGTCTGGCTATGACCCTGCAACATCTAGACTTTGAGCCACAGTCTTAAGAAGAGGGTTTGTGAAAATATGTGACTCAACTCTCCACTGACAACAAGACTAGGAGATCCTCACAGAGCTAAAGATTGACCTCCACACTGGCACTGCCATCCCGTTCCTGCCTCTCTGTGATTTGCTTAGGGTCAAACCACAGTTTTGTGAATATGGTGTTAGATGTACGCAATGCGACTGGGCTGAGAAAAGAGTGGATATTCACAGCCTGACTCAGCTCTGAGAATTTTGTTCACTCATTTCACTCATTAATCCAATCATTCCACAAGAGGTGGTTCCTGATGCCCACTGGATTAATGTAGTTACCTGTCCTCTAGAGTTTGATAACTTACTTGGGAAAACCCACACAAACAAAATTTCATATAATCAGGTATAATGGAAATTTGTAAAACTTGAGGAGGTCATGGAGGTGGCACTGTGATGGACCGAGAGTGAGAAGGATTCAGGAGACAGAAGGAAGGAAAGGGCATCCAGGAGGAAGGGGGACAGAACCCCAGATTAGTGAATATCTGATTATAATAGCTTTCAATTGCCACTAAACATTTCGGTCCTTTAGTTGTTTTCCCTTTACACACAAAAAACATTGTAACATCATGAATTCTTGAGGCTTATGAAAATCAAGCTCTGAAAATATAAAATAGAAACAAATTCTAACAATCATTAACTACCACAACAAAAAATTATAATTGCTGTTTCATCTTGAAGTAAACCATTGAACCAGAGAGACAAATGCAAAGTGCCTGAGGAAGTAGGGGTTGGAGATGAAAGGACCAAGATTCTGCATTGGAGGGAGAAGGAAAAAGAAATGTTACTATTTCAATAGTTAGTGATTATACCTTTTTTTTACCCCCTCACTAGTCACAAGGACAAAAACACACCTTTATTTCTAAAGACAGAGTCCCCTAGGCATTTAAGTAATTCAGTTCAGCTCCCTTAACTGCTCATGATGTTATCTATGAATCCGTATTTTTTCCTCTTAAAAGAGAGATGCAACACACACACACAAAATGAACTCTTAATACCAAAGAGAACACACACAGTGCTCTATTTATGCATTCAATCACTCATCCAAATCCATTCATTTACTCAAACATTAGTGCATTGCGGAGTTATACACTGGTTCATATAAACTTTCCTCTAGGAGAGTACATTTAATTTTTAGGGCTTCTCTAACCAGTTACCACACACTGGGTGGCCTAAAACAATAGAAATGTATTCTTTCACAGTTCTGGGGGCTAAAAGTCCAAAATGCAGGTGTTACCAGAGTTGGTTTCTTCTCCACGCTCTGAGGCAGGATCTGTTCTATGACTCTCCTCTAGCTTTCAATGGTTGCTGCCACTCCTTGGCCGTCCTTGGCATTCCTTGGCTTGTAAGCTTATCACTCCAATCTCTGACCTTGCCTTCACATAGTATTCTCTCCTGTGTCTGTGTCCTTTCTCCTCCTCTTATTGGACACCAGTCATACTCAATTAGAGCACTCCCTAATAGGGTATGGCCTCATCTTAACTCAATCACATCTGCAAAGACCCCATTCTAAATAAAGTCATATTCACAGGTCCGGGAGCTTAGGACTTCCCCATAGTATTTTGGGGGGCACAATTTGGCCTATAACAAAGAGCATGTACTGTACTACACGGTCAGAGTTGATTTATACTATTGCCTTCTCCACCAAGCAAGAGCCTGTGATGGATGTTCAGGAGATTATAGGAGAGAGAGAAAAATTATCTATCTTCTTTGATCTTATCACAGCTGCAGTCTTGGCTTTGTGGGTTTCCCTGTGACCTTTGGCCCATCTGTTCCTGAAGACAATAAGCTCCTGGAGCTCAGGCACCACGTCTACTTTCTGCTCCCCGTTACATTCCCATCTCCCCACGCAGTGCGAGGGCTAGACCGAGCTTTCAAGAAATAACTGTGGAATAAATGAGTGAATAAATGAACAAATTAGATACATGCAGGAATGAAAGAAGCCTCTACAGGTAACAGCAGCACACAAAATAGGCTGATGATGAGGAACAGAGAGGAAGAAATCATTCATTCTAATTAATAGGACAGCAAAAGGTTTCATGAAAGAGAAGGTATTTGAACTCAGTCTTGTGGGATTAGCAGATCTTATAAATGAATAAGGAGTAAAATTTATCCCCTGCTGACCAAACAGTACAAGCAAAGGCCTGCAGATACAAAGCACATCTTGGGCTAACAGCTAAGGGACCAGATAAGCTGGGGCAAAGGGTACGCGAAGGATGTGGAAATACCTGGGATGAAAAGGGGGATGAAAGGCAGCTCACAGAGGCCTCTGCGCCCGGGCTGTTCTGGGAGCAGTAAGATGCCACTGAACTTTGTTAAGAAGGGAAATGACACAATCCTACTTGTGCTTCAAAAGGAAAAAATAGATAGAAAAGATTCATTCATGTGTTCCTTCTTTATCCTCCTGAGTGATGGTTTTTATATTACTACAAGGAGTATTTGATATTTACCTGTACATCTACTCTGTACTTATTTGCCTGAGGAACTACAAACTATACATAAGCAATTGGCTTTTATAATGACTGAATAATTATATGTATTATTATTGTATAATTTATATAATTTATTATATATCATTTATAACTAGAAAATTATGCCTGCACAACTACTTAAATGGGATGACGTCACAAATCCTACATCTCTTCCCTGGTAATGAGCTGGACTGTAAAGCCCAGGGAAATATAATAATAACTTCACCTGTAACAAAGCATC
This sequence comes from Trachops cirrhosus, assembly GCA_028533065.1. NCBI lineage: Eukaryota > Metazoa > Chordata > Mammalia > Chiroptera > Phyllostomidae > Trachops > Trachops cirrhosus. The sequence continues at coordinate 162,262,462 of CM052539.1, read as the reverse complement.
CCCAATTTGGGTCAAGCCTTTGGTTTGGATTTGATCCTGTCAAGATGCCCACGGACCAGTATCACTCCCTACTCCAGTACCACTGGAGCAGGGAGACAAGGACACCATCTGTTGCTCTCTCCATAAAGCTCCAGGGACCTCACCATTACCACTGACACCTGGAGAGCAGCCAGGCATCTGATGGTGGGAACTGAGGAGGTGCCCCAGTTTCCCATGGAGGCTTGTCTACTGGCTGAAACTCTATCACATGGAGAGAGATTTATTATGGTCTTGATGCTTCCAAAAGTCTTTGATAATAATGCAAACATTCTTAGGAAGAATATGGGACTGTTAACCAAGAGAAACAGCTACCCGAAGAGATCCCGCCCAGCCAAGAGGTTCTGCTTCAACAGAGAGGGACTGGGTGAGCGGACAGGGTCTTAGAGAACTGGATGGAGTCAGCGTGCAGGAGAAAGAAAATTCATTTCATTCTCACAAACCCTGGAGGGGAGGCCCCAGAATGTCTAGTTTGTGATCATCTCTTTGTTATTTAGACTGTAAGAAACCAGAAGGGTCAGGACTATGTTTATCTGTTTCACGCTGGTATCCAAGTCCTAGCACAGAGGTAGACAGTAAGTATGCACTGAAGCAAGTGAGCTGCCAGGCAGGAGGGTCGCTCCTCCCTGGCACTTTGAGCACGTTTATCTGACCTTGAGCATACCCATCACATATACTAAAATGCCTATGAGTCTGCCTCGCCCATCAGACGGTAACCACCCTAAGAAAGGAAAGTGTTTGCTTATTCGTCGTGTAGTGGCTGGCATTCAGAAAGCATAGAATTGTGGGGTCTCAAAGGGCTTAAACAACTTATATGAAGTTAAATAGCTAATTAACAAGAGGCTTAGATTTGAGCTAAATCTGTCTCCATCTAAAACCTATATACCTCAGTGTAGAAAGGTTTCCTACTACATGGTTTGGCCTGAACCTAGCCCTGTGAAAGGATTAAAATATCTTTGAAAACAAGTGAGACACTCTGCTCCAGCCCTGTGAGATAGACAGGCAGTCTGTACGCTGTTGACCCCTGAACAGCACAGCTGAACTGCATGGGTGCACTTACACATGGATTTCTAAAAATAAATACAATAAATGCATTTTCTCTTCCTTGTGATTTTTAAATAACATTTTCCTTTCTCCAGCTTACTCTATTATAAGAATGCAGTATATAATACATATACATACACAATATGAGTTAATTGAATGCTTATGTTATCAGTCAGGCTGCCAATCAACAGAGGGCTGTTATTAGTACAGTCAGCCTTCCACATCCATGGACTCTCACTGTGGATGAAAAATACCATTTTTGATCCATAGTTAGCTGAATCCATGGATGTGAAACCCATGGATATGGACGGCCAACTGTAGTTAAATATCTGGGGAGTCAAAAGTTATACACGGATTTTCGACAATGGGGAGGGTCAGAGCCCATAACCCCCAAGTTAATCAAGGGTCAACTGGAATTATTTACTATGAGTGTTTAATCCTTTAATGCCGTGTCAAAATGCAGGCATAATACAACTTAAACACACTCAAAAGCATACACATCTCAGATGTTGAATCTAGGCAATCATTTTCCAAAATATAGGTATTTAGTTACTAATAATCTTAAATTTCTGTTTAAAGAGGACAAGCTTAGGTGGACATAGAAAGTTTTAGAGAAACCCAAAGCAAAGTTTTTAAAAAGTTAATTCCTATTTTATGTATATTCTTGCTCTCATTAAAAAATATTGTGAATCTCCTGTTCAAACCTACTGCCCTAAAACTCCTAGCTGTGTTTTTACTTTAAAAAGGCAGAAAGGAATAAACCTTCAAAAACCAATTATTTTTAAACCAATTATAAAGTCCCATGGCCTATGAACTTTATCCTTTTGCCAAAAGACTAAAACAAATGTTTTTTAATTGAGAAAAGCAACGTGTAAAGTATACTGGGCTTAATTAAACTCTCTCTGATAAACTCTCAGAGCAGCCCTGCCTGCTGTGGCTGAGTGGGCTGGGCACTGTCCTACAAACAGAAAGGCTGCCAGTTGGGAACACATTCCTGGGTTGTGGGCCAGGTCCCTGGTTGGGGACTTGTGACAGGCAACCGACTGATGTTTCTCTGGCACACGGATGTTTCTCTCTCTCTCTTTCTCCCACCCTTCCCCTCCCACTAAAAATAAATAAATGAAATCTTTAAAACACCCTCAAATTAAGAAAATTTAGTTAAAGCACTTATGTAATATATTTTATTCTAGTGGACTCCAAAAGTTAAAATTGTACTTACAAATATTCCAATAATAGGAATGTAAAAGAAAGGTACACTAGACACATAGTGTTAAAAATCACACATAAAAACATCAGAAAAGGAATTCTATTTTGAGGAATGCTTTATCCTTTGACTGTAGAGTTTACAAAATAGGAAACTTTCTGTAATTTTATAGAAAACGTTACCAATGTTGGGCAAGAATTCTGCACAGCTGAGTCTGACCACACTCTGCAAGAAATTTGTAGCATGAAGCCAAGCTAAAATGACAGATGGGGTTGTTTTTCTCATTACTTATAAATTAACAAGTTTAACTGTTACTATATGTAAAACACACCTTTACCATCTTTTCTTGTTACTGTTAAAAAGCTTTGGAAAGGTTTTAGGAAAGAGCTCCAGAGGGAGACATTCCGTGAAGTTGTGTGGTTGGCTGGGGTTGGCTGGCTAGTTGGTTGGTTGACTAGGTAATTGGTTGGTTAGACAACAAATTTTAAACATCTATCTTGGATTCAGGTACCAATAAAATGGATTTCTGAGTAGTTTATTAGAGAATGAAATTTATTAAAACTCCTTTATAGTTTTCAGTCTCTCATGACATTCAATGAAAACTGGAACCTTTTGAAGGTGACGGAAGTTGGTTAAAAAAAAAAAAGTGCACTAGAAAGATCATTAAGAAATTCTCCAAAAGGTTATAACCACCTTGTTGTAGATCCAAACTACCCTTTTGGATATTCCAAATGATGCCTTCCACAAGCATCAATCTGAGAAGACAAGATATCCCAACTACCTCCTTACAGGGAGGCTCAGTTTTTAAACATAGTACTGAACTTTAAAATTTCTGCCCTCGCCAATCCTTAGAGAGATGCCGGGAAGATGAGGAATAAAATAACTCTAAAAGTATCGGAAGAGGACAGTCTACAGCTACTCACAATGTAGTTGATTGCCATCATCTTCAAAAGAATCTCATTTCCAAGGGAAGTTGACCTTCCTGGTCTATTTTTTCCCTTATTACTGATCAAGTGAGAAAGGGGCCTTCTGTGGGACCCTGGCTTTTTCCACATTGGCTCCTTAGCCCTGAGCAGCTTACCTACTCTTTAATTAGCTGGCACAGCTAATAGAACAAAGATGTTTTGATTTAAGTTTTCTACTTAGGTACTCATGATGACATTCTAATGTCTTGCTTTTTGCCGATAAATTAACTAATAAAATGATATAAACTGCTATGGGGGATTTCATTATAATGGTCCACAAATAAAAAATTAAATCCAGAAGGTAAAAAGAAAAAAGTAAAATTACCTATGAGGGGAAACAAAGAAACTGATTTAGCAACCTTACTGCCTATTTCCTAGGACTGAAGATATAAAATGGAGATGAGACTGAGTCTTGTGACATTTAAAGGGTAAAAGTATACCTGGTCTCAGTACTATCTGAAAGGACGAAGTCACTACTTAATTCTTTGTTGCTCAAAGGTGAGAGTTTCTCATCATCGAGATTTCCTTCTCAAATACATGACTCATGCAAAAACAGACAAAAATGTTTAATGCCTGTCTATTGGTTTTGATTCAAAACAACAGCGACCACAATAACAAACTCACCAGTGGTCTTCTAACAAAATAATAAAAATCCTATGTGGGCACACGTCATGCACAGCAATTTCACACGACCCTCACATTTCTTAAAAAGCTTTTCTTGCCTACCCTTCCAAAAGACAGGCCAAGTGAACAGCGTTGTAAAGAGGCTGTGTCAAGAAGAAAAAACATATTTGGTTATTAATATTCCCATTCCTGCTATCTTGCCTAACACAGGACTGGCTGTTTCCTTACCCCGAAACAGAGGAACAATGAGACCCTGCAAATCAAATATGTCACCCTCCAACCACAGGCACCTTCTCAAGGAAGCAGGGTGTCAGATGGAAGAACAGACTCCCCGAGTCCGTGACATCCATGACAGATAATTCCAATTAAAAGTAGAAAGACACCCAAAATAATAATAATAATTTTTAAGCCCTGTATGTTAGTAAACTGGAAGGGGTGGGGGCGGAGGGAGAACAACCATTTCTTTAGCAACAGCTGTGCAGACTGATTTTTTTGAAACCATTCATATCTTTCAAAAGTCGTCATTCCCAACTGCTGCCTTCATACTGGCAAATCCAAGAAATTCAAGACATGTAAACAAGAAGAGATTTGCCCTTAAATCCCAAGGTCAAAGGCAGCATCTGTTGTTTCAGAGAATAAGAGGGGCTTTCTTTTTGCATTAGTTTGTTGTAGCTTTTTTTTAACAGGAAAAAAAGTAAACACAATTTTCTAGATGTTTCTTCATTGCCCTAGGTAGTACAAAATTTAAAAAAACCTGCATAAAAAAGAATAAATATCCAGTGTTTTGATATTCAAGTTGCATGGATGAAAGCTGGGCCATGCTGTAATTTTTAAGGCTGACAGGAAATTTTCATTTTCATACCAAGTCCCCCCCATGCCAGTTGGCTGTTAAATTATTCAAGGAATTTCTCTGTTTATAAAGATTAATAATACCAACCCCAGCCATTTCTGAAAAGTGCCTTCACCTTCTGGAGGAGACAGATGGACACAGGGAAAACAGCCTATAATGTTACAGGCAGACAAAAAGATTTCAGATTACCAGATTAACACTCCGGGTGGGGGAAAAAATGAGAGAAGTGGCAAGATATAAAATAACTAACAAATGGAACCAAATACTCTTCAAAGCCATCATTTTGAACATCAACATAATTTGGAGCCCATTGTAACACAATTTTACCTGTTTCTTGCTCCCCAAACCAGCTAATTAGCATAAATGTCAGTTCTAATTTAACCAAAGACTCATGAAACCTTATTAAAACACATTTAGTATCACTGGACAGAGGCACCGTCTTCTTTAAAGACTTTTTGTATTTTAGTAAGAAATGTGTTCTAAAACTTTGGGTATATGGGTTGGCTCCATAGTACTGCAGACTGTAGGATTTTTTTTGGTATGTTTACATTATTTTAAATATTAGCATTCTTTGAGAAGATATTCTTGCTCTTACAAAAACTCAGCACTTCCTATCTGCCAATTTTCTCATAAATAAAGGGATTTCCCAAAAGTTGCATTTCAGAAAGGGTCAATGTGAATAAAGTTCAGTGTCATTAAAATCACAGATGAATTATATTTGTAGATTCATAGAAGCAGGCAGTGTTTATTTTTTGATGAATATATTTTTAAATTAAATACTTAACTAATTTTAAGTCCACAAAGAAAGCAAGAATCATTCTAGGTATATACTTCAGAAAAAGGTCAAGTACTCCCCCCTCAGCAAGCTCACTCCCAACTGTCATAGGTAAATCACTGTTAGGAATTAATAAATACCTTCGAGAAGTTTGTACAAGCATATATAAAATATGTCATTAAAAAAAAACTGGGATCATACTGTATTTTCTGTATTTCCCTCTCACCAACCCAAACAGTTAAGAAAACATATCAAATTCAACCTGAAAACGTGTTCCTACTTCTACCACACACACATATGCACACAAAGAGGCACACACATGCACTTCAGCACACACGGGTACGGAACGAGCCACTGAGAAAAAGTCCCTGCGTCCTTGTTTAGCTTAGCTACCCAGGGGTGCTATAAAGCAGATAAAGTGAAAATGCTCTTTTCCCCTAACAGGGTTTTGACTTTGGCATTAGTAGTTTTTTTGTTTGTTTGTTTTGTGCAAGAGTCACCAAACTCTGGCCTGTGGATACATCTGGTCCACCTGTCTTTGAATCACCAGTGAAGTTAAGAATGGCTTTACATTGTTAAATATCTGAAGAAAAGAAGTTTTTTTAAAGAATAACATTGTACGACATGTGAAAATTATATGAAATTCACATTTCAGTGTCCGTAACTGAAGTGTAGCTGGAACACAGCCACACTCATTCTTGGCCCGTTGTCTACGGCTGCTTTCTTATTACAAGCGCAAGAATTGAGTAGTTGCCACAAAGACCCTATGTCCACAAAGCCTGAAATATTTACTACGTGGCTCTTCACAAAAAAAGTCTGCCAACCTCTGCTTTAGTCCATGAGATTTATTTTCCTAATATCTCACATTTCTTTCTATGCCATGTGTGCAAAGTTCCAGCTTCTTTTCTGACCTTCAGAAAATCCTATTAGTCCTAAGTAATCGGTTACTGAAGGAAGGGTGTCACAGGCTGATTACCCTGCTCTACAGTCTACTTCATCTTTCTCTGTGCTGAGCACCTACTGTGTGCCAGGTCAGTACCTTTCCAGAGTCAACACGATGGACATAATCTTCACCCTCAGGGACTCTCTGGCCAGAATGTTTCTCACAACTGTGAGAAGCTATTGAAGTGCAGATTGGGAACTGAGCGTGATATGAGGTGTGGGGTGAGATTAGAGAAGATTTGAAGCAATTTCAGCATCATCAGATTGAAAACTCTTAAAAATCAGAGTGTAGTTGCTGCACAAGAAATCAAGTAGTAATGAGAGAAACCGCCCCCAGCTCACTGTCTCTGTGTCCTTAACACTCTCGTCTTTATAAACTGTGACTTAGAGCAAAATATGCATTTTAGCCCCCGATTAAGATGGGATCTCAATCCAGTTTATTCCTAATGTCAAACTGTGAGTGCTCTGCACCATCAACAGATTGAGGATTTTTATTGTATCAAATCCAACCAATGAACCCCATGTCCTGCCCCATTCCACTGTGTAATCCCAGCAGCCACCAGCAATGACCTGGCCACTCCCAAACGGAACTCCACCCTGGTAACTAAGGATCCATGTCCAAATAAAATAAATCAACATGATGGTTTTTATTCACCTGAAATCCCCAAACACACACAGTGAGAAAGGGAGAGGAGGAATGTGTAGAGATTTCTTTAATATTCTACAATCCTGAGGTAAGAAGCACTAGTAACTTCAAGGTTCTGTGCCTTTAAGGCTTGAATTCTTTTGAGTAACTGAACTATGGGGACATTCAAATTGGGTCAGAGTCCCTCACTCTTATAGGCTTCCTTGGTGTCTTATGTTCCTGTTGACTTCATAGAGAACGAAGCAAGCATAAAATGTCTCTGGAGAAAAGCAGCAGCTGGAATCTAGGACAGAAAGAACGAAATGACTTTACACTGATGCTACTAGGTCTCTGCGATTTCACAGAGGGTTGAGTGAGCCCTGTTTAGTCAAGTTGTGTCTGACACTCTCTACACTGGTTTTCTCACTACAGCCTGAGTTGGTGGGGTGAGCTGTTCTTACTCACCTAATAGGTGTTAATTAGATGGCCTCTCTCTCACCTGCACAAAGAACTGTTTGAGAGTCAGAGAGATTTTGTGGTTGACCAAAGATAAAAATCAATCAAGAAAATTGCAGTTAGCTAAACTTTCAGAAACACCAGACTTTTTGGACCTGCAAATATCCAAATATCACCTAGCTCCAAAATGGAAAAATCGACCTATTCTTCAGAGCAAGACGAGTTTGTTAAAAGGGAAGAACTCAGATTGGCTGGCACTGTTTCTGACAGGTCAGCCTTTCTGTCTGTAAACAGGGCAGAAATCAGGAAGATGAACATCAAGAAAGGTGAAGGAGAGGTTGCCCCAAACCAGGGTGACAATGATAAAGTAACAATGGCTTAATAAACCAAGAGTCCAAAGGCAAAATGCCTCCACTGACTACCGGCCATGTCTAGGGATTAGTAAGAAGCTCTGGACAGCTTAGTGGCCTTACTTAGTGGCCAAGTATTCCTTTGTCATAAGTCATATGAGTTGTGACTAATAAAATTATTTAACAAGTAAAACTTTGGAATGCCCAGTGAAACATAAATTAGAGCTAAACTAACTTGTTGGTATAAGTATGTCCCATAAATAAGTATATAATATAGGACATACTTACACTAAGCAATAATTAGTTATGTATCTGAAATTCAAATGTTCAAAACCTATTCTATATTCAAGTATTCAAGTTATTCGAATATGGCATATTTATGGGACCATCTTACACTAAAATGCTATTCATTGTTTATCTGAAATTTAAATTTCTACTGAGTGTCCTATATTATATCTGGCAACTTTAGTTGTGGCCAACACAAATAACCAAGGTGACATTTTAAGGATTTAAGGGAGCAAATGACAGTTCTCTAACATGCCAGAAGATCACTTTGGAAGGGGTTTATTTGGCGTTTTGTTCATTAATTGATGTTTGCAGAAGGGCCAGGAGATGGGGCATTTTTATCTTGAACTTGCTTCCCCCACTCACATGAGGGAAACCAGCTGTCATCAAGGACTGGTGACAAAAAGCAAGTTCCAGAGCCCTTCCACGGTGGAGCCCACCATCCCCACCCTCCTCTCCTCTGTTCTCCAGACGTCGTCACGCCTGAGGACCACACCTGAGGACCACACCTGAGGACCACACCAATCCCCTGGGGCCCATGTGCTTGTTCAGTACTGTTCATCTAAGATGATTTCTTACGGGGCAGGAGAGGAGAAATGTTGGAAATGTTTCCAATAAATAGGTTAGGATTACACATTTCAGGCTCCTAAAAAAATCAGCACGGTCAGAGTTCTGGACAGACGAAGAGGAGAGTGGCCAAACACAATCAACAATGTCAAGAGGAAATTTTGAGTCAGTCATTGCCTTAAAATGCTTTCAAATTTTGTTAGCCCTTTTCTTCTGCTTTATTGAGTATGTGCATGTGAAAAATAATTGGTAATCTCAGGCACTCCAACAGCCTTGAGTTACCTTTCCAGATATCGATTCTCACTACAAAGTAGCGTAGGCAGACATGCAAAAGAAGTGGCATCTAATCTAAAAGAGTAGCAATTTCCCTAACAAGTCCTGAAAAACTTATGTCCATCTTTTTCTTCCACGGGAAAGAAAAAATTCCCATTCAGACCCCCTAATTACTTAGACTGAGATAGAGCTACAATCAGCAGGTAAAATCTGTGCTAGCAATTCTCAAACACTGATGCGCAACAAAATCACCCGAGGGCTGTCAAACACAGACTGCTGTGCTGTGTCCCCAGAATGACTAATTCTGTAGATCTAGGGGAGGATCTAAAGCTGCACATTTCTTTCAAGTTCCCAGATAACATTAACATTTCTGGTTCAGGGACCCTCTCTTGAGAAACCTGGGTCTGTGAAATTATAGGTAATGCTATTGTTTAATTCATGAGTTCCCATTGAATACACATGATTTGTCATACCATAGAGGCAAAGCATCTCTGCCCTTGAATGTGACCTTCCTAGGATTCATATACTGCCGGCTTATATTTTTAGACTGTCTAGAAAGTCCCCAATTCACAAACACCATACTTAGAATCACCCACTCCTACAGGATGTCTGCTCTGGCCCTGAAACACCCCTGCTGCCAATAACACACGAAGCACTGTAAAGATGACAAATTTCTAGAGAATTTATGCTAAGGAAAGGAAGGAAGTGATGCCGTCCCTGGGATGAGACTCCTACTTTAAGACAAAAATGATTTCTGGGATGGTCGAGGGGCAAGTGTCTGTTTTGCAGTTATACTTCAGTGTGATGTGGCTTAACCAGGTTGGGTTCTTCCTCCTGCTGTACTGAACTAGAGTTAAGGGCGGAGAGGTCAGTAATTCTGAGCATGGGTTGAAGTACCCAGCAGACCAGGAGGGAAAAACCCTGGGAATCTGCAGAAAATGGCATCAGTAAGAGGACGATGGATGGCTGTTGCAGACCTGAGGCTATGTTTGTGTTCGCCAACCGTGGCTCCTGACATCGAACACACAAGCTACCTTTCCTGGCCCCTTGCATCTAGGCGGGGTTCAAACAATGAGTTATGTCTGACAGAATATCAATAGGAGAGATGGACAGTCCCAGGCCTGGACCCTAAAATGACCCATAAAAATAGACAATCTCTCACTTCAGCTGGCTCTGAAGAAGTCTTGGAGGAGGCACTAGGGGACACAGTGTGACTGGATAAAAGTCACCAGTATACCCCACTTGGAGGAGAACTGCCCATGCAGAACACTGGCTCTGGACTTTGCAAGAGCAAGACATAGACTTTAGAGCACTAAGCCACTGAGATTTGGGGGTTACTTGTTACTGCAGCATAGCCTCGCCTTTCCTAACATGGTTATTGCACATTTAAAGAAGGTGTGACGATTGGCCCTTCATCATCTGAACCAGACCAGACTGAATCCTCATTCCATTCTTCTGTATTGCAAAGAATCTATATTTGTCTTGATCCCAGACCACTGGCTGTCAAACTTGGCTCATTAAGAAAGTCGCTAGTTTGGAAACAGAATCCTGAGCCCTCTTCAAAGGCACTAAATCAGAATCTCCAAGACTGAGGCCAGGCCAGTTCGTAGACTGCAGATTTACCTCTGCAGCTACACTGCAAGACCCCTTTCAAAGGGCCAGTTTGCCCCTATCCAGAGACTGGCTACTGCTTATCCAGGTGCATAGTTTAGGATACTCTAGTAGGCTTACTAGTCTTTACTGAGTTATTTTGAAGTGAGGATTTTAAATTATGTATTGGCAGGAATCAAATATTCAAGTGTAATGGGTTTAATTAATTTAAAAGCTTCTCTTTTAAGATGATGCAATTATTGGCAAAAAGCTGAATGCCTGAAATACCTACCACCAAGAAAGATTTAAATGCTCAATTAAAACTTTTTGAGTGTTATTGATGTGAGGGAAGTATTTGAATTCGTGAACTGGATTGGCTTCCCATGCTCTCCAGCCTGGGTGGAGCTTCTGCCTGCCTTTCCCCACCCCCCCCCTTTTTTTTTAGATTATTCAGTACAGTTTCTATCCTTTATTCCCATTCTAGCCCACCCACCCATCCCTCCCATTTCCAACACCCTAGTTTTGTCCATGTGTCCTCCATACTTGTTCCTGCAAACTCCTCCCTTCTCCCCTGAAACTCCCTCCCCCCTCCCCTCTGGGCACTGACAACCTGTCCTCTATTTCAGTGTCTTTTGTTATATTTTACTTGTTTCTTTGTTTTGTTGTTTAGGTTCCTGTTAAAGGCGAGATCATATGGTATTTGTCTTTCACTGCCTGGCTTATTTC